>LR738714.1:342340152-342480590 GCA_902687465.1 Secale cereale
GCCAACTAGCCAATAATATTCCCCAAACCCCCCTCCCCCGTCCCCCTCCACTCCATTCGCTCCGTCAAACCCGCCCTCCCAGCCACGCCGATACGTCGGCGCCGCGGTTCTTCGAGGGGACGCACGGTGATCCTCTCGCTCCCACAGTACGCTCTCGTAGAATGTCGTCCTCTAGCCGCACCGCCGCCGCTGGCAACGTTCTTGTGGAGGCGCACGGCGGTCAACTTCTCCCACGGTACGTGCAGTCTAGACTGAGGCCCCGTGCATGTCGGTGTAGCGCTGAATGTTAGCTGATAGACGTTGTTAATCTCACTATTTGCCGAAGTAGTTTACAGTCAATATGCTCTACTTAAGAAGCTTCATTGCCCGGTTTTGCACTCAATCTGCTTAGCTGAGATGGCATGCCAAGGACGATTAGTTGCTAAAATATCCTGCCATATATTTATTGTGATGTAGATTGCCATGGTCTAGTAGCCAATCTGTTAGGTGAAATAGCTCTACACCGTTTTATACTCGATCTTTGTTGCTGCGATGGCCTTCGATAGTTTGATGGTTGTGTGCTCGTCCTCATTGACTGCTGAAACAGCCTGCCATAATTTAGCACTCAAATCTGTTTGCTGAATTAGCTTTACATATATTTCGTTACTTAGATCTGCTCGTCCAAGTATCTTGCCATAGCTTTAGACATCAACCTAGGTATTTTCTTCTGGACTTCATAAAAAAGCATATATGTTTTTCCTGTAATATCTAGTAGAAGAACTAATTGTATGTCTAACAGATGGACATGACTTGGATAACTTCTGCTCGAAGATTCTCCGCTGCATATGTCGAGGGGGTTGAAAACTTCATGAACTTTATCAGAGCTGAGTACGGTGGTCCGAAATCAGATGTGCTCTGCCCGTGTAGTAGTTGTATGAATTCAGTTACAAGACCCCAGTCAATTGTGCAAAATCATCTACACTTCTATGGGATGTCGGTCACATATACTAGGTGGGTTCATCATGGTGAAGCTGTGAACGTCAATGTTATTGACTACGTGGAAGCAGCGGATCACCATCTTGACCTGTCTGATGCTCAGGTGGAAGAGGAGGAGGAGGAGGTGGTGGCGGATCCAGTGAGTTTGACCAACATTGAAACAATGCTACGAAATGCTCGTGGATTCCATGAACTTTCACCTGCAGAAGAAAAGCGGTGGGCCCGCATGTTGGAACAATGCAACATGGCTGTCACCCCAGGAAATAAGCTGTTAGTATTCTCAGCTATGGTCACCTTTCTTTAGGTGAAGACATCTGATCGGATGACCAACAAATCATTCGATGCGATGTTGGCTGCTTTCCACAAAGCTTTCCGAGATGCGTCTGAGCTGCCACACACCTACAGTAAAATAAAGAATTTCCTTCGCGCAGTTGGAATTGGATATGATATGATCCATGTTTATAAGAATAATTGTGTTTTGTTCCGGAAGGATTATGCCAACTTAAGTGAATGCCCGAAATGCAAATCATCAAGATGGAAAGATGGCGATGCTGTCAAGAGGATTCCTCATAATGTTCTGAGACATTTTCCAATTGCACCAAGATTGCAGAGGTTGTTTCATCATGCTTAAACAAGAGAGGATGTATTGTGGCATTCTAGGAACTAGGAGTACAGAGATCAGAATGTATTGAGCCATCCATCACATGGTAGTGAGTGGAAAAGCTTCAGTCAGAAGCACGAAAAGTTTGCTGCTGACCCGAGAAACATTAGATTTGTCTTAGCTTCAGATGGATTTAACCCATTTGGCCACCAGAGCGCCACATATAGCATGTGGCCAGTGCTTGTTATCCCTTACAACATGCCTCTAAATGTCTGCACTAAAGAATCAAACTACATGATGTCCTTGCTCATCCCAGGTCCAAAAAGTCATGGAAAGGATTTTGATTTGTTCATGGAGCCTCTTGTGGAGGAACTTCAACAGCTATGGAGGTGTGTTCTCACTCGAGACCTATATAGCAGCCCACCAGCTGATTTCTTTATGCGTGCTATTATAATTTGGTACATCCATGATTATCCGTCTTTGGGCACTATGTCAGGGCGAACGACGCATGGTTACAATGCATGTGTTCGCTGTTAGAGGAATCCGCCGTCATACGCAATACTTAGCAACATCTGTTACATTGGACACCGCCGTTTCCTTGCCAAGGACAAGCCGCATCCTAGAAAATACCGAAGACATGTGTTCAATGCAAAGCATGAAAACCGTGATGCGCCAAAGAGGCTCACTGCCGATGAGTTGCAAGTGGAATTAGAGAAGATCATGCATATTACACCGGGAAACCATCCTGACAATGGTAGCGGGAAAAGGAAGCATGGCAGGGCAGAAGAGAGATTATTGTTTACCCGCAGGTCCACTTTGTGGGACTTGGAGTATTGGAAAGATTTGGATCTGCGGCATAATCTTGATGTGATGCACATCGAGAAAAATATATCTAACAGCATTATCGGCACACTTCTTAATATTGAAGGCAAGACAAAATATACCTTAAATCTAGGATTGATTTGACACACCTGGGTATCAGACAGGATTTGTGGGTGCAAGATGAAGGTAAAGCATGGGATATGGCACCAGTTGTGTACGTCTTGGACAAGGTAAAAAGAAAAGAATTCTGCGAGGTCCTGTCACGTGTGAGATTCCCACATGGATTTCCTTCCAACCCTGAAAGGAGAGTCAGTGCAGATGGAAACAAGGTACAAGGGTAGAAAACTCATGACTGTCACGTCCTACTTCAAAGGGGTTTACTTGTTATCCTTAGAGGATGGGCCGCCCTGACTTATACAGAGCAGTTGCAGAGTTGCGACAATTCTTCAGGGAACTCTGAAGTAGAAATATCAGGATAGATGCTTTGGAGCGTCTTAGAGACAAGATACCAACTATCCTATGCGACCTTGAGAAGATATATCCTCCAGCCTTCTTTGATGTGATGGTGCATTTGGCTGTTCATCTACCTGATGAGGCACTACTTAGAGGTCCAGTACAGTATGGCTGGATGTACCCTATTGAAAGGCAGCTTGACACTTTCAAGGGCTATGTTAGGAACAGCGCTAGACCCGAGGGTTCCATTGTAGAGGCCTACATTGCTACAGAAGCGTTGACATTCTGCTCAAAATACATTGAAACTGCTGATCAGCTTAGGAAAGAGGTTGATGAAGACAATCTCGGGCTCAATGTTTTTGATTATTCTGTTTCAGTTACTGGGAAGAGTCGACAAGAGGACAAACCTAAAGATTTGGACAAAATGGTTTGGTATGTGTTGAATAACTATCCTGAGATACTACCTTATATCAAGTAAGTGCTATGTACTGCAGCTTATACATCATAATGTACTAAACTTGCAGCACATTCTTATATATTTCGATGTTTGACGCAATCACTATGGTGTGCAGCATCTACAAAAAGGAGTTACTACCGCAAAATCCAAGAAACATTGCCAAACTTGTTATGGAAGGATTTGCGAAATGGTTCAAGAGCCATGTAAGATTTTGAATTGCACCGTCAGTTTTTTTAATATATTGAGTACATAAGATGATTAGCTTGTCTATTTCCTAACCATAGGTTAAGAAGATGCGGGAGGATGGGCAGGCAGTTGATGATGCCCTTTACACGCTAGCAATGGGTCCTGATACTCGGGTAAGACATTATGAATCTTGCATTGTTGGAGATGTGCGCTACAACACCCTTGCACGAGACAAAGGCAGGAAGACACAAAACAGTGCCATCATGAGCACGGATACGTATGACAAAGAGATAACTAAAATGTATGCTAACATAACAGACGTTGTTCAGTTGCAGTATATTTCCAGTTTCAAGGATCATCGATGTGTGGTTCTGATGTGCTGTCATTGGTATAACCTGTTTTCCAGGATCGCAAAACCTAGATCTGATGTTTATTTCAAATCCATCAATGTCAAGGCGGCGTAACAGACCAACGAGCCTTTTATTTTGGAAAATCAAGAAACACATATATTTTTCTTGGAAGACACATTTGCATGTAGCAATGACCGGAGAGTATTGCAAAGGTTTTAGTAGAGGAATTCGTTTAATGAAGTTGCACAACAAGATGATGCTTACACTGCTCCTGATGTACAAGATAACACAGATGTTCCTAATATCTTTGAGAACCATCTCGTCAATGACGCCGGCGAAAAGATTGCCTGTCGTGCTGTGGACATACAAGAGTTGATCAAGAAGAGGCCAACGTTCGAGGACGTTGAAGACGAAGAAGAAGATGACACCGTGGGGAATTATGATTCAGACTGATAGACATGGCGAAGATGTTGACACCGCTGCTGCGGATGATGATTACATTGCTTTTGTCGTATTTGCTATCAGAAGACGTTTTTTATCTACTATGTGAAATTGTGTTTGCTATGACAACTGAAACCTGATGAACATGTTGATTAGTATTTTCATGTGAGAGCATCACTTGTTTTGTATGCTGATTTGTGTTTGGTGATTGTATGACGACTAAAACATGATGACATTGTTGTTTAGTTGTACTCATATTTGGCTGTGAAACTTGAATTTGATGACATAGTTTGATGTTGGACTGCAATTTGCTCGACGTCTTCGAATGAGAACAAAGCTGACTCAACAGGGCCTCTGCTAATTTATGAATTTATTACCAAAAGGGCCTCTACTATTAATTTATTTATGAGCAAAAGGGGATACCCCCTGATTTCCGTTAATAGAAACCATTAGATGTTCACAACACTACGCCCAGCCTGCTACACAGGTTTCATTCATTACTAGTTTCAACAAAGTGCTCATGTCATAGCCACTGAATACATCACGAGTGCTACATACACTGCAAATAAAGAGACAATCATCCTACAGAGCACATCGATTTTGCCCATTATCTTCACAAGCTCTTTCATCTCCTCATTGCTGTCAAGGCCGTTCAGCAGCTTTTGCTTGGCCATGATCAGAAGAACTGTATCTTTAACCTTCTGCTTTGCATCTTCCTCTTCTGCTGTTCCTTCAGTTACTTGTCCAACACCCCAACCTGCTGGTATTGGGATTCCTCGGCTAACCAAATAATCAGCGTAGTTGCACTCCCCCACATCAGCAACTTCCCAGAAACACAAATCACACGAATCTTCCCTTTTCTGCATGAATCAAATTGGAAGATCATCAACCAAACTATTAAAAAATCAGCAACTGAAAGTAGCAGAACAACACTTAAACATATTATTACCCAATGATTCGGGCATTTGTAGAAGACTTGGCCAGGGTTGAGGATTGTGGTTGAGACGCGACGGAGGACTCTGCGTGATGTGTAGCAGTGGCACCACACCAACGGTAGCTGGTTGCAATGAGCAACCAGCTATGATGCGCGTGCCGGCGGGGGTTTGATGAGACCCACAGCCGATGGTACGGGTGGCGACTTGGCGCATATTTGGTTGTTGCCTGCTGAAGAGCAGGTGGACGAGCAGCCAGCGGACATGGTTGCCGCGGCCAGAGCTTCTGAGCTAGGCAGAGTAAGTAGAGAAGAGGAGAAGCGAATGTTGGATATGTCAGTTTCATTACTTGTAGAGTAGCATAGCACCATATATAGTCATAGTCTAGGTTTGGATTCGAACCAGCTACTAGAGCACGTCTCTCTTTTTTCTAAAACTCGGCAACGTCTCTTTACTGGTACACTAGCTTGTTCTGTATGTCTTCTCAAGTCTTTGATTCCTCCACCTGACATCTGGGACCCACTGGAAGGGCCTTTGTATTTCGCGAAAAAATGTGCCCCCCGCTGATAGGTCGGACCCACCAGCTATCTTCGCACGCAAGGAAGTGCCTCCTTATTACACACAAAAAAAATGAATACTCCCCCTGCCAACTGGAAACCAGCATCGTGGGAGGCTGACTTGTGGGCCTACCAAGTAGACGGGGACGGAGGGCTTTGTCAACTTAGTCAATATGAACGATTCTAGCTCCAATTACCGTACGATGTTCATCCAACGACAGCAGTGCTTCTTCAACCTCTAGTCTTCTTGCTCTAGCCGCCCAAACCAGCGTTGGTCGTGCCGCATGCTCCTGACTCCCGTGGCCGGCTGTGATGCCACGGAGGCCTCACCGCCCCCTACTACTCCCACCGCTAGCCAGGGCATCCCTCTACTCACCCACACCTCATGTTATTCTGCGGCGACGGTAGCCTCACATCACAGCCAAACCAGTGAACCCTCGTACTCCTCTCCGCGTGGGCATCCACTGCTGCGTCTTCCCCGGCTCCGCGTCGTCCCCTTCCTAGGCCTCACTATCGTCCACCGCCTTGGTGCTCTCGGCGCAGCGTGGTCAATGTGGTCAATGACCGATTACATCAGAAGAGTACTGTACGTGGAGAGGCTAACAGCTGGGTCCATGACCGCAGCTGGGTCCACGGCCATAGCCCAGGTTTTTTGTTATTTGCCAAGTAAGTCGCTTTGCCACGCCTGTTGGGCTGCAAATCTTTCAAGATGTGGAGAGCTTCATTCGGCTGGCCGAGAAAATGGCCTATCAGCAATGAGAAATGGGCTATACATTTTTAAAACACATCAAACCGACAATTAGTTTCAAATTTATATTTTTCATTTCGAGATTTTAAATTGCATTGATTTTTATGCGTGGACAATTTGTTGGATTTTATATTGATATACATTTATTTTTAAAATCTGTTTGAATGTGACTCGCAATTTCGGGATTAAAAACAGTTTGGACCGCACCGAAATATGCAAAATTTCGTATAATTTTTTAACCGTGGCCACAATATGGGCTGTAATGCGAACAAAAAGAATATTGGCTCCAAAAAACACTTAAGAATTAGGAAATGGGCTATAAATTACTAGAAATAATGGCAGATCGGCTGTATGATGTTTTCCACAGATTTGAGGCTTTCCTAAAAAAAAAGGTTGACACACAAGCAGTGATTGTTGGATGTCCATCCAACGGCCATCGTGCTTCTTCAATCTCTGCTCTTCCTGCTCCAGCCGCACAAACAAGCACTGGCGGGACTGCCTGCTCCCTCCTCCCCGCGGTCGCCTGTGCTGTCACGCAGGCCTCACCGCCCCACCATACTCCCATCGCTGGCCTAGCCATCCCTCTACTCACCCACACCTGATGTTATTCTCCGGCGACGGCAGACGAACCAGTAAAACCTCGTATAGTCGTACTCCCCTCCGCGTGGGAAACAACTGCCGAGTCTTCCCTGCCTCCGTGTCATTCCCTTCCTAGGCCTCGCCGTCGTCCATCACCCTGGTGTTCTCGGCCCGGCGTGGTCAACGTGGTCAAGGAACGACTTCCATCGGAAGAGTATTGTACGTGGAGAGGCTGATAGCTGGGTCCACGGCAGCCGCAAGGAAGTGCCTCCTTATTACGTGGAAAATCATTATTCCTCCACCAGACAGCAGGGACCCACTGAACGGGCCACCGTATTTGGCGAAAAACACGTTCCCCCGTGACTGTTGGGACCCACCGGACGGGCCACCGTATTTTGCAAAAAAACGTTCCCCCACTGTCAGCTCGGACCCACCGGAAGTGCCTCCTTATTACGCACAAAAAATGAATACTCCCATGCTAGTTGGGACCCACCGTGGTGGGTGGCTGACTTGTGGGCCTACTAAGTTGAGGGGGACGGGGTGCTTTGTCAACTTAGTCAATATGAACGATTCTAGCTCCAGTGACCGTACGATGTCCATCCAACGACCGTAGTGATTCTTCAACCTCTGGTCTTCTTGCTCCAACCACCCAAAGCAGCGCCGGTCGTGCTGCATGCTCCTGCCTCCCGTGGCGGGACTATTCCCACCGCAGGCCAGGCCCTGCGGCGACGACATCCTCACACTGCAGCCAAACCAGTGAACCCTCGTACTCCTCTCCGCGCGGGATTCCACTCCCGCGTCTTCCCGGGCTCCACATCGTCCCCTTCCAAGACCTCGCCGTCGTCTACCGCCCTGGTGCTCTCGGTGCGGCATGGTCAACGTGATCAAGGAACGACTTCCATCGGAAGAGTACTGTACGTGGAGAGACTGATAGCTGGGTCCACGGCCGCAACAAGGAAGTGCCTCCTTATTACGCGCAAAATAATTATTCCTCCACCTGACAGTGGGGACCCACCGGCCGGGCCACCGTATTTCGCGAAAAAAATGTTTCCCCCTGACTGCTGGGACCCACCAGCTACATCTTCGCATGCAAGGAAGTGCGTCCGGGCAAAAAAAACGATTCTCCCCCCTGACTGCTGGGACCCACCAGCTACATCTTCGCACGCAAGGAAGTGCCTGACATTCGGGACCCACCTGGTTGAAGAGTACGTAGCGTTGTTATTCTGGTTGCGAATGTGTACGTACATACTAGTCGATGTAGAGGCACGCATGTGTCGTAGCAGAGGCGCGTACGTAGCATGCACATGTACGTACAGCGGCCAGGGTGCAAGAAAGTAAATACGGCCACGTACGTACATACGGGCGGGGTCTCGAACGCCTACTTGTGCGTACGTACGACCAGGGCTCGTGTACATGGCTGGGTCAGAACGGAGAAACAACGTCATCGTCGTGTTCATGGGGAGCCAACCGGCTGGGAAGGAACGGAATGCGTCGTCATGTTCATTGGGAGGGCTTGGACGGAATAGCCGATGGAAACGAGGCCTGGTGTACCGCAGAACGGAGGAAACAACCTTGTGTTCGACCGGCCACGTTCGAAACGGGATCCTCTTCATCGGGAGGGGTATGGTGTACCGCAAAACGGAGGAAACGGACCACCTACGGTCGAAACGGGGGTCCTGTTGATCGGGAGGGGTGTGGCGTACCGCAAAACGGAGGAAACAGACTTGTGTTGGAGCGCTACAGTCGAAACGGGGGTCCTGTTCACGGGAGGGGTGTGGTGTACCGCAAAATGGGACTCCACAGGATACTGTTCATCTCCACCGTCGACACCCTCCAGCCTCCACGGGCTACTGTTCATCCACCATCGACCTCCTCCAGCCTCCACCTGCGACTGTTCATCCACGGGTTCCTGTCCATCTAGCCTCCACCGCACGCTACTCCACCGGCTACTGTTTGACCAGCCCTCTCCACAGGCTCCTGTTCAACCACCCCTCCACGGGCTACTGTTCATCCAGCCCTCCACCGTCTACTGTTCATCCTGCCCTCCACGGTGTGGTCCTGTTCATCCAGCCCTCCACGGGGTCTTGTTCATCCAGCCCCATGGGCTCAATTGATCGGGGCCATGTTCATCCAGAGGCAACACCACGGGGTCCTATTCATCCACCCCCACCGGGAACTGCTCATCCAAACCCCCCCAGCAACACTCACTGTTCATGCAGAGGTAGCATCGACCGGGTTCAGTTAGCAGCCATCGATCGATCGCTCGAGTTCAGTAACGCGTAGCCTGCAGTGCAATCGCTCGGGTTCAGTTTGAGCCCAAGACCTCGCTCGGGTTCAGTTAGAGCCCAACGCCTCGCACCCACGCGCGTGTGTGTACGGGAGAAACGCGCATCGCTCGGCCCCAACCACCCACCGTAACCGGGAACACCTCGATATTTCCCTCGCGCTCGCTTCTACCATGGTTTTTTCCATCATGGACGGCCCAAAGAATGTCATGCAGCTGCGTCTCCGGCCCACCCAGGATGAAAAGCCCATTTTCTGTCATGATTTTTTGTCACAGATGTAGGACCCCACCACATCTATGATGATACCGTGTTTTATCACAATTATTGTCGTAGAAGTGTCATAAGTATGACAAAAAATTTTTGTTCTGACCAAAATGTCACGGATGTGTCTTTTTTTTGTAGTGAGGGTCAGTCGAACCGTACTGTGCATCATGAGCTGGTTATGCCTCCATTGATGCCCAATGAATTTTGAGTACGGTACGAATGCCGCCATTCGATTGAGACTTGGACAAAGGAAGAATTTCTAGTTAAGCTCTTGATGAGCCTGGCTGTCTCGCCACAGAACGGTCCGGACTCTCTTAATGGTGTCCGGGGGTTCACCGCCAAATTAAGGTTTTGCTGGAAAAGGCTGCGCTCTACTTCTGTTGCTAAGGCCGCGGTATGCTCCTCGGTACGGAGGGAGTGTTCTGTATTTCCATTTATTGTTATGACACCGCGAGGTCCGGGCATCTTGAGCTTGAGATAAGCGTAATGAGGTACCGCATTGAATCGAGGAAACACGGTTTGTCCGAGCAGTGCGTGGTAGTAGCTGCGAAAGGGGACGATGTCGAAGAGTAACTCCTCGATTCGGAAGTTGTCCGGGGATCCGAAGACAACTTCAAGTGTGATTGAGTCCGTACAGTGGGTCTCAACACTTCGGATGACTCCTTTAAAGGTAGTCCTTGTGGGTTTGATCCGTGATGGGTTAATGCCCATTTTGCGCATTGTATCCTGGTAGAGCAGGTTGAGGCTGCTACCCCCATCCATTAGGACCCGTGTAAGGTGAAATCCATCTATGATGGGGTCGAGGACCAGTGCGGCCGAACCGCCATGATGGATACTAGTTGGATGATCTCGACGATCGAAGGTGATCAGGAATGACGACCATGGATTGAATTTTGGGATGACTGGCTCTCCCGCATAGAAGTCCGTGAGTGCGCGCTTGCGCTCCCTTTTGGGGATATGTGTAGCATATATCATATTCACCGTTTTGACTCGAGGGGGAAACTTTTTCTCTTCTCTAGTGCTCGGCTGCCGGGACTCTTCATCGTCGTCCTCACTTTGTGATCCTATTTCCTTGCTCTCGGTATTTTTCTTGCTGTGTTGCTTGAAAAGTCGGCAATCTCGGTTGGTATGATTGGCTTGTTTGTCTGGGGTGCCATGTATCTAGCACGGACGATCGAGTATGCGGTCCAAGCTGGCTGGTCTCTCGCTATTCCTTTTGTAAGGCTTCTTCTGGTGGCCGCTCTTGGAGCCATTGAATCTGGCGTGAACTGTCGTGTCATCGGTGTTATTGCCATTACTTCAGCATTTGTTTTTATGGCGCCGGAGCTTGCTGGTGCTGTTTTTGGCCTCGAAGGGGTCTGCCTCGATGGCTGTGTTTTTGCTACGAGCCAGCCAGCTATCCTCACTCGCGCAAAAGCGGGTCATGAGTGCCATGAGGGCTCCCATGGTCGGCTTTTCTTGGCCGAGGTGGTGGGCGAGCCATTTGTCACGGATGTTGTCTTTGAAGGCCGCTAGGGCTTCAGCATTCTGACAGTCAACGATCTGGTTCTTTTTGGTTAAGAACCAAGTCCAGAATTTTCTGTCTGATTCTCCAGGTTGTTGAACTATGTGACTTAAGTCATCGGCGTCTGGTGGCCGTACATAAGTGCCTTGGAAGTTGTCAAGAAAAGCTTCTACCAAGTCCTCCCAGCTGCCGATGGAATTTTCAGCAGGCTATTTAACTAGTGTCTAGACGACCCTGTCAGTTTTAGTGGGAGGTATTTGATGGCGTCGAGATCATCTCCTCGGGCCATGTGGATGTGGAGAATAAAATCCTCGATCCATACTACGGGATCGGTTGTTCTGTCGTATGATTCAATATTGACGGGCTTGAATCCCTCGGGGAATTCATGATCTAGTACTTCATCTGTGAAGCAGAGCGGGTGTGCAGCGCCTTTATATCGGGCTGCGTCGTGGTGCACCTCCGATGAAGTCCGCCTGCGGTTATCGACCCGGGCGTGAATAGGTTTGTCCCGTCCGAATAGGTAGCCGTCGTCGTGAGTCGAAGGGAGTCCTCGCGATCCATAGATAGATCTGGTGTGTCCTGCTCTACTGTCCGGTCCTGCCGAAGGTCGTATGTATAGTCCCGAGCTGCTTCGTCTCTGTTTTTACGAGGCAGTGGGGTGGGCTGGTGTTCGGCATGAGTTGTCGTTTTATCTCGACCGCGAGGTGGTCGGTCCGTATTGCGCGAGGGAGGTATGGGCTCCGGAGCCTCCTCATCGAACTGAGGTAACAGTCTGCGTTTCGGGTAACTCTTGGCTGGACGCTTGAGGCTGTATTCTTCGGCTACCAGGATGTCAGTCCATCCATTAATGAGTATGTCTTGATCAGCTTGAAGCTGTTGCTGCTTTTTCTTCAGGCTTCTTGTAGTGGCTATTAGCTGGCACTTGAAGCGCTCTTGCTCGAGGGGTGCCTCAGGCACGATGAAGTCCTTGCTGCAGAGGCTCTCCTCCTCCTCGGAGGGTGGACGGTAACTTTCGTCATCTGGGTCGTTAGTCATCGCCTGTTTATCAGGGTTGACTTTCCCGTTGTCTTGTTCCTCCTATTCGGATGTTGTTCCCACAGGGTCTTCGTTGTTTTTGGCGTCATCCGGAGTATTATTTTCTCCGGTGCCAGTGTTGCTGTCTTTTGAGCGACGTGACTTAGAGCGGCGTTTAGGCCGCCGGCGTGTGGGCTGTGTCTCAGGAGGTTTATTTTCAACTGGATCTTCTTTGTCATCGTCATCAGCTTTTTTAGGTGTATCAACCATGTACGCATCGTATGAGGAAGTGGCTGTCCATCGCCCAGTAAATGGCGGGTTTTGACCCTGCTCATCATCGTCATCGTCGTCCATGCAGTCGGTGTCTTCGGAGCCGTAATCATGCGTGTGAGTTAAGTCCTTCATAGTGGCTATGAAGTGGGTGGCAGTTGGGAAGCAAAATTCTCCGTCGTCAGCCCCTAGTTCGAACCGGACATAGTTCGGCTGTGAGTCCCCTGCCAAGGATAGGTTTTTTAACGAGTTTAGCACGTCGCCCAGGGGCGAGTGTTTGAAGATGTCTGCGGTGCCGAATTCAAAAATCAATAATCGATCCAGCTCGGTGTCCGCAGGCGTATGTGGTTCGGAATTTATAGCCGGAAATGAGTCCGGAGTTCCGTTGACGTAAATATCACAAGATGTTGAGTCTATGTGCGGCTCCAACGCCGTAGACTCCGTGGCCTCGGATGGCACAACATGCTTCGGATTTAAGGCCGTGGCAGCAACATGATCCATCTCATGGATGTGATCCGATGACAGATTTAGGCAGTGTTCATCAGAGTGAGGGGGAGCGATCGCCGTGGTCTCAAATCCATCGAAGATCAGGTCTCCGCGGATGTCCACGACGTGATTCAAGCTCCCAAATCTGACTTGATGGCCAGGGGCGTAGCTGTCGATCTAATCCAGATGGCCAAGCGAGTTGGCCCGTAGTACGAAGTCGCCGAATACGAAGATCTGTCTGGGGAGGAAGGTTTCTCCCTGGACGGTGTCACTATCGACAATTGAAGGGGCCATCGAACCTTTCGTCGACGGCATAGTGGAACTCTCAATGAAAGCACCAATATCGGTGTCAAAACCGGCGGATCTCAGGTAGGGGGTCCTAAACCGTGCGTCTAAGGTCGATGGTTAGAGGAGACTGGGGACACGATGTTTACCCAGGTTCGGGCCCTCTCTATGGAGGTAATACCCTACTTCCTGCTTGATTGATCTTGATGAATATGAGTATTACAAGAGTTGATCTACCATGAGATCGTAATGGCTAAACCCTAGAAGCCTAACCTGTATGACTACGGTAATGTGTATATCTGCCATCCGGACTACTCCCTCTGGTTTATATAGACACTGGGGGAATCTAGGGTTACATAGAGTTGGTTACATAAGAAGGAATCTTCATAATTGGTCGCCAAGCTTGCCTTCCACGCCAATGAGAGTCCAATCCGGACACGGGTGCTGTCTTCGGCCTTCATGTCTTCATAGCCCACCAGTCCGGCCCATTGATAATAGGCCGGACGCCCGAGGACCCCTTAGTCCAGGACTCCCTCACACACGGCTAGAGACGTTCCCAAGAAGACCGCGTCGAACTAAATAGGAGAGACGAGTGTCGGCGTCCTGGGAACCAGGGTACCCAGACTTGCCTGTCTACGGGCCGCGACGTGCTCCTACCACGGCCTGATATAGCCCAACTGATCGACCAGCTGCCCAAGACCCTCGCGAGGGGGCTAGACCTCGTGAGGAGAACGACGTCAAGATCCCCTCAGGAGCAGCCTCGGCAAGGTTGCTCTGGATGGTCGAAGAATCCAAGGCCAATCCTACCTCAGGAGGAGGCAGTGACGAACTGCGCCAGCGGGTGCCAGCGCGCGCCAGCGGCGCAGTTGCCAATTTGTTGCAAAATAGACATCACCAGGCCTAGGTTCCCGAGGAGCAGGACAAAGGTTTCCCCTTCGGTGCAACAAGACCAAAGACCGCAAGGACTACAGGGAGGATATCACCACCGAGCCCACCACCGCGTCACCACCTGATCCTTTTCCAGGCGAAGACCGCTTTTGTCAGGATAGGAACGTCCTTGTGTTCCCGCTCAAAATGGCCATTGTGGGATTCCTTCCCGCCTAAACATTTTGGGGGAAGAGGACCCTGGCCGCCTATATAAGTAGCCAGGATCCCCACTATGAGGAGACAATTGGGAGCAGATCCAAAAGCTCTGCCCTCACGCAAAGGAGCAAGAACTCTTCCCTCCTGAGCTCTCCTCCTGAGCTCAGGAACCACTGTACTAGTCCATATTCAAGCCCTCCCGAGGCCAATCCACCAAAGCAGGAAGTAGGGTTTTACACCACAAGGTGGCCTGAACCTGTGTAAACTCTTGTGTGCTTTACTTGTTGTTCGCTTGAATCTCTTCACAGGATGAGGGCGAGACGCTAGTTAGACGTGAGTGGGAGAGATCTTCATTCATGCCCCTGTGTTCGAACTTCTTGGGTTTGCGGAGCCCGCAATCTGACATTTGGCGCGCCAGGTAGGGGGCGTGTCGAGATCTCGTCCCACTCTCGTCATCGACTTCGCTCCACAGCCATGGTGGAGACATGCCGAGCACGCACCGCCCGCCGCGCCACGAACGTCGCCCAAACGGCACCAGCAGGCAACGGTGCGTCGCCCCGTCCCAACTCGCCGGTCGCCAATGCCGCCACTGACCCGGTCTTCCACGAGCAGCAGGACTCGTCGTTGCCGCTGTCCGTGCAGCGCGATGGCCACACGGCGACGCCGTCACCCTCACCGGCTGTGGCATCGTCCTCGCTGGTCCGTCGCGGGCCGGTCTACCAGCAGCCTGCGCTATTGATGGCGCGGGAGCTCCTGCGCTACCGCCCGACGGATGACCTCTACGATGAGTGGCTCCACCGCATCACCGAGCTCGTCAACGCTGCCGGGGAGACGCCTATACCAACTCACTCCTCCTGTCCCCCGTCGCTGATGGCAGGGAATGTAGGCCACGGAGTCCCGGCTCCACCTCCACTCTACGGCGTCGGCCAGGAGGTCCGGCGTGAAGCTCCGCGGCGTGAGCCACCCCACAAGGCCCATGCGCGCGACGAGGAGAGCTGCTAGGTGATCCCGCATCCCTAACCAGGGGCTCGCGAGCCCCCTGTCCCGCAGCGCCAAGACCACGCACCACAGGAGGTGGTGGCGCCAGCGCCCCAAGAAACAGCACCGCAGGCGCAGGGCGCGCCTGCAATCATGAGCGTGGCTGGATGTCGCGCCTTAGGTCCTAAGCTACGGCACCTCGCCTGGCCCGACAAGTTCCAGTGGGCAATGCCCCGGTGCCATGATGTCACCACCGACCCCACTGAGTTCCTCCAACTCTACGAGCTGAGCATCGAGGCGTCCAACGGCACCGAGCAGGTCATGGCGAACTGGTTCCCCATGGCTCTCAAGGATGGCGCACGCTCTTGGCTCCTGAACCTCCCAGTTGGATCCATCTCCTCCTGGGGGGTGGGGGCTTCGTGAGCATTTCGTCGCCAACTTCCAAAGCACCATAGACCTAGCCCCGGCGGCCGCGGATCTGCGCCGCGTGAGACAGCAGCCGGGAGAGACCATGCAAAAGTACATCCAACGCTTCAACACCATGGGCCTCGGGATCCCTAGGGTCTCGGACGAGGCAATCATCTCGGCGTTCTTCGATGGCGTCCGTGACATCAGGATGAGGGAGGAGCTCGCCATCCACGAGGACCTGTGTACAGCCCTCGAGATGTTCATGCTCGCGGCAAAGTGCGCACGGGCGGAGGAAGGACGCCTCTCCCTCCAGGAGCTGCCTGAGGTGGAGGCGGACGACAAGAAGACCAAGGCCAAAGAAGCAAAGCGCAAGGGGCCCACCGGGCTGGCTGTGGAGCCAGAAGTGAAGCGTGGCTGCGGCTACGACGACTCCCCCAGAAACAACCGTCCGTACTGTGTCTTCCACAATGTCCACAACCACAACACTAACGACTATCAGGAGCTCAGGGAGATGCGTGACGGGCGCGTCGGGCAGCGCCCTGAGCGCGACAACTGCGGCTAGGGCCGCGAAGGAGGCCGAGGTGGAGGACGTTGGGACGGCAAGAACTCACGCCAAGGGTGGCAAGAACAGCCTCGTGAAGACCACTGGCAGGAGCAGCCTCGTGACGGCCCCTGGCGCGACCAGCCTCGTGAGGGTCGCCCTCAGGGCAACGGAGGTCTACCTCCACTGCCACCACCGCCAAGAAGGAACGACGACGACTGCGAGGGAGGTGGAGCAGGGGGCTTTCAGGAGCCGCGTGCGGTTGCATGCATCTTGGGAGGAGCCAATGCTCCGGCCTCCCATCGCATTTTCAAGCAGTTCGCTCGTGAGGTGAACGCGGCGCTTCCCATGCTTGACGTCGCACGTAACCTCAGGTGGACCAAGGAGGTCATCGCCTTCGACCCCAAGGACCAGCTCAAGTGCACCGTAGCCCCAGGCGCTCTCCCGATGCTCTGCACCCCGACCATTAGCAACGTCCTCTTGACCAAGACCCTCATCGACGGCGGAGCAGGGCTCAACGTCCTCTCCGTACAAACTTTCGAGACACTCCAAGTGCCCTACGATCAGCTCCACCCGACCAAGCCATTCTACGGAGTCACGGATGGATCCACACTCCTGATGGTGCAGGTCCGTCTCCTCGTCACCTTTGGTGACCGCGACAACTATCACACCGAGCTCATTGACTTCGACGTCGCCAACATCCAGCTCCCATACAATTCCATCCTTGGGTATCCTGCCCTCGCCAAGCTCATGGCAGCGACCCATCACGGCTACAACGTCCTCAAAATGCCCGGGAGTGGT
Organism: Secale cereale; assembly: GCA_902687465.1. Taxonomy (NCBI): domain Eukaryota; kingdom Viridiplantae; phylum Streptophyta; class Magnoliopsida; order Poales; family Poaceae; genus Secale; species Secale cereale. The sequence continues at coordinate 342,357,173 of LR738714.1, forward strand.
GCAATCATCACGATCGCCTCCGACGAGAAGGAAGCGGTGCGTACCCTGGAGCGCGCCAACCAGACCGCGGCGGTCGAGAGCTCCGACGAGGATGGAGCCGTCTTCGCCCTGCAGACCGCCCCCAAGAAGAAGAAGAACATGCCCGCCAACGGACCTCAGGACACAAGGGCTCCCGACAGTTCCACCGCAGGACTCGCGCCTGTCGGTGAGGCGCCCTCCACCCTCGCATAGGGGGGAGCGCCTGACGCCCCTCTCAGGACAGGCTCGGGGGCTCTCCTCTAGAGTGTCTCCAGCCTGACCAGCGTCTCGAGGGAGGTGTTCGGGCACCACCTGCAGGCGTGTCTCGACGCGCGTTTTTGTGAGCCCAGCGTGAGCCGTACAGCGCTGGGGGCTCAGGACTTCATCGACCAGGTTATCGAGGAACTTCAGTACGCAAGGCTCATACGCGGTGGGCGTAACCGCACAATGCCAAGCTCACCTACCCGCAACCCGAGCGACCACTTCCGCGTTTACATCAACGTCGCTGGTCTCAACCGAGCCGCTTCTTTGGATCCCTTCCAGCCAATGGCGGTCGGCCGGAGGAGGGCCCTCCCCTGCCGCTACATCCGCACGCTCTTCGGCTTCCGCAACGCAGCTGCCACGTTCCAGCACCTCGCGCAACACACTTTGGGGGCTCGAGAGGCTCAGTGGCAGGCGCTCCAGACGGAGCGAGAATCGGACTCCCGCGACCACTGAGGGCCTCCGGAGCCCTTGGGCCTCAGGAGCCTGACGATCCTCAGGGGCAACCCGCACGGCTTGTGTCTTCTGCTACCCCAACTCGAGGTGATGTTTAAGGTTTTCAATCGAGGGCGCCCCCCGGGCTGCATCATCCTCGAGCTGCTGGGGGCTATCCCCCCACAGCTGTCTCTTTTTTCACATGAATCAAGGCTAGTTGCCCCTTCCTATTTGCATTATCTATATGCTTGGCATTCTCACCGCCACTAAGGTCATGAGCCCTTGCGAGCCCACTCGCGACCGCCCCATGATTAAGGACAGGCACGGCGTCTGTGCTCGGGTCCGTCCCTGCAGCATCGCTAAACCCAAGGGCTGAGCTCTGTCTCGCGAGCCATTCCCGTGACATCACCTCCCGTGGTCCTTGGTGCCTTGTTATCACATGGGCTAATCGTGGATGGGTAAGTAGGGGCCCGTGGCAGGTGCCTCGCTCACGCGGGAACCGTGCGCCGGTTGTTTTTCCATTGGACTGTTGCATGAGAATACTGGGCACGGCGTCTGTGCTCGGGTCCGTCCCTGCAGTGTCGATAAATCCAGCGGCTGAGCTCTGTCTTACGGGCCGGTCCCGCTAACGTCACCTCCTGGTGTCATTGGTGCTGCGGCCTTCTCATGCGATGCCCTCTAGAGATGCACTCGGCGTAGGTCGACACAACACCTCTCTTTTCACAGTTTGCAGAAGAAGACTGAGGCGCAACCCGCCTCAGGGTAGGGTCTCATGACTGATGCGTAAGCTCACAACAACTTCCTTAGAGTCGTTCTGTAAGTCCTGAGGAGGGCCCATATACACCTTGGCTGTCCTGCCGTGCAAGCCACGTGTCAGGACGGGGCTGTACACGCCCCGGAGTCTCTCCCGGTGGGAGGCTCCCTCCCACGATCTAGTGGAAGTGCCATGCTCCGCGCTGGTAGAACCAACCGAGGAGCGGTTGTGCCCACGAACCAGTGGAAGCACCAAGCTCCGCGCTGGCCGCTACGACCGAGGCGCGGTTATGCCCACACTCCGCGCAAGTGTGGTAGCTCTATGCTCCACGCTAGTTATAATAAACTGAGGGCGGCCCCCAGCAGTCGCACCAACCTCAGGGAGCTTTTCAGCTCACGACGCTCACAGCTTCTCCATGGATGGGTGTCACGAGGGGGGCTAGGCACGGGGCTATGCTCAAGTCACGCCTGGCAGACGCCACCCTACGAGGTGCCCAGACACCTGGCCTTCTCACGCCCCCATCCTAGGCGAAGGCTCGTGATCAAGGTATGGTGCTCGTTCTCCCTCATGAGAGCCATTTGTACATCAAGGCGGACCCCTGGGCATCGCGACCCAGGGGCCTCACTAGCCACATAGCCTATTACGATAACCCCGGTCACCCGGAGGGCTCAACGGCGGTCGAGGTATGCGCCGGACCAGGCCCTGCCGACGCATAACGCAAACGGGGTCGATTGAACATCAAGGGGGACCCATGGGCATCGCGACCCAAGGGCATCACTAGCCACATAGCCCCTCATCCCTTGAGTCTAGTTATTACGATAACCCCAGTCACCCGGAGGGCTCAATGGCGATCGAGGTATGCGCAAGGTTGGGCCCTGCCGACGCAGAGCACCTAAGCAAACATGAAAGGAAGCAAGCACGGAAATAATCTAGTTCAATCTAGTTATTACAATAACTCTAAGTCCTTCAAATTCAAACAAGTTCTTACACCTCCCCGAGGCACTCGCATCTCTCTCATCTGAACAGGAACAGATCAGGCATCACCACGCGCATCATCACCAGTCTCCGCCTCTTCGACTGCGGTAGCAGTAGCCTGGAGAAACGTCTCCACCAGTTCCGTGACCTTCGCTTCCAGGGCCTTAGCAGCTGCACCCTCTATTCTCGCGGTCATGGGCTCGGACAACAAGGCTAGGTCAAGAGCGGGATCACGGAGACTTAGGTGGCCGCACACCTGCATCAGGACCAAGGTAAGGAGCATGCGGCTTTCGACGTTTGCTAACTGGCCAATTGTAGCCGCAACCTCGCGCAGGGACTTCATGAGCGCGGCAAGGAGCCCGGCGGGGCTACCCTCCGGGGCGGCCAATGGCTTCTCGAATCCTTCACCATAAGCAGCCCGCAGCGCCGTACGGGCCTCGAGCTTGAAGCCGGCAAGGGTCTCGCGACTCAGCACCGCCGAGGCCGCGAGGGCGTCTTCCTTCTCGCGTGCAGCTTGGGTGGCCCTGGCCTGCTCGGCCTCGGCCTTCAGCTTCTCCAGGCTCACGCGATCGGCGAGCTGCTCCTGCTGCAGCCGGGACGTCTCAGCCTTCTACGCCTTGAGCTCCTTCTCCAACGCTTCAAGCTCCACGGCGCGCCTGGCGCCTTCCTCGCGAAGGGCTCCCAGCTCACCCTCCGCCTGGAGGCAGCGCTTCCTGAAGGACGCAGCATCGGCTCACGCGGTGTCACACGCCCGCGTGGCTGCCGCAGCTTCCTCTTGAGCCTTGGCAGTGATCGCTGAGGGCTGGCTCCAGGAGGCCCGCGTAGACTCGTCTGCCAGGAGCCACCCAGAGATCAGCCCCAAGCGTCCCTCCATCGCGCGGCCGTCACCACCCTGAAGTTCGGTAAGAAGCCGACCCAGCGTAGCAGAGGCGGCCTCCAAGGTCTCAGGGCCAGGCTGCGACGGCTGGCGAAGGCGCGCCAATGAGATCGTGTGATCGACTAGGGGCTCGGGGGCTCCGGCTCCCCTCGCTGGAGCAGCCAGAGCGGGAGCCGCCGAGACCTCGCAAACGGCGACAACGCCCTCAGGCACCGCCGCCGCCGCGTGCTCGGTGGCCCAGCTGGGTGAGACACACAGAGCAGTGGCACCCTTCTCCGCGGCCACAGGAGCAGCCGGAGGAGCAGGGCACCGCGACGTAACCTCCCCCTTCACCTTCTTCATCACGCCACCCAGGCTGCTGCATCAAGAGAAGTACGTCTGGGACACAACAACTAAGGATAACAAGAGATTGCACACTTACTCGTCGGAGGCGAGGCGGGCCCTCCTCTTCATCAGCAGGTCGGCCGTAGGCGCTGGCGCTATAGGCGTGCCGGCAGTCCGGATATTGGCAAGGAACGAGGCCACGGACTTGGGCGCAGCCGTGGTCACTAGTTTCGCTGGCACGGCGCTCCTCGGCGGGGACGCCGCATTGCTTCCCGATGCGTCCGGATCGTTGCGGAGTGGTCGCATGGGGCCGTCCGGCAGCACCTGCGCCTAACGCCGCTTCTTCATCGGACGCCTCAGAGGACTCCCCCTCGTCAACCCGGTCCTCGTCGCCCAGGGTCTCCCCCGAATCCTCCCCGTCGGTCCCGTCGTCGGCATTGAAGTACATGTCAACCGTGGGCACCCCGAAACCTGACACGGCCTTCAGCAACTCCACCTTGTCAGGACGGCTGTACAGCGGCAGATGGGCCCCTGAGAGGTCCTCAGGAACCATCCCCAGGAGAGTGACTGAGGTGAAGTCCAGGTTGGCCTCGGCCAGCCCCCCTGAGCGTAGCCGAAGCCTGTCATCATCTCCCATCAGCTCTCACATGGGGCGCGAGTGTGCCTGCAGCGGTGCCAGACATTGCCTCGGGAACTCCTTCACGATCTGGGCCCCTTCAAACCTCGAGCCCAGGTCGGCTTCAATCCTTGCCAGGACAGGCTCAGCAAGGGGGTCGGTGAGCTTCGCGTAGCTCTAGACGGCGCGTTTTGCTGGATGGGCGGTAGGCAGCGTCAGCAGCTGATGAACGCGCTGGGCATCCAGATAGACCCACCTCTTCCGGTGGGAGTCTATCTTCTTCCCGGCTATCATCAGCCGACAGCCCTGGCGCTAGAAGACAAAGGAGACACAGCCCGAGCACGGACCCTCGTTGTACCACCGCATGGAGAAGAAGTGGTGGAAGAGGGCGAGCGTCGGCCTCACCCTCACAAGAGCCTCACAATAAAATGCGAAGAGCGACATGACGAAGATGGAGAGAGGCTGGATATGGAGAGCGTGCACCTGGTAATGGTCCAAGATGGCGTAGAAGAACTTTCAGAAGGGAGGCACGAGCCCGACGGGGATGCTGTGGAGGAAGAAGGGGTAGTAGGACTTCGGTAAGATCCGCACCGTGGTGGATCCAACCCAAATACCCGTCGGGCCATGCTCGTTGTGGATGCTCGACAAGAAAGGCTGGACCTCCGAGTAGTGCTTCTCCTTGGTGATGGTGGACTCCTCGAGTGCCGCCTCAAGGGAAGGAGCAGATCCAGACGCCTGCGCGGCACCCTTGGTTTTCTTCGCCATTGCTGAGGTGCCGGAGGGTGCAGATGATTTAGGAAGGCCCGAGGCGAAGGAGAAGGGGATCTAAGCAGGAAGGAAGGGAGGCGATAACTTCTCTGCAGCAAAGACGGCCCCTTTTGTCAAGCTACACGGTTGCCGAGACCGCGTGGGGAGCGGAGTCGCCCACGTCCCATCCAACCATCACGCGCCAGCCTGGCCCGCAGCCTTTTTGGTGCCCGCGGCGCTTCGTCCTCGGCTAAGGCTTCGCCCCGAAGCCAACTCCGCGTGCGCCATGGGCTCGGGGGCTACCGTCGGCGTCCTGGGAACCAGGGTACCCAGACTTGCGTGTCTGCGGGCCGCGACGCGCTCCTACCACGGCCTGGTACGGCCCAGCTGATCGACCAGCTGCCCAAGACCCTCGCGAGGGGGCTAGACCTCGCGAGGAGAACGACGTCAAGACCCCCTCAGGAGCGGCCTCGACAAGGTTGCTCCGGAGGGGCGGAGAATCCAAAGCCAAGCTTGCCTCAGGAGGAGGCAGTGACACAAGGAGTGATGCATCGCGCCAGCGGGTGCCAGCGCGCGCCAGCGGCGCAGTTGCCATTTTGGTGCAAAAGAGATTACGCAGGCCTAGGTTCCCGAGGAGCAGGACAAAGGTTTGCCCTTCGGTGCAATAGGACCAAAGACCGCAAGGACGACAGGGAGGATGTCACCGTTGAGCCCACCACCGCGTCACCACCTGATCCTTTTGCAGGCGAAGACCGCTTTTGTCAGGATAGGAACGTCCTTGTGTTCTCACTCAAAATGGCCGTTGTGGGATTCCTTCCCGCCTAAACATTTCTGGGGAAGAGGACCCTGGCCGCCTATAAGTAGCTAGGATCCCCACTAAGAGGAGACAATTGGGAGCAGATCCAAAAACTCTGCCCTCACGCAAAGGAGCAAGAACTCTTGCCTCCTGACCCTACTGAGCTCTCCTCCTGAGCTCAGGAACCACTGTACTAGTCTATATTCAAGCCCTCCCGAGGCCAATCCACCAAATCAGGAAGTAGGGTTTTACACCACAAGGTGGCCTGAACCTGGGTAAACTCTTGTGTGCTTTACTTATTGTTCGCTTGAATCTCTTCACTGGACGAGGGCGAGATGTTTGGTAGACGTGAGTGGGAGAGATCTTCGTTCATGCCCCTGTGTTTGAACTTCTTGGGTTTGCGGAGCCCGTAATACGATAACGAGAGCCACATAAATGACCAAGGCGATGATGACACTGCTTAAAAGAGCCGGTAGACAATGAAACAGAGGTGGAGAGACTGACGGTGGTAGCAGCAGAGGGAAGGTCAAGCCAGGCAAGCTCCCAGAGGCCCTGGGAGTCACGGCGCTGGGGGCCAGCTATCAGGACCCCGATCCGAAGTCACATCGATCTAGCATGTAACACATCATACCACTTTGCAGCTTCACGCACGGTATCACCACAGGTGCCACTTTACCTGGGCCGTGACCATTTGCGTATTTTGGCTCACGTGTATGATAGTGTCGTTAGCATCCATATGACAGAGAATCCGGGCCGACATGACTAGTTGTAAACCAAAGGTGGCACTAAATTACAGGGACATGCATACATGACGCAGCAACGAACGTGTCGGCCATCAATGTATGAACCCAAGTCGTAGCAAGCTACAAGGTCTAAAAGGAACAACATGTGACATTTCCCTGAAGGGACACACATAGGAACGAAGAAGGACACATGCCGGCCAGCCTAAGTGTTTCAGAGCAGTAGCAAGCTACCAACGCTCAGTGGAAGCACTAGGAGGCATTTCCCCATAAGATAGGCTATCAAGGGTTAACAACTAGGTGTCGGATCCCACACATACCAAGCATTTCAATAGCATACACACAATATGCTTCATATGTGCAAATACAACATGGCATCACAACAAAACTCTATGAATCAAAGTATTTATTCATTAGGCTCCGAGGAGCCAGATATTACGAACATGGGTCTCATGACCCAACATACAAAGCATACAAGAAATGGAAGCATAACATGTCTGAGTACAGACAACTACCAATGCAAAAGGCTGAGAAGCCTGACTATCTACAAGACCCTCCCAAGGGTACTAGATAATAGCTGAGGTAACAAGTTAAACGTCGAAGTCCACGCGGAACTACTAGTGAGTGTGATGTCTCTCTGCAAAAACATAAATTAAGCAAACGTGAGTACAAATGTACCCGGCAAGACATACATCAGAACTAGCTACATATGCATCAATATCAACAAAGGGATGGTGGAGTTTAACAACAGCAAGACAGGTTGACTCAGTGGCTATCCTGAACTACGACTTCGAGTAACTCTTTTGAGCTGGCGCACACGAGTCCACATATTCACCAATCAATACCCCACTATGGATCCGCTCCCGTCTCCCTACGGGAAGGCCATCCATAGCACTCACACTTATCTTGCACATTTTTAGAGTATCCACTTTCACTTGTCTATGAACTGTATAGGCAACCCAGAAGTCCTTACCGTGGACGCGGCTATTCGAATAGATCATTTATAACCCTGCAGGGGTGTACTTCTTCACACATGTTTCCACCACCTAGCGTCTGCACATGGCATGTGCTCGGCAGACTTGAAGCGAAAGCCGACGTGGGTGTAGACCACGACCTGACAAATCACACAAGTCCCTAGTCCAGGTTTATCACCTATTCAAGTTCCATCCGAAGGGAGTCTGGCCGAGGTTTCCACTTATGGCCCCGAACGATGTGTACAGGGTTCCCGAGGCACCAAACGGGTGACTCGGTACACCGGGGCACGTGCCTACCGCATCACAGCCCACCCCTTGGGTCATTGCTGCGCACAACCTACAGCATACTACAAACACCAGAAACTAATTGCAACTACTAGACAGAGGACATGGGGTTAATAAGTCGAGCGGGGTCATATTTCAGGGCCCAACGTGTGGTAGTAGCTGTTCATGGATCAACAAACACAGAACTCAGTTCCTGAGGACGGTTTCAATGATACAACCCACCATGTACTCCTACATGGCATCTCACCGCTACCTTTACCAAACCGTGTTCACACACTTAGCTCTCAACAGTTGGACATGTTCACACACCTGCAATTCATCACCAATGAATTGGACCTGACTCAACTCTAAGCAGTAGCAGGCATGACAAACAAGCATGAATGAGTAGGCACATCAGGGCTCGAACAACTCCTACTCATGCTAGTGGGTTTCATCTATTTACTGTGGAAATGACAGGTCATGCAAAGGGGTTGAACTAACGCAACATGTAACAGTTGAATCGTTGTTGTTCTAATGCAGTAAAAGAGAGCAGAAGCGAGAGAGTGGGATTGTATCAGAATGAACAAGGGTTTTTCTTGCCTTGCACTATGAAGATAGTATAGCTCTTCATCGGTGTCGGTGTACTAAGGTAGGGGTACCTCAGTACCCCAACTTGTGCACGGGCAGTAGAAGCTTCCCGCGGTAGGGCCTACCACGTGCTTGCCGGAGACTTTTCTGCTCCATATGAAGCCATTAAAAAACAAAGTATACAAGACAGAAGATGAAGGCCCCGGCAAGTGGAGCTTGCCGGGAAGGCCGTCCCAGGCTCAAGATTACCTCACTAGCACAAGACCCTGGCAAGAGGAGCTTGCCAGGAAGACTAGAAGATCACATTTCAGAAGACATGCCTCGGCGCGGCATGCGCCCCGGCAGGGCCCGAGGAGCGACAAGCTTCAGAGCCCGACAAGCTTCCGGGCCCGGCAAGGTCAAGGCTCCGGCAAGGTGCTTGCCCGGGAGAGTTACGCTGTGTGCCCGCGCTCCAGCTCATCGAACCACGCGTCGCCCTGGGGCCAATCCAGGGACGCGTGGCGGATGGCTGTGCAGCCTGGGGGACACGGTGGAACTCCACGGTGACGAAGCTGTCGCCGTGGCAAACGGAGACGCAAGGGCGGGCGCTTTTGGGGTCGACGGTGACGGGCATTTAATGCCCTTGTCCCCCACTGTCAAAGTAGGTGACGACCACTGTTCATCCACTGTTCATCCACTGTTCCCGCACTGTTACAACTACCACCAAAGTTACCTTTTTACCCCTTTCTCCTACGTTGACACCTGTCGGTGACCCCTTGAGCTATAAAAGGAGGCCCATGCACAACGTAGAAAGGGTTCAGAACCTAGATCGCTCATTTGCTCGGTGTAGCTAGTTCTTCAAGCTCCCGAGCTCCAACACTCAATACAATCTAAGCAGGAGTAGGGTTTTACGCGTCCATCGCGGCCCGAACCTGGGTAAACTGCCCGCATGCTCGTCTCGATCCGCTCTTTGTGCTCCCTCCGCTCCCTTACCGCACGAACAAGGGGCTCCGGTCCCATAGGTGCTCGTGGTGGACAGTTTCCCCCGACATCTTTGGCGCGCCAGGTAGGGGGCGTCGAGGTTGTGCGAACCTAATCCGGCGTTCACGCGGGCGCATTCTTCATCAACCTCTCCAGCTACATCATCTTCATCAGCAACAACAGCATGGCCCCGAAGAAGAAGGCTTCGGAGGTCGGAGGCCCGTCCGCGTCTGTTCCACCGCCACCTGAGCCAACGGTGGGTGGAGGAGACGCCGTCGGAAGGGTGGTCGCCGGAGAGGAGACTCGCGGCGACACCAAATCCAAGGACAGGACGGACGACCGAGCCTCGGTCTCTGTAGATGCGCCACGTCCATCTCAGCAAACGACAACCCAGCAGCGCCATGGCACAGGAGGTGGCATCCGCTTGCTGGGCCAAGGGCAAACCGGAGGTTCGCGGGATGCTCCGGGCCATCGTCCTGGCACGACCAAGGCGCGGTCGCCGGGGCGGGACCCTGCTCCTTCTAACCCCGTTAGGAGTCCGAGCATATCCCGCTCCTCGCACCGCTCGCCCCCGCTCCCCTCCTCTCCAGCAGAAGCACTCGCAAGAGCGCAACTGCTCCTCGACTTCCCTCCAGCGGCAGACAAGGCCGAAGACTGGAGGGCGACCATCCAGAGCCTGATCGCCTTCGCCAACAACGACTCTCCGCAGCAGCCAGCGACCTCGCGGCCACGGCAAGTCGAGAAGACGAAGGCCGACGGCGACAAGACCTCCGGGGGTGCAACCACCGTGCACTCCCCGCCGCGGAAGCAGAAGACGCCGCCCCGCCGGATCAACGTCGACGACGACTCCACGGCGTCGTCGGATCCGCGGGCCCGTCGGGACCAGCGCCAAGTCCTTGACGACCGGCGACAAGAAGACGCTCGAACGACGATCGAGCGCCGCCGAGAAGCTCGGCGACAATCAGATCAGCGAGCTGGGAACGCTGTCGACGCGCACGCGCCCGGTGAACCAGGCGACTTGCCGTACGCGGCAGGTTGCCCTGCGTTTACCCGTGAGCTGCGGCGCGTCCAGTGGCCCAGCATGAAGAACTTCAAGCCCGACGTACCGGAGAAGTACGACGGCAAGACGCACCCCTCGGAATTCCTCAACATATACACCATCGCGGTGCAGGCTGCCGGGGGGCGCGACGAGAAGATACTGGCGAACTACTTCCTGCTAGTGCTTAAGCCGAACGTTCGTTCTTGGTTTATGCACTTGCCGGAAGGCTCTATTTCTTCATGGGCAGATCTTTGCCATCAGTTTGTTGGCGCCTTCACGGGCGGCCACAAACCCCACGGCCAGGAGAGCGATCTCCACATCTTGGCCCAGAAGGAAGGAGAACCTCTGCGCAAGTACATCCAGCGTTTCAGCCGCGTGCAGCACAATATCCCCGACGTCCACCCTGCTGCGGTTATCAGCGCGTTCCACCAGAACGTGCGTAACCGCCGCATGCGTGAAGAAATGGCCATGACCAAGATACGGGATGTCAGCGAGCTCTATGCTCTAGCTGATAAGTGCGCGCGCGCTGAAGAGGGGAGGAAACTCCCCGGGGAGGATGCTGGCGCAGGGGGAAGCGACAACGAGGATGCCGCCCCGGCAAAGAAGAGCCGGCGGCGGAACAATAGAAGAAAGAACAAGAAGGAAGTGCTTGCCATCGAGAAGTCCGGCAAGGAGGCTCCCGCCAAGCAAACACAGGCTGGCGGCTCCGGCAAGGAGCCTGCCCCTGTAGCGGCAGCCGACAAGCAGGACGGCTCCGACAAGCAATACTGCAAGATCCACCGCACCAAGGGCCACGACCTCTCCAACTGCAAACGCGTCGAGTACCTCGTCGAGCAGCAGAAAGCTGAGTACGAGAGGCGCGACAAGGAGAAGGACCAAGGTGGCGGAGGGGAGCCAAGCAAGAAGCGGCCATTCGTTGGCCGGGGAGGACGCCGCGGCAAGGCCAAGCAGCGGCAAGGTGACCGACCTCCCCGGGGCCGCGACAAGGACGACGAGGACGACGACGACGACATGGAGGAAGAAGATAACAGAGAGCAGGAGTTCCAGAAGGCCACGGAGGTCCTGTGCGTCGACGGCGGCGCCTCTCTGCATACTTCCCACCGCCAACTCAAGCAGTGGGTGCGGGAAGTAAATGCAGCAGAGCTGCCCGTGGAGTCGCGCAGGCTCCTCAAATGGTCCAGCACGCCCATCATTTTTGATCTTGAGGATCACCCTGACCGCATCACTGCGGTCGGGTGCTTGCCGATGCTGGTCTCACCCACCATCCGCAACCTCAAGGTCACCAAAATGTTGGTTGACGGCGGGGCCGGGCTGAACTTGATCTCCTCAGCTGTGATCAAGAAACTCCAAATCCCAGATGGCGAGCTCGAAGAGACCGGTTCGTTCCAAGGAATAAACCCGGGGAGGAGCAAGCCCAAGGGGAAGATAACTCTGCCAGTGACCTTTGGCGGGGAGCTGAACTTTAGGACGGAGAGGATAACCTTCGATGTTGCCGATATCCCATTGCCATACAATGGGATACTTGGACGTCCTGCCCTCGCCAAGTTCATGGCAGCTTCCCACTACGCTTACAACGTACTCAAGATGCCGGGGCCGATAAGCGTCAGCTCTGTCCATGGCGACAAGAAGGACGCGCTTATATGCGCCGACAAGATCTACCGGGATGCAGCAGCCGCAGCGGAGAGCAACGCACTTGACGCTGAAGCTCCCGGGGGGAAGAAGACGAAGACCAAGTCCAGCAAGTGCTCTGGGACCCACTCCGGCAACCGCACCTCCTCGGAGTGCTGCGCCGCCGTCGAGGACGTTCCATCGAGCTCCACCGGCAAGTGCAAGAAGGGGATGGCCGCTCCTCCGGCAACCAAGAAGGTGTCCGCCAAGGAGGACGGCACTGGTGGTACCTTCACCATCAGTGGCACACTTGACAGCAAATAGGAAAGCGCGCTCGTTGCCTTCCTGCGGGCGAATGTCGATGTGTTTGCATGGCAACCATCTGACATCCCCGGTGTTCCCAGGAAGGTGATTGAGCACAAGCTTGCTGTTTGTCCTCATGCGCGGCCCGTCAAGCAGAAGGTCAGGAAGCAAGCCGTGGAGCGCCAAGATTTCATTGCCGAAGAAATCAAGAAGCTAGAAGCAGCGGGCCTAGTTAGAGGCGTGATCCATTCGACGTGGTTGGCAAACCCAGTCGTCGTGCGTAAGGCCAACGGGAAATGGAGACTGTGTATAGACTTCACTGATGTGAATAAAGCATGTCCCAAGGATCCATTTCCCTTGCCGCGCATTGACCAGATTGTTGACTCCACTTCTGGATGTGAGCTGCTCTCCTTTCTTGATGCATATTCAGGCTACCATCAGATTTTCATGGCCAAGGAAGATGAATAGAAGACTGCATTTATCACTCCATGTGGCACATATTGCTTTATTCGCATGCCTTTTGGACTGAAGAATGCAGGCTCAACATTTGCAAGGGTAGTATACACTGCTTTTGAGCCACAGATTCACAGAAATGTAGAGGCTTACATGGATGATATCGTGGTCAAGAGCAAGAGCAAGGATACACTGATCCAAGATTTGGAAGAGACGTTTGAGAATCTGCGCAAGATCCGGCTTAAGTTGAACCCCGAGAAGTGCGTCTTTGGAGTCCCCTCCGGCAAGCTTCTCGGGTTCTTTGTGTCACAGAGGGGGATTGAAGCCAACCCCGACAAGATTAAAGCCATCGAGCAGATCGAAGCCCCGAAGCGCGTCAAGGACGTAAGGAGACTTGCAGGTTGTGTGGCTGCCCTCAGTAGGTTCATTTCAAAGTCTGCAGAATGCGCCCTGCCTTTCTTCAAAATCTTGAAGAAGGCAGGTCCTATGAAATGGACTCCGGAAGCGGAGGCAGCGCTGCAGGACTTGAAACGGTACCTATCCTCCACTCCAATACTTGTCGCACCTAGGCCACAGGAGAAGTTGCTGCTGTACCTAGCGGCAACCAACCAGGTGGTTAGTGCTGCGTTAGTAGCGGAGAGGGAGGCCGACGAGGAGTCAGCACCACCGGCAAGCGAATCCAGCGAGAAGCAGGGGGCTTCTTCGACAAGCTCCGGCCCCGACAAGGACAACCCTGCGCAGGATCAAGGAGAAGTGCGAAGAAAGATGGTGCAGCGCCCGGTGTATTTTGTGAGTTCCCTCTTGCAGGGGGCTAGATCAAGATACTCCGGGGTGCAGAAGTTGCTTTTCGGCCTCCTCATGGCCTCGAGAAAGCTGCGCCATTACTTCCAAGCACACGAGATAACAGTGGTCACTTGCTTTCCGTTGAAGAGGATATTGCACAATCCGGAAGCAACTGGCAGGATCGTCGAGTGGGCACTGGAGCTATCAAGCTTTGGACTCAAGTTTGAAAGTACTTCAACCATACAGAGCCGAGCTTTGGCAGAATTCATAGCTGAATGGACCCCAACGCCTGATGAGGAAGTTCCAGAAACAAGTGCACCCGTACAAGAAGCGACAAGTGAATGGGTAATGTACTTTGATGGTGCCTTCTCGCTGCAAGGCGCCGGTGCCGGCGTGGTACTCATCGCGCCCACCGGAGAGCACCTGAAGTATGTTATCCAGATGCACTTTCCCAGGGAGCAAGCGACAAACAACACTGCTGAGTATGAAAGCTTGCTTGCCGGCCTCAGGATTGTGGCCGAACTTGGGATCAGGAAGCTAATTGTCCGGGGAGATTCTCAGTTGGTGGTCCGACAAGTTAACAAGAGTTACCAGAGCCCTTTTATGGAAGCTTACGTAGATGAAGTGAGGAAACTTGAAGAACACTTTGAAGGTCTGCAAATGGAGCACGTTCCAAGAGCTCAGAATGACATTGCAGATGGCCTTTCAAAGTGTGCTGCGATGAAGTTACCTGTGGAACCAGGGACCTTCTTGCTCAAGCTGACTCAGCCATCCGTCACACCATCAATTGGGCAACCCAAGAAGAGAAAGTTGGTCTCCGGCGACTACTTGCCGGCGGATCTTCCCGAAACCGCCGCCAAGGTACCCAAGATCAACGACCAGAATGCTGAGGAATAGTTTGATCCTGCGGATTCTAGGATCTGTACAGTTGAAGCAATCGTTCCCGACAAGCCTCTCCCCGGCGAGCTTGCCGGGGGACCATCAACTCCGGCAGAACCAGAGGCTCTTGCCATAGAAGCTGGGGTTCCCGCAACGGCCCTCATGCCTTTAGTCCTTGCCGTCGAGCCTCGGGCTCCGGCATGGGCGCAGCAGATCGTCCGTTTTCTGCAAACTGGAGAACTTCCTGACGAACCAGAAGAGATAGAAAAGATAACCAGGCAGTCAAGTATGTACCAGTTCGTGGATAACGAGCTGTATAGAAGAAGACTCAATGGTGTCGGGTTGAAGTGCATCTCCAGGGAAGATGGACAGAAGCTGTTGGCAGAGATACACGGAGGCATATGCGGCCACCACATTGGTACAAGGGCACTTGCCGGGAAAGCTCTCCGGCAAGGGTTCTTCTGGCAAGAAGCCCTCCAAGATGCAACTGCACTAGTAACCAAGTGTGAAGCGTGCCAGTTCCATGCAAAGCAAATTCATCAGCCAGCTCAAGCTCTCCAGACGATCCCTTTGTCCTGGCCCTTCTCGGTCTGGGGGCTCGATATCCTCGGCCCCTTCCCCCGAGCTGTCGAGGGCTTTGAGTACTTGTACGTCGCAATCGACAAGTTCACAAAGTGGCCAGAAGTGGAACCAGTGAGAAAGGTGACAGCACAGTCAACGGTCAGGTTCTTCAGGTCGATTGTTTGCCATTTCGGGATCCCTAACAGGATCATCACCGACAATGGTACACAATTTACTAGTCGCACCTTCATGCAGTACGTCCAAGACCTTGGCGCCAAGGTCTGTTTCGCTTCTGTTGCTCACCCGAGGAGCAATGGTCAAGCGGAGAGGGCCAATGCTGAAGTGCTGCGCGGACTCAAGACAAGGACCTTTGACAGGCTGCGCAAGTGCGGAAGAAACTGGATAGAGGAGTTACCGGCGGCTCTTTGGTCAATCAGAACGACACCAAGTTGAGCCACCGGACAAACAACCTTTGCTCTAGTCTACGGAGCAGAGACAGTTCTCCCCACGGAACTCATATACGGATCTCCTCGAGTGCTCGCTTATGATGAGCTCGAGCAAGAGCAACTGTGACAAGATGATGCATTGCTCCTCGAGGAGGAACGTCTCCAGGCTGCTGTACGAGCTGCTCGATACCAGCAAGCCTTGCGCCGCTATCATAGTCGCAAGGTTAAAGCCAGGAGTCTCGAGGAAGGCGACCTTGTTCTTCGGCGTGTTCAGTCCGCCAAGAATTCCAACAAGTTGACGCCGAAGTGGGAAGGCCCTTATCGGGTGAGGCAAGTCACAAGGCCCGGCGCTGTCCGCCTTGAGACCGAAGAAGGCTTACCGGTGAGCAACTCCTGGAACATAGAGCATCTTCGCAAGTTTCACCCATGAGGCGCGGTTGCCGTGATCCGCTCCGGCAACCACCTTTTGTACAAGCCTTGCCGCTGTTGCATGTAACCCTTTGTACAAAGCCGGGCGCAGATCCCGTGCATCAGTAAAGCTTTTGTGTTTTGCACTATTTGCCTTTCACATGCTTTTCTTCGCTATTTGCATGCATCATTTGGCACCTTGTGCAACGAACATGTCCGGTAAGCATTAGCACGCCGAAAGGCCATATACTTGTTTCCCTCTTCTTCCTCTTTTCCTCTTAAGCAGAAGGAATGTTCCTCGCGCACAAGTTTGCCGGGGGGAAGGAGATGGAGGACGAACCAAGTGCTGTTCAAGAAAGAGAAGCCTTACCGGGAAGCAAGCAATATATGAAAGCTAAGTTACCAGAATTTGAGCAATTCAAATTTTTAAATTTTGGTTATCTTCCTTGAACAACCACACTTTGTATAGAAAACTTGTGCGCGGAGGAACCTACCCGTGGCTAGCCGCACCCTTATCTTGTTTTCGAGTACGCTCAACGACTCGAGTGAGCTGCGACAAGTGTCGCGCCCTTGTTTCGTTTCCGAGTTCGCTCAGCAAGCTAAGTGCGTTGCGACTAGCTGCGGCAAGGTTGCTTGCCGATAAGACCTTAGCCAGCAGGCTGCTCAGAGTCCAGCACTCAGCGCTCGCGGCAAGGGCCCCTTGCCGGCAAGTCCCCTAGAAGCGTAGGGTTAAAAGCATACAAAGTAAAGGACCAAATCAAGGGAGATAACATTGCACTGATTGCTCAAAATAAGATAATATATTACAAGGGATAACTTGTCGCAATCACTGATAAGTTTGTGTCCATGGCACACTTTGCAGTAACAAAGGAAATAAAAAGGAAGAGGCCTAATCTGCGCGGTCGCCTTCAATCCTGGAGATCTTGTTCACCTTGGCGATAATGTGGGCGACCTGCGCCTTCAGCGCCTCCATATCCGCGTCGGCCGGCAAGCTGCGGAGAACGTTGACGAGATTTATACCAGGATTGCGGTACACTATCTTCGTCAGAACGCGCTCCAGAGTCCCCGCGCAGAGCTGGCGTGACTCCTCGGCCAGTTGTGCGGGAAGCTTCTTCTGAAGATTTGCGAGAGCCGGCGTGATCCCTCTGAAGAAGAGACTGAGCTTGGCGCTGTGGGGGAGGTTTGGATCCGGAGAGTATATGAGATGCTCAACCCTCAGCGCCATCAGCTCCTTGTCGATGCTAGCTGCAGAAGCCACCAGATCTTCAGTCCATACCTCGAAGGTCTGGCGGAAGTTGTTGGTTGCAGTAGTGGCGCTCTCCACCAAGCCTCGCTCCTTGCGGAGCTCGTCCTTCAGCTTGGTTTCGCGGTCCCGGACGGCGTCAAGAGAGTCCTTCGGCGTGGAAACCTTCAGCTCCAGATCTGCAATCGAGTCCTTGGCGGCTTTCAGCTCGTCGCCTTTCTTGGAAAGGCGCACCTGGAGTTCAGAGTTAGTATGGGCGTCCTTCTCGCGCTCTATGTTGAGCGCGGTGACCCTCTCCGTGCTCGCCCTCAGGAACTCCTCCAGCTGCGCAACCTTGGCCTCGAGGTCTTTCTTGGCGGTCTCTGCTGTAGCGGCGGCGGCCTTCGCTTCCTTCAGCTCTCCGCCAAGGGCCTGCTCCCGGGCGGCAAGGTCTTCCTCGTGAGAGTCGAGGTTGACCTTCCATTGGGTGAGTTCTCCTTCTCGCCGAGACAGCGCTTCTCCGGTGAGTCGCTGCTGCTCCTCGGCCTCAGCTTTCTCCAGAAGCCACTCTTGGTACTCGCCGGCGAGCCTCTCGCGCTCCTCCGCCAAGTCGCGGAGGGCCGCCTGGTTGGCGGCGCGGAGCTCCGCGGCGCGCTTCTCCATATCAGGTGCGGCCTTGGCGGTGAGGGCCTCCCGAGACTCGAGCTTCGCCTGCCTGGCCCGGTAAAGGGCCAGGAGCCGGTGGAGCAACTTCTCCTCCTCGGGCTCGTCGCTCCCGCCAGGCGCCTCGACAATCTTCAGACCCGCGGAGGCGAGGACTTCCCCATCAAAGGCCTCTCCCTCCGCGGGGGCTCGCGACGAGGATCCCCACGGCACTTGGATGAAGACGCCGTTGAGAGCCTCAAGGTAGAAGCCCGACTGCTCCTTTCCGGCGGAGGGGTCGGCGGCCGGTGCAGCGCCCGACGCTCCTGCCGCCTCCGGGCCGGCAGTGAGGTCGCCGTCCCCCTCCCCGGCCGCCGCGTCTGCGGTCGGAGCTGTCTCCTCCGCGGCAGGCTCGGCGGCTCCCGCCGTGTCTTCAACGACAGGGGCGTTGCCGCCGTCGCCCTGCGCGCCCTCCTCCTCGACGACGATCTCCGTCTCCATCTGCTCTGGGGGAGGAGGATCTAGAAGAAGAAGAAAAAGAAAGGAAAAAGTTCAAGCAAATATCCAAAAAAGACAAGTCCGAGAAGACGGAGTTACAAGACCTACCCCTTGGCGGACTTCGTCGACGGCAGGCTCCCTCGCCGGGGAGCTCTCCCTTGGCGAGGTGGCCACCCTCGCCGGGCTGCTCGCCCTTGGCGGGGTACTCGCCCTTGGCGGAGTACCCGCCCTTGGCGGAGCGCTCTCCCTCGCCGGAGAGTTCGTCCTTGGCGGGGACGGCGGGGCCTGCGGCTCCTCGGGAGTGGTCTCCGGGCGCCCCTGTGGCTGCGGCTCCACCTCTGCACAAGACAGTCAAGACAAAACAAAAACCACAAGATGTTAGTATAAACAAAATCCTCAAGCGCGCCCGACGAGTTGAAAGATCAAGCCCAGACTTACGCTGGGGGCTGCGCTGGGGGCTGCTCCTCGGAGCAGCGCTCGGGTCCGGCAAGCTTGTCGCCGGCACGTCCCCTGTCGCCGCGACGGGCGAGTCGTCCTCGACCTCGACCACGGGAACCTTGGCCTTCTTCGCCGCTCGCTGGGCCAGGGTCCTGAAATCAAAGCAAGAAGCAAGATCAGAACCATCGAAGGAAGAATCAAGACAAAGTTAAAAGAAGACACAAAACTTCGAGTCCTTACTCCTGTTCCTCGTCGTCGTCGTTGTCGCTCAGGGCGGAGAAGTTGAACGCCACCTGAGGCGCATCCGCGCGAGGAGCGGGAGGAGAAGGCTCCCTCGGGCGCTTGGCGGTCCCCGGGGCTGGGGGCTGCGAAGACCCGGCCCATGTGGACGCCGGGGCCCGGGGAGCGGGCGGAGCAGCTGCTCCGCTCTGTGAAGACCCTCCGACGCGGGGCGCCTCCGCCGCGGTTGGTGCGCCGGGCGCTCCCGTCGCGGCTTGGCTCCCCCGAGTAGCTCGCGCCGCCCGGCGAGCCGGTTGTTGTCGGGGAGCCTGCGCCCTCGTCGCCGTCGTAGCCTTGCGGAGGCGCTTCAGCGAAGATCGCCTGGGACTTGCCCGGGGCGGGGAGGTCTCCGAGGACGAGGAGACGTCGTCATTGTAGAGCCCCAGGGACCCACCGGAGTCCTCGCCGCCCCCGGCAACCTCCTCCTCCTCCTCGGTCGGCTTGCTGGGCCCAGCTCCCTGCCCTGCGGCCGTGCTCCCTCCGGCGCCTCCGCTCCCTCCGGCGCCTCTGGTTCCTCCGGCAACGTCGCCCCTCGCGGCGGCCTCAGTCACGATCCCGGGGATCCCAGCGTACCTCAGAGAGGGGACCCCAGCGAGCTCGTCGGGCGGAAGCTTGAGCAGCCTGCGGATCTCTGCCTCCTCCGCTTGGCATGACGCTTCCGCAGCCTCTGCCTCTTCAACCGTGAAGCCGAACTCTCCTGCCGCTGCAGCTGCGGCGGCCTCTTCTACCCGAGAAGCGATACAGGCAATCTCCCGGTCAGTGGTGTCCCGGGTGAGCCCCTTGATCTCCTCCTTGTTCTTCGGCACCTCCACCAGGTTGTCGAAGAAGCTCATGATGGCGTCTGGCTTGGGCGCTATCCATGTTGGATCCACGCCATGCGAGTCGCATGCGGGCATCATTGCGCGTAGGGGATCCCGGGCCGTGCTGT
The DNA here is from genome assembly GCA_902687465.1 of Secale cereale. Lineage (NCBI taxonomy): Eukaryota > Viridiplantae > Streptophyta > Magnoliopsida > Poales > Poaceae > Secale > Secale cereale. The sequence goes on from LR738714.1 coordinate 342,376,989, forward strand.
TGCAGAGGGGCACCACTCCCCGGGGAGCTCTGAACCACTCTGGGTGGGCCGGGTCGTGCTTAAAAAGTTCCCGGACCCTCCCCTTCAGCTCCAGCGACGTGAAATTGAAGTTGAGCCCTGGGCGAAGTCTCATAATGTCCGCCGCGTTGCCGTACTCCCATGCTGGCCTCTTCCTCTCCTGAAGAGGGGCAATGCGGCGGCGGAGGAAGTCTGCTCCTACTTCTCCCATGGTCAGCTTGGCTACCCGGAGACGAAGAATTCTGACAAGGGCGACGTTGAGCTTGATGTCGTCCGAGTCCAGCTCGCTCCAGTCCCTGCCGCGCACTATGGCTGTTGTGCGCGGCGCGGTGAAGGGCTGCGGCTCGTCCTCTACTATCCAGCACCAATCCACGCGCCACTCCTCCCACTTGCCGCGGAGCTCCCCTTGCAGATAGGACTCCTTTTTGTTCAAGCGGAAGACCCAAGAGATTCCTCCGGAGAGGGGAGCGCCGGCCTCTACTCTAGGCGTAAAGAAATGCCTAAACAGCGCTACATTTGGATAGATCCCAATATAGTTTTCGCACAGATGTGCGAAAACCGCCATCGTGAGGATGGCGTTGGGGGTGAAGTCTAGAAGGTGGAGGTTGTAGGTGTTCATGATGTCACAGAAAAATTCAGAAAAGGGAGGACAAAGGCCGCAGTGGAAGAAAACAGCGAAGAAGAAATACCCGCCGGGGTACATATCCTTGGCAGCGGCGGGATAAGCTCTGGTCCGAGGATGCGCCTTGGTCTCCTTGGCCCAGAACAAGTAATACTTGTTCCAGAGCTCCCGCGCTCTGAGCCTTGGCGCGAAGACGACATTCCTCTTCCGCAGAAGAGCAAGCCTCGCCGCCTGCCTTTGCCTTCTCGGTCTTCGGGGCCATGGCGGAGGCGGCGAGGAGGGGAGAGCGAAGAGTCCGGCGGCGCCGCAGATGCGGAAGACGGCGGAGGAGGTGGGGAGTCGGAGCGCAAAGGGGAATTTCTGGAGATGGAAGAAGCAATGAAGATGAGGTAAGGTAACGACCCCCGCTTCCTCTGCTTTTAAGGGGGAAGTGGGGGACGCTCCGCATTTCCCCATTAAAGAACGTGGCCACATTCCCTCCCACGACGCCGCAATCGACGCGTGCCGTTACGGAGGGACGCGGCGGATGCGGAAGGGGATTCGGCGTGCCGTGGGCCGCGCGTGCCCGTGCACTGTTTGGGCCTGGCCCAACAACGCTTGGCACCGTGTGTGGCCCAGGCCCGGGGGCTCCTGTCGGTGTACTAAGGTAGGGGTACCTCAGTACCCCAACTTGTGCACGGGCAGTAGCAGCTTCCTGCGGTAGGGCCTACCACGTGCTTGCCGAAGACTTTTCTGCTCCATATAAAGCCATTCAAAAACAAAGTATACAAGACAGAAGATCAAGGCCCCGGCAAGTGGAGCTTGCCGGGAAGGCCGTCCCAGGCTCAAGATTACCTCACTAGCACAAGACCCTGGCAAGAGGAGCTTGCCAGGAAGACTAGAAGATCACATTTCAGAAGACATGCCTCGGCGCGGCATGCGCCCCGACAGGGCCCGAGGAGCGACAAGCTTCAGAGCCCGACAAGCTTCCGGGCCCGGCAAGGTCAAGGCTCCGGCAAGGTGCTTGCCTTGGAGAGTTACGCTGTGTGCCCGCGCTCCAGCTCATCGAACCACGCGTCGCCCTGGGGCCAATCCAGGGACGCGTGGCGGATGGCTGTGCAGCCTGGGGGACACGGTGGCACTCCACGGTGACGAAGCTGTCGCCGTGGCAAACGGAGACGCAAGGGCGGGCGCTTTTGGGGTCGATGGTGACGGGCATTTAATGCCCTTGTCCCCCACTGTCAAAGTAGGTGATGACCACTATTCATCCACTGTTCATCCACTGTTCCCGCACTGTTACAACTACCACCAAAGTTACCTTTTAACCCTTTCTCCTACGTTGACACATGTCGGTGACCCCTTGAGCTATAAAAGGAGGCCCATGCACAACGTAGAAAGGGTTCGGAACCTAGGTCGCTCATTTGCTCGGTGTAGCTAGTTCTTCAAGCTCCCGAGCTCCAACACTCAATACAATCTAAGCAGGAGTAGGGTTTTACGCGTCCATCGCGGCCCGAACCTGGGTAAACTGCCCGCGTGCTCGTCTCGATCCGCTCTTTGTGCTCCCTCCGCTCCCTTACCGCACGAACAAAGGGCTCCGGTCCCATAGGTGCTCGTGGTGGACAGTTTCCCCCGACAATCGGTGTCATTGATCTCATCGTCGGAACATACGTCTACTGAGAGGGAACAACCACACGCAACAGAGAAAGAACACAATCAATGCAATGCAACAATATGATGCATGATCATGACATGACAACATGCTGTGATTTGAGCTAATGCAACTAGCAGTGATTTAAATGAAGTTGATTTGAACCATGGGTTCAAATTCAAACTCCATATGTTAATATTCAAATGACATTTAATTGATTTGACCTGATCAGCAGGCATAAGTTTCTCAAACATGCATGGAAATGCCATAAAAGAATTCTTTGGATTTTTCTGATAATTTTTCATATGTACATTATTTCAATCTGAGTTATAGATTATTTTCTATGATTTTTAGAAGTTTTAGCTATTTTCTAGAATTTCCTGGTTTATTTTTAAACCAGAAAATTGTTAACTGTGTTAGCATGACGTCGGTGTGACGTCAGCATGTCAACAGGGTTGGGTCAGGGTCAAACCTGACGTGTGGCTTCCGCGTGTCAGTCAAACAGCGCTAAACTAATTAAGTTTAAAACTAAACTAGGTTAATTAGTTGGAAGGGCCCAAATGTCAGTGTTAGTGGGGCAAATTAATCTTAATTAAAATCTTAACTAAAGTTAGCAGCGGCCGGGCCCACTTATCAGCGACCCGGGGGAGCTCAAACCCCCAGTCAAACTAGTCAAACATGCCGACTGTTAGCCGGCGGCGGCGACAGACGCGACGGAGGGCGTCGGGATTGCGCCTCCGGCATCCAAATAGACGGCCGAGGCCATCTACAGGTTGCAGAGACTCGTCCGCTTCCAACTATGCGAGCGGGAGGGGCTAAGCGCGACTAGGCTCGCCCGAATCAAGCCCGCGGTGGGGCCGGAGCTCGGACACCAACGGGTTAGGCGCTACGATGCGTCTTCAGACGATCTGGTGGGTGGAGCGGGCTCCTGCGAGCATGCTGAGCTCAGGGGTGTTATCGGACGCGTCGTGCATGAGCTCCAGCCATGGCGACCTCATGGCCGGCGGCGAGAAGCTCATGGCCATGGTGGGAGAGGCAGCTAGGGAGCGGAAACAGAGGGGTGAGCAAGGAAGGGAGGAGCAGGAGCTCACATGGATGCGGCAGGGTAGGCCAGCTGCCTCGCAGACGCGTCGGAGACGGCGAATCAACGGTGGTGAGCTTCGGCATCCGAGGAGGAAGATGACCGTGGTGACGGCGTTGCAGAGTATCCGACGATGCATGGTTCGACGGAGAGGGTGAATAGGTCACGGCGGAGCTTCTGGTCACTTCGCGCGGGCATGAGGGAGGCTGTGGCCGCGAGGTTCACGGTGGCGAGCTCGCATGGCTCTCGGCCATGGCGAAAGGAGGCGAGGGAGAACGAGGGGGGAGAGTGAGAGAGGTCGGGAGGATCGGGACAACACCGAGGCGTTCATCCACGCGTCCAGAGGCTCGGCGGCAAGCAGGAGGTGGTCGAGGCATGTGCTTGCGCGCGGTAGCCACGCGCTCTCGTCTTTCTGGCTGGAGGAGGACGATGACTGGCAGGTGGCCGCGTGGGCTGGGCTGCACAGCTGGGCCGCCAGGTGGGCTGGAGGTAAGCCAGGTATGTTGAGGTAAGGTTTTTCCCCTTTTTTTGTTTCTTTTTCTATTCTTTTCCCTGTTTTGATTTAGTAATAAAATACCAAGCCATGTTGTAAAATGCTAAAAATATTTGTGGCACTTTGGAAATTATTTCCAATAGCCCTCAACTATTTTCAGAATTATTAGTGCATTTAAAATATTTATAGAATTTAAATGCCCCAATTCAAATACAATATGGATTAATTCAAAAATCCATAAATGTCCAAGAAATATGCTCATCATATTTGGCAAAGGTTAGCACCTTTATCAGAAATCATGAACATTTTCAAAGGCATTTTCGGGTCATTGAAAAAGATTTTATTTGAACCTATTTGAGTTCTTTCTAGTGTTAGGGTTTGATCAATCCCCATTTCAACTTCTTTTGAATTTAAAGATGATGCATGGACGCTCACAAATGCAACTAACTACAAGGAATTCTAGGGCTATGACAACTCACCCCCACTATACAAGAATCTCATCCTGAGATTGAAGACATGCGGTAAGAAGACAAAGGGGACACAAAGCTTAACACATTCTTCTCGATCCAATTTTCCTTCTCGAAGATGTTGACTCCTTACAACATCTTGGTCTCGACGTCTTGCTTTGAGAACGTCATCCAACACGACAATGAGAAGAAAGGGAAAACTCTAGAAGAATTGATCTTCTTGAAGATCGAGCAACTAACGATCAACTCACGGAATGAGACATAGAAACATCTCTTGAGTCGAGACACAAAACGTGTATTGTGCGGGATGTAGAATAACAGACGTCGAAGGTTCAATTGGTAGGTAGTAATTCCACACTTGAAGAAGATGGTGAACGATGCCACCAGACGGGGCACCTTTGAGAAGGTGGCTCGTAGGATTATTTCCTCAAGTGGCAAAAAGAATTACTTTTGATATAGAGATCAATGAAACTCTCTATACCAGCCTAAGGCAATTCGCAATCGATCATTCGAAGGAGTATGGAAGAATGGCATACTCAGACTAGAATGGATGATGTGGACTACCTTGTTGAAGACAACACAATGAGTGACTTTTGCTTATCACCGGAGATGGATGGGACCCATGGTAGGACCACTTCTGAAGATGATCATGAACATCAAGTGCTGAGAAGGGCAACCCACGGTAAATGGCACAATGGTGTGTGCAAGCTGGGAACAAAATGCAAATGTTGGAAATTTTTCAACCATCATATCTGCGTGAGATTCAGATCCGATTGGTTTCAGGATATTCCAGACCCAACATGCCTGAAAAGGAAGGTTGCAACACAAATCGATGAGATGAAGTTGCGAGATTCTCGGGAAATGAACTATGATAGCAAGCTCCAAAACATGAGTTGGTTTTTCTACACACATGTGAACACATTATCCTAGACAAGCATGACAACATGGTAGTCTTACAAAAAAACACTACCGAATTCTGTTAGGGAACCATCATCAAGGATATCAAAGCCCTTGCATACGGCATGCTCTTAAGAAGGTACTTCTTCTCCTTGAACAAATCATTCAGTGGCTTGGTGTGCTAGGGACACATATGGAATGGTAGTAGCAAGCCTATCAAACCATAGAATACTTTGCACATGCATGACTGATTTGGGACAATTCCAAAGGAAGCAAAAACAATATTTCTCGAACTCACGATGACAACTTCCACCAAATGTACGTGAATCAAAGGAAGCCACTTCTTTCATCCAACATATGCTTCATGAACGAAACATGAAGGCAACGCTTACAAAGTTTCCAACACTAGCTTAATGTCTAGCAGAATCATGGAGAAGATAAGGATGTCGTCAATGGGCTCAACAACAATTCATCCAGGTTTTCATATAGATGGAATTCCATGACAGTCTGAACAAAGTGATAACATTGGTCAGACCAAAGGATGTAATGTTGTATGCTCGAGGGATTCAACCACGAGTAAGACAACATTACGAATATCAATGGTTCTGATTTGACTTGATGATAGCCCACACTCAAATCAAAGTTATGAGAAGACAATGGATCCAACAACTGCTAATGAGGATCAATGGATGAAGATATCATCTTTCTTCAACAAACACACAAACACAAGGATATCCCTTTGGCAATGAACTAAGCAGGGCAAGCTTTCATCTTCCAACTCCCCAAGTTGTCGTTTTAGCTTAACCAACTAGCTCAGGGGTATCCAACACAGATTCTTGGAGAAAGGGTGGTTTAGAGAAACCCCAACATGATCATGAGCTCAACATAGCGGTCAGGCAACAACCTAGTAATACTTCCGAGAAGATTTTCGGAAAATAACGAACCACCGATATGTTATGAAGCTTGAGAACAATCTTGCTTCTCAGGGCAAGACGATATGATCACAAGAGCAAGGGATTGACACAATCCTAACTCATTGATCGAAGAGTGCACCAAGGAAGATGGACTAGGTAGCACAATCAATCTTAGAATGGTGATTTAGTAACCAACACGCTAAGAATGAAATTGTTGTCCTTTAACTACCAAGCAACGAGGTTGCTAGGGGTATTGATTTCACACATCACAGTTCACTGGTCGGCATTCCGGTTATGACAACACGGAGACCGAGAATTGAATGATGATGGCGAGAAGTATCACTATATCCAGAGTTCATAGGAGGTGGTGCAATTCCCATCACATTCTTGAAATAAAGATGGTAGTACTCCAAGGTAGAACATAACAAAAGCTGGATTGGCATTTTGATCTGCGGAATACATCTGCCTTCACCCAATCCTAGATATGGAAGATGCACTGGAGTTTGTTTCTCCTTCATTCCAGAATAGGATGGCTTCACAGACCCCAAGAGTAAAAGGCATCGATGAACACAAATGCACAACTACTCCTGACTATCAACTGATAGACGGGGGGTCATAAAACAACTAAAAGGGACAACTCAAAGGAACATATAACTTTCTGAGTTGTGGATACATAGATTAGCATGTCGAACTAGTTCAACATATTTCTTCCGAATAACCGATGCAAAAAGTTAGAACTGACAGAGTCACAATGTGTAATAGAGAACTCACCAAGAGCACTTTGGTTGTGATCTTTTGGTTCAGAGGAACTTCTGCCATGATGGTTCATGGTATTGAAAGAACGATAACCACAGACCTCGAAGACTATCACAAATGTCACTGATATCCTAAAGTAATGAGCAAACACTATCAACATGAGGTAAGTGGAGTGAATCTTGGCTTCAAGAACCTAGGAATAGAATGCCTACTAACTAAATGGCATCACATGCTGTTTTCGAGAATAATGGCCAGAATCATCAGACTAAGAGCACAACATAAGGTTGGGTTACTGGGTGGCTATCTATGATATCCTAGTTTCCTGATAGCTTCAACAATTATGTCAAGGAAACAAAGTACCTCAACACACTGACTAGTGTGGTTAATCTGGCCCAAAGGAGTATCGAAAATAGGGAAGAAAGGTTTGCAAATGCATCAGATTATTTAGAGACCTGAGATGACTCGGATAGCATAACGGATGTAAATGCTCAAAAAGATTTTGAGGTTCATGCAAAAGGTAGCATAACCATTCAACATCATAAAGTCATGGTTCTGAGACAACAGTTTAACAAACTAAAGTACTTGAGACTAAATTGAGAGTTGAATCCACCATTAACGTGATCCTGATAGATTGATGACAAGCCTAGTTCTTAATCCCCGTGGAAAAGAAGAATGTGACTCAGATCAGAAGGTCATAGGGTAAAGGAGTAAAAAGAGCCTTACGTTCCCTTCCATAATCAATTCCCTTATATAGCTAAAGAATTTCTAGACTCAACTTCGACCAGTTTGGCTTGGTAATCCTACAAGAAGTTAGGCTCTGATACCAAAGCTGTCAGGGCCCCGATCCTAAGTCACACCGATCTAGCTTGTAACACATCATATCACTTTGCGGCCTTACACACAGTATCCCCATGGGTGCCACCTTACCTGGCCCGAGACCGTTGGCGTATTTTGGCTAACGTATATGATAGTGTCGCTAGCATCCATGACAGAGAACCTGGACCAACATGACTAGTTGTAAACCAAAAGTAGCGCTAAATTACAGGGACAGGCATACATGACCCAGGAACGAACGTGTCGGTTATCGACGTATGAACCCAAGTCGTAGCAAGCTACAAGGACTTAAAGGAACAACGCGTGACATTTACCTGAAGGGACAGACACATGAATGAAAGAAGGACACATGTCGGCCAGCCAAAGTGTTCCGGAGCAGTAGCAAGCTACCAAGGCTCAGTGGGAGCACTAGGAGGCATTTCCACATAAGATAGGCTACCAAGGGTAAACAACTAGGTGTCGGATCCCACACATACCAAGCATTTCAATAACATACACAGAATATGCTCGATATGTGCAAATACAACATGTCATCACAACAAAACTCTATGAATCAAAGTATTTATTCATTAGGCTGCGAGGAGCCAGATATTACAAACATGGGTCTCATGACTCAACATACAAAGTATACAAGCAATGGAAGCATAAAATGTCTGAGTACAGACAACTACAAATGAAAAAGGTTGAGAAGACTGACTATCCATAAGACCCACCCAAGGGTACAAGATCGTAGCTGAGGTAACAAGCTAAACGTCGAAGTCCACGCGAAACTACTAGTGAGAGTGAAGTCTCTCTACAAAAACATAAATTAAGAAAACATGAGTACAAATGTACCCAGCAAGACTTACATCAGAACTAGATACATATGCATCAGTATCAACAAAGGGATGGTGGATTCTAACAGCAGCAAGCTAGCTTGACTCAGTGGCTATCCTGAACTACAACTGCAAGTAACTCTTTTGAGGTGGCGCACACGAGTCCACATATTCACCAATCAATACACCACTATGGATCCGCTCCCGTCTCCCTATGAGAAGGCCATCCATAGCACTCACGCTTATCTTGCGGATTTTAGAGTATCCACTTTCACTTGTCAATGAACTGTATAGGCAACCCAGAAGTCCCTTACCGCGGACGTGGCTATTCGAATAGATCATTTATAACCCTGCAGGGGTGTACTTCTTCACACATGTTTCCACCTCTTAGCATCTGCACACGACATGTGCTCGGCAGAAATCAAGCAAAAGCCGACGTGGGTGTAGACCACAACCTGACTAACCACACAAGTCCCTAGTCCAGGTTTATCGCCTGTTCAGGTTCCATCCGATGGGAGTCTGGCCGAGGTTTCTACTTACGACCCCGAACGATGTGTATAGGGTTCCCGAGGCACCAAAGGGGCGACTCGGTACACCGGGCCACATGCCTATCGCATCCCATCCCATCCCTTGGGTCAGCGCTGCGCACCGCCTCTAGCATACTACAAACATTAGAAACTAATTGCAACTCCTGCACAGAGGACATGGGGGTTTATAAGTCGAGCGGGGTCATATTTCAGGGCCTAACGTGTGGTAGTAGTTGTTCATCGATCAACAAACACGTCCTCAGTTCCTGAGGACGTTTCAATGAGAAAACCCACCATGTACTCCTACATGGCCTCTCATCGCTACCTTTACCAAACCGTGTTCACACACTTAGATCTCAACAGTAGGACATGTTCACACACCTGCAATTCATCCCCGATGAATCACACCTGACTCAACTCTAAGCAGTAGCAGGCATGGCAAACAAGCATGAAAGAGTAGGCACATCATGGCTCAAACAACTCCTACTCATGCTAGTGGGTTTCATCTATTTACTGTGGCAATGACATGTCATGCAGAGGAAAGGGGTTCAACTATCGCAGCATTAACAGTTGAATCGTTGTTGTTCTAATGTAGTAAAATAGAGTAGAAGCGAGAGAGTGGGATTGTATTGGAATGAACAAGGGGGTTTGCTTGCCTGGCACTTCTGAAGATAGTATAGCTCTTCATTAGTGTCATTGAACTCAACGTCAGTGATTTAAATGAAGTTGATTTGAACCAAGGGTTCAAATTCAAACTCCATATGTTAATATTCAAATGACATTCAATTGATTTGACCTGATCAGCAGGCATAAGTTTCTCAAACATGCATGGAAATGCCATAAGGAGATTCTTTGGATTTTTCTGATTATTTTTCATATATAAATTATTTCAATCTGAGTTACAGATTACTTTCTATGATTTTTTAGAAGTTTTAACTATTTTCTGGAATTTCCCGGTTTATTTTTAAACCAGAAAATTGTTAACTGCGTCAGCATGATGTCGGTTTGACGTCAGCAAGTCAACATGGTCGGGTCAGGGTCAAACCTGACGTGTGGGGTCTGCGTGTCAATCTAAAAGGGCTAAACTAATTAAGTTTAAACCTAAACTAGGTTAATTAGTTGGACGAGCCCACATGTCAGTCTCAGTAGGGCTAATTAAGCTTAATAAAAAGCTTAACTAAAGTTAGCAGCGGTCGGGGCCCACTTGGGGAGGTCAAACCCCCGGTCAAACTAGTCAAACACACCGGCGGTTAGCCGCCGTTAGTGACAGACGCGGCGGAGGGCGTCGGGATTGCGCCTCCAGCGTCCAAATGGACGGCCGAGGCTATCTACAGGCTACGGAGACTCGTCCACATCCATCTACACGAGCGGGAGGGGCTGAGCGCAACTGGGCTTGCTAGAATCAAGCCCGCGGCAGCGGCCGAAGCTCGGACAATGATGGTTTTGGCGCTATGGTGCGTCTCCGGACGATTTGGTGGGTGGAGCGGGCTCCTGGGAGCACACTGAGCTCAGGGGTGTTCTTGGACACGTCGTGGATGAGCTCTAGCCTTGGCGACCTCATGGCTGGCAGCGAGAAGCTTGTGGCCATGGTGGGAGAGGCAGCTAGGGCGCGAAAACAGAAGGGATGAGCAAGGAGGGAGGAGCATGAGCTCATAGGGATGCGAGAGGGTAGGTCAACGGCCTCGCGGACGCGTCGGAGACGGTGAATCGATGGAGGTGAGCTTTGGCATCCGAGGAGAAAGACGACGGTGGTGACGGCACTACAGAGTGTCCGGTGATGTGTGGTTCGACAAGGAGGGAGAATAGGTCACGGCGGAGCTTCTGGTCACTTCACGGGGGCGTGGGGGAGGCTGTCGCCGCTAGGTTCACGGCGGCGAGCTTGCACGGCTCTCGGCCATGGCGAAAGGAGGCTAGGGAGAATGAAGGGGGAGAGTGAGAGAGGTCGGGCGGATCGAGACGACACCGAGGCGTTCATCCACGCATCCAGAGGCTCGGTGGCAAGCAGGAGGTGGCCGGGGCGTGTGCTTGCGCGCGGTAGCCACGCGCTCTCGTCGTTCTGGCTGGAGGAGGACGGTGACTGGAAGGTGGCCGCGTGGGTTGGGCTGCACAGCTGGGCCGCCAGGTGGGCTGGAGGTAAGCCAGGTACGTTGAGGTAAGGTTTTTCGCCTTTTTTGTTTCCTTTTCTATTCTTTTCTCTGTTTTTATTTAGTAATAAAATACAAAACCATGTTGTAAAATGCTGAAAATATTTGTGGCACTTTGGAAATTATTTCCAACAGCCCTCAAATAGTTTTCAGAATTATTAGAGCATTTAAAATATGTATAGAATTTAAATGCCCCAATTCAAATACAATATGTATTAATTAAAAAATCCATAAATGTCCAAGAAATATGCTCATCATTTTTGGCAGAGGTTTGCACCTTTATCAGAAATCATGAACATTTTCAAAGGTATTTTGGTGTCATTGAAAAAGATTTTATTTGAACCTATTTGAGTTCTTTCTGGTGCTAGGGTTTGATCAATCCCCATTTCAACTTCTTTTGAATTTAAACATGATCAATGGATGCTCACAAATGCAACTAACCACAAGGAATTCTAGGGCTATGATACCAGCACCAAGAAGAGCACCAATATGATGGTCTACAACAGAGCAAGAGTAGAAGTCGAGAATGACCCGACAACCAGAGTCAACAATCTGACCACCGGACATCAGCTGCATGGTTAGTCAAGGAACGTGGGCAACATCGGGAACATGAAAAGATGAAGTGCTAAGAATGTCTCGACAAGTAACTGGGAGAGATGTACCATCAGTAGTGAGAACATGAACAGGAGAATCAAGACGTCGAGCAGAGGACAGAGTGGATGAATCATGAGTCATATGAAAAGATGCTCCAATATCAAGAATCCATGGGGATGTACCTACATGTGTAGAAGGTGATATCACTATGCCAGGAGAGTTAGTAACAGAACCAACCAAACATTTCGATGGAGAACCAGAAGTTGGAGCTAACATGCCTCAAAGTCGCACAAGCTCCTGCTCGGTCAGGGACTCAACTGAAGCGGTCGTTGTAGAGGCACCCGACAATAGTGATGCAGATGCAATCAGCATGCGAAGTCGCGCAATCTCCTCCCGAGTGAAGTACACAGCTGAAGTAGTCGACGTAGTAGCACTCGCAGAGCAGCGGCCACCACCGCCTATGGAAGCCGCTACATGTGGAGGTGTAGCATGACCAGTAGCGTCCGCAAAGGCCAGTGGAAGAGACGAGGCCATAGCGTCCGCAAAGGCCGGTGGGGAGACGAGGCTGCACGTAGACAACCACCAAGTGCCAAAGGAAGATGCGTGTGCGAGGCATAGTCGATGGAGTAATATGCACCAGCACATCCGGTGAAAGTTGCAAAAGGTGTTGGTGGAGAGCAGCAATCACCATGTGCGAAAGTCGCAAGAGGAGCCGCAAAAGAACAACCAGCACAACATGTAGAAGATATCGACATAGACGGCATCACAGATGGATGAGCACCAAGCACCGAAAGATGATGCATATGCGCGACCAGACCAGTATAAGAAATACCGTCGAAAGGCAACTGGGAGCAACGAAGTGACATTGTGCTGAACAACGACACCTTTGTTTAAAGAGCACAATCAGCCTGACGCACCAAAAGTATAGAACCACCTCGCGTGTGTGCACACCAGCCGATGGGTGTACATCAACCAAGAAGCCACCAGCAGGACGACACATGTCAGGACCCCGATCCTAAGTCACACCGATCTAGCATGTAACACATCATATAACTTTGCGGCCTCACACACGGTATCCCCACGGGTGCCACCTTACCTGGTCCGGGACCGTTTGCGCATTTTGGCTCACGTATATGACAGTGTCGCTAGCATCCATATGACAGAGAACCCGGGCCGACGTGACTAGTTATAAACCAAAAGTGGCACTAAATTACAGAGACAGGCATACATGACCCAGCAACGAACGTGTCGGTCATCAACGTATGAACCCAAGTCGTAGCAAGCTACAAGGACTTAAAGGAACAACGCGTGACATTTCCCCTAAGGGACAGACACAGGAACGAAGAATGACACATGCCGGCCAGCCTAAGTGTTCCGGAGCAGTAGCAAGCTACCAAGGCTCAGTGGAAGCACTAGGAGGCATTTCCCTGTAAGATAGGCTAGCAAGGGTAAACAACTAGGTGTCGAATCCCACACACAGCAATACACATTACACGTACACATAACATGCAAGTATGTGTTGTACAACATGGCATCACAACATAACTCAACAAGTCATATTGACAAAGGCCCATAACAGCCATCATAGCATTTATTACATGCAGTGGGTCTCATGACCCAACATACATAGCTTACAGGCTACGGAAGCATAACATGTCTGAGTATAGACAACTACAAATGAAAAGGGCTGAGAAGCCTGACTATCTATAAGACCCTCCCAAGGGTACAAGATCATAGCTGAGGTAACAAGCTATACGTCGAAGTCCATGCAGAACCACTAGTGAGACTGAAGTCTCTCTACAAAAACATAAATTAAGCAAACGTGAGTACAAAGGTACTCAGCAAGACTTACATCAGAACTATCTACATATGCATCAGTATCAACAAGGGGTGGTGGAGTTTGACTATAGCAAGCAAGCTTTGACTCGGTTGCTATCCTGAACTACGACTCCAAGTAATTCTTTTGAGGTGGCGCACACGAGTCCACAAATTCACTAACCAATACACCACTATGGATCCACTCCCGTCTCTCTACGAGAAGGCCATCCATAGCACTCACGCTTATCTTGCGTGTTTTAGAGTATGCACTTCCACTTGTCTATGAACTGTATAGGCAACCCAGAAGTCCTTCTCCGCGAATACGGCTATTCGAATAGATCATTTGTAACCCTGCAGTGGTGTGCTTCTTCACACGTGTTTCCACCACTTAGCGTCTGCACATGACATGTGCTCGGCAGACTTCAAGCGAAAGCCGACGTGGGTGTAGACCACGACCTGACTAACCACACAAGTCCCTAGTCCAGGTTTATCGCCTATTTGGGTTCCATCTGTGGGGAGATCCGGCCGGGGTGTCGCTCACGGCCCCAAACGATGTGTACAGGGTTCCCGAGCCACCAAACAGGCGACTCGGTACACTGGGCCACGTGCCTACAACATCACAACCCACCCCTCCGGTCAGCGCTGTGCATGGCCTCCAGCATACTACAAACACCAGAAACTAATTGCAACTCCTGGACAGAGGACAAGGGCGGTTAATAAGTCAAGCGGGGTCATATTTTAGGGCCCAACGTGTGGTAGTAGCTGTTCATGGCTCAACAAACACAGAACTCAGTTCCTGAGGACGGTTTCAATGAGACAACCCACCATGTACTCCTACATGGCCTCTCATCGCTACCTTTGCCAAATCGTGTTCACACACTTAGCTCTCAATAGTAGGACATGTTCACACACCTCCAATTCATCCCCGATGAATCAGACCTGACTCAACTCTAAGAAGTAGCAGGCATGACAAACAAGCATGAATGAGTAGGCACAACATGGCTCAAACAACTCCTACTCATACTAGTGGGTTTCAACTATTTACTGTGGCAATGACAGGTCATGCAGAGGAAAAGGGGTTCAGCTACCGCAGCACAAAGCAGTTGAAATGTTGTTGTATTAATGCAATAAAAGAGAGCAAGAGCGAGAGAGTGGGACTGTATCGAAATGTTCAATGGGGTTTTGCTTGCCTGGCACTTCTGAAGATAGTAATACTCTTCATCGGTGTCATCGAACTCATCGTCGGAGCTACGTGAAGTGAGAGGGAACAAAACCGGCAAATAGAGAAAGAACACAATCAATGCAATGCGGCAATATGATGCATGATCATGACACGGCAATATGCTGTTGATTGAGCTAATGCAACTAGGAACCATATTAAATGTAGTTGGTTTGAACCAAAGGTTCAAATTCAAACTCCATATGTTAATATTCAAATGGCATTTAATTGATTTGACCTGATCAGCAGGCATAAGTTTCTCAAACATGCATGATAATGCCATAAACAGATTCCTTGAATTCTTCTGATCATTTTTCATATATAAATTATTTTCATCGGAGCTACGGTTGATTTTATATGATTTTTAGAAGTTTAAAGCATTTTCTAAAAATAAATAATTCATTTAGATTTATCTAAATTCCAGAAAAGGCTTTACTGCGTCAGCACTAGGTCATGCTGACGTTAGCAAGTCAACAGGGCACGGTCCAGGTCAAACCTGACCAGTGGGTCCCACAGGTCAGTCTCTCATGGCTAATTAAAAAAGTGTAAAACTAAACTAAAGGTTAACAAAGTTTGGGCCCCACGTGTCAGTGACACAACTAACTAACAGGGTTAGTAGGCCTTAAGTTAATACTAACTAAACTGTAAGTGGAGCCAAGGCCCACATGTCAGTGTCTTAGTGGTTAACTATAATTAGTTTAGTAGCTAAACTAATTTAGTAGGGCCCTGGGTCCACCTGTCATTGACCCATGGGGCGGTCATTAGCACTAACTAAACATGTACCCATCGGACTTAGGCCGCCGGCGACGACCCGAGGCGGCAGAGGACGTTGGAAACGCCGCTCCGATGACCAAAACGACGACAGGGAGCATCTACGCGGAGCTAGAGAACTCGCGCATCCAACGAGACAAGTCGGAGCAGCTGGGGTGGCCGGAATCGTCGGCGGCGAGCTCAAAGGTGGCGGCCGGAATTCGGGTCTCCATGGTTTCGGTGATGCGGGGCACGGGAGGAGCAGCGAGAGGGGGTTTTGGGCCTCTGGTGTTGCGTTGAGCACGGCTGTGTGCTCGGTTGCCGCTCTAGATGACGGTGGCCACGGCGGGGACATGGCCGGCAGGGCCAAGCTCTCGGGTGCGGTGGTTAGCTAGGCTAGGTGAAGCAAATGACCACGGGGAGAGAGGGGAAATAGGCAGGGGCTCACGGCGAATGCAGTGGTGGCCTCGGCGAGCTTGGGGAAGCACCGGAGCGGGCACACGGTCGCCGGCGAACTCGGCGATCGAGGGAGGAAGGCGAGCTTGGGGACGGCGCGCCGGGGCTTCTGACGAGGCGTGGCTCGATGAGGAGGTCGAGGACGAGGTGGAAGAGCTCCTTAGCACGTCGGTGAGGCGTAGGGTGGCCGGTGGCCATGGCTACGATGAGCGGCGGTGACGGGCGCGTTCGTCCCGGGCGAGAGAGAGGGAGCAGAGGAGAGGGGCACGGGAGAGAGTGAGAGAGAGGCCAGGGGTGGCGTGGCGCTCGTCCAGGGCGCTGGGGAAAGGCCTTGAGGGTGAGGCAGGCAGGGAGGAGGTCGCGGCCTCAGCGCACGCCGTGCCCGCCTTCGCCTCTGCCTACTGGTAGAGGTTGAGGACGACTGGCACTGTGGGCCAGTGGGCCGCACAGTGTTGGGCCGGCTGGGGCGCCAGGTAAACCCAGGTAAGTTTTGTTTGCTCTTATCTTTAAATTGTTTCTATTTTCTATTTATTCTGTTATGTTTTGATTTAGTAAAAAAAAATACTAAATCTTCTGATAAAATCCTGGAAATAGTTAGGGGTGCTTTCTGAATTATTCCAGTGACCCTTGACAATGTCCAACATTTTTGGAGCATCTAAAATATATATAGCATTTAAATAGCTCTAATTCAAATATGTTTGAATTAATTCAAAGTCCAAATATGTGCTCCAAAAATTTGAACCATTTTTGGCACATGCTTCCACCTGGATCCAGAAATGATGAACATTTTTAAAGGGCATTTTGAAATCACTGGAAAAGATTTTTGTTGAACCTATTTGAGTTCATTTGGTGCTAGGGTTTGCATAACCCCATTTCAAGTTTCTGAGAAAAATAAACATGATGCAACAGACAAGTGCTAGCCTAGTGCAAGGTGAAGCTAGGGATGTGACAACTCGCCCCCACTAAACAAGAATCTCGTCCTGAGATTCAAAGCGTGAGGTAAGAAATCAGAGGGGACACAAGCTAAGAAAATCTTCTCGATCCAATTGCACTTCATAAGAATGTTTATTGGTTGCATCATGTTGATCTTGACATCCTTGCTTTCGAGGTCTTTGTCCAACACAGTGACGACAGAAGAAACTCTACAAAATTGATCTTCTGAATATCAAGCAACTCAAGATCAACTCATGGAGTGAGACATTGAAACATCTCTTGAGCTGAGACACGGAACACTCATCCAGAGGGATGGAGTGAAACAAATGATGAAGGTTCACTTGGTAGGCAACCAATTCTCCACCTAAGGAAGATGGTGATCGATGTCACCAGACGGGGCACCTTAGAGAAGGTGACTCGTAGAATTACTCCCTTCAGTGGAAAAAAGAATTACTTTTGATATAGAGATCATTGAAATTCTCTAGACCAGCCTAAGGGAATCACAAACGATCGTATGGCGGAGTTTGAGAGAACGACATACTCCGACTAGCATGGATGATGTGGACTACCTTGTTGAAGACAACACAAAGAGTGATTTTTTCCTATCACCGGAAATGAAGGGGACCCATGGTAGGACCACTTCTGAAGATGATCGTGAACAGCAAGTGCTGAGAAGGCAGCCCATGGTAATGGCACATTGGTGGGTGCAAGCTGGGAACAAAATGGAAATGTTGGAATGTTCCAACCATCATATCTGTTTGAGATTCGGATCTGGTTGGCAACGGGACATTTCAGATAGCATGTCTGAAAAGAAAGGTTGCAACACAAATCGACGAGATGGCGTTGCGAGATTCTCGGGGAATGAACTACGATAGCAAGCTCCAAAACATGAGCCGGTTCTGCTGCAAACCTGTGAACACGTTGTCTAGGACAAGCATGACCACGTAGTAGTCTTGTGATAAAACACTACCGAGTTCAGGTGGGAACCATCATTGAGGATATCGAAGTCCTTGCATAAGTCTAGCTCTTAAGAAGAAACTTCTTCTCCTTAATCAAATCAATCAGTGGCTTGGTGTGCTAGGGAATACATATAGAATGAAGGTTGCAA
This sequence comes from Secale cereale, assembly GCA_902687465.1. Classification (NCBI taxonomy): domain Eukaryota; kingdom Viridiplantae; phylum Streptophyta; class Magnoliopsida; order Poales; family Poaceae; genus Secale; species Secale cereale. Next base: position 342,395,062 of record LR738714.1, read on the forward strand.
GTCTCCAAACCACATAATACTTTGCACGTACGCATGACTGACTTGGGATGATTCCAGAGGAAGCAAAATAAACTTTCTCAAACTCACGGTGGCAACTTACATCAATTACACATGAATTAGGGAAATTCTCTTCTCTCATCCAACATATACCTCATGAACGGGACACGAAGGCAATGCTTACAAAGTTTCCAACACTAGCTTAATGTCCAACAAAATCATGGAGAGGACAAGGATGTTGTCGATGGGCTCAACAATAATTCATCCAGGTTTCCATATAGATGGAATTCCATGACAATGTTAACAAAGTGATAGCATTGGTCGGACCAAAAGATGTAACGATGTATGCTCGAGGGATCAGCCATGAGTAAGACAACATTAGGAATACCATCGGTTCTGATTTGACTTGACGATAGCCCACACTCAAATCAAAGTTTGGACAAGACAATAGATCCAACAATTGATCACGAGGATCAATCGATCAAGATATCATCTTTCTTCAACACACACACATAAGATATCCCTGGGAAGGAACTAAGTCAGGCAAGCTTTTATATTCCAACTCTCCAAGTTGTTATTTAGCTTAACCAACTAGTTTAGGGTATCCAACATAGATTCTTGGAGAAGGGGTGGTTTATAGGAAAACCAACTTGATCACGAGCTCAACATAGCTGTCAGGGAACAACCTAGTAATACATCCGAGAAGATATTCGGAAAATCACGACCCACCGATAGGTTATGAAGCTCGAGAACAATATTGCTTTTCATGGAAAGACAATATGATCAAAAGAGCGAGAGATTGACACAATCCTAACTCATTAATCGAAGAGTGCACTAGAAAAATGGACCAGGTAGCACGATCAATCTTAGAATGATGATTCCGTAACCAGCACGCTAAGAAGGAGATTATCGTCCATTAACTACCAGGCAACGGAGTTGCTAGGAGTATTGATTTCACACATCACGATTCACTTGTCAGTATTCCGGTTACGATAACACGGAGACCAAGGAATGAACGATGATGGTGAGAAGTATCACTGTATCAATAGTTCATAGGAGGTGGTGCAATTCCCATGACATTATTGACATAAAAGAGGGTAACACTCCAAGGTAGAGTAGAGCAAAAGCTGGATTGGCATTTTGATCTATGGAATACAACTGCTTTGCCCCAATCCTAGATATGGATAAGGTACTGGAGTTTGTTTCTCCTAGTCATTCTAGAATAGAACGGCTTGACGGACCACAAGAGTAAAAGGCATCGATGAACATGAATGCACAACTACTCCTAACTATCAACTGATAGACGAGGTCATAGTACAACTAAAGAGGGGTAACTCAAAGGAACATATAACTTTCTGAGTTGTGGATGCATAAATTCGCATGTTCAACGAGTTCAACATGATTCTTCCGGATAACCCATGCAGAAAGGTAGAGTTGGCAGAGTCACAACATAGTGTCAAGAACTCCTCAAGAACACTCTTATTGTGATCTTTTGGTTTAGAAGAACTTCTGCCATGATGGTTCATGGTGTTGGAAGAATCATACACCACAGACCTCGAGGACTATCACAAGGTTACTAATATCCTAAAGGAACGAGCAAACACTATCAACATGAAGTAAGTAGGGTGAATCTCGAGATTAAGGACCCAGGAGTAGAATGCCTACTAACTATATGCAATCATGGGATGCTTTCGAGAATGATGGCCAGAATCATAACACTGGGAATATAAAGCATTGCTATATTACAGGCTGATTCTCTAAGACGCCTAGGGTCATAATACTAGTTCCAACATATATGTCGTGGAAGTGAAGTACCTCAACTCACTAACTAGTGTGATTAATCTAGCCTAAAAGGATATTAAGAACAATGAGGAATGATTTGCAATTGCATCAGATTGTTTACAAACCTAGGATGACTCGGACAGCATAACGACTGTAAATGCTCAGAAAGACTTTTTAAACTCATGCACAAGGATAGCATAACCACTCAACATCATAATGTCAACGTTCTGAGACCATCAGTTGAACACACAGAAGTACTAGGAACCGAACTGAGGGTTGAATCCACCATTAACGTGATCCTGATAAATAGAATGAGAAGCCTAGTTCTTAATCCCCGTAGAAAAAAGAAAGGTGACTCAGATCAAAAGGTCATAAGGTAAAGGAGTAAAAAGAGCCTTACATTCCCTTCCACAATCAATTCCCTTATATAACTAAAGAATTTCTAGACACGACTTCGACCAGTTTGGCTTGGTAATCCTACAGGCAGTCAGGCTCTGATACCAAACTGTCAGGACCCCGATCCTAAGTCACACCGATCTAGCATGTAACACATCATATCACTTTGCGGCCTCATGCACGGTATCCCCATGGGTGCCACCTTACCTGGCCCGGGACCGTTTGCGCATTTTGGCTCACGTATACGATAGTGTCGCTAGCATCCATATGACAGAGAACCCGGGATGACATGACTAGTTATAAACCAAAAGTGGCACTAAATTACAGAGACATGCATACATGGCCCAGCAACGAACGTGTCGGTCATCAACGTATGAACCCAAGTCGTAGCAAGCTACACGGACTTAAAGGAACAATGCGTGACATGTCCCCTAAGGGACAGACACAGGAATGAAGAAGGACACATGCCGACCAGCCTAAGTGTTCCGGAGTAGTAGCAAGCTACCAAGGCCTAGTGGAAGTACTAGGAGGCATTTCCCTGTAAGATAGGCTAACAAGGGTAAACAACTAGATGTCGGATCCCACACATAGCAATACACATTACACGTACGCATAACATGCAAGTATGTGTTGTACAACATGGCATCAGAACAAAACTCAACAACTCATATTGATAAAGGCCGAGAAGAGCCATCATAGCATTTATTACAAGCAGTGGGTCTCATGACCCAACATACAAAGCATACAGGCAACAGAAGCATAACATGTCTGAGTACAAACAACTACAAATGAAAAGGGCTGAGAAGCCTGACTATCTATAAGACCCTCCCAAGGGTACAAGTTCGTAGCCGAGGTAACAAGCTAAACGTCGAAGTCCACTCGGAACCACTAGTGAGACTGAAGTCTCCCTGCAAAAACATAAATTAAGCAAACGTACAAAGGTACTCAACAAGACTTACATCAGAACATTCTACATATGTAGCAGTATCAACAAGGGGTGGTGGAGTTTGACTACAACAAGCAAGCTTTGACTCGGTTGCTATCCTGAACTACGACTGCAAGTAACTCTTTTGAGGTGGCGCACTCGAGTCCACATATTCACTAACCAATACACCACTATGGATCCACTCCCGTCTCCCTACGAGAAGGCCATCCATAGCACTCACGCTTATCTTGCGGTTTTAGAGTATCCACTTCCACTTGTCTATGAACTGTATAGGCAACCCAGAAGTCCTTCACCACGAACACGGCTATTTGAATAGATCATTTGTAACCCTGCAGGGGTGTGCTTCTTCACACGTGTTTCCACCACTTAGCGTCTGCACACGACATGTGCTCGGCAGACTTCAAGCGAAAGCCGACGTGGGTGTAGACCACGACCTGACTAACCACACAAGTCCCTAGTCCAGGTTTATTGCCTATTTGGGTTCCATCTGTGGGGAGATCTGGCCGGGGTGTCGCTCACGGCCCCAAATGATGTGTACAGGGTTCCTGAGCCACCAAACAGGCGACTCGGTACACCGGGCCACGTGCCTACCGCATCACAGCCCACCCCTCCGGTCAGCGCTGTGGACGACCTCCAACATACAACAAACACCAGAAACTAATTGCAACTCCTGGACAGAGGACAAGGGCGGTTAATAAGTCAAGCAGGGTCATATTTAGGGGCCCAACATGTGGTAGTAGCTGTTCATGGATCAACAAACACAAAACTCAGCTCCTGAGGACGATTTCAATGAGACAACCCGCCATGTACTCCTACATGGCCTCTCATCGCTACCTTTACCAAATCGTGTTCACACACTTAGCTCTCAACAGTAGGACATGTTCACACACCTCCAACTCATCCTCGATGAATCGGCCCTGACTCAACTCTAAGCAGTAGCAGGCATGACAAACAAGCATGAATGAGTAGGCACAACATGGCTCAAACAACTCCTACTCATACTAGTGGGTTTCAACTATTTACTGTGGAAATGACAGGTCATGCAGAAAAAAGGAGTTCAGCTACCGCAGCACAAAGCAGTTGAAACGTTGTTGTCCTAATGAAATAAAAGAGAGCAAGAGCGAGAGAGTGGGACTGTATCGGAATGTTCAATGGGGTTTTGCTTGCCTGGCACTTCTGAACATAGTAATACTCTTCATCGGTGTCATCGAAATCATCGTCGGAGCTACGTCCACTGAGAGGGAACAAAGCCGGCAAACAGAGAAAGAAAACAATCAATGCAATGCGGGAATATGATGCATGATCATGACATGGCAATATGCTCTTAATTGAGCTAATGAAACTAGCAAGAATATTAAATGAAGTTGGTTTGAACCAAGGGATCAAATTCAAAATCCATATGTTAATATTCAAATGGCATTTAATTGATTTGACCTGATCAGCAGGCATAAGTTTCTCAAACATGCATGATAGTGCCATAAACAGATTCCTTGAATTTTTCTGATAATTTTTCATATATAAATTATTTTCATCTGAGCTACGATTGATTTTATATGATTTTTAGAAGTTTAAAGCATTTTCTGAAAATAAATAAATCATTTAGATTTATCTAAATTCCAGAAAAGGCTTTACTGTGTCAGCACTAGGTCATGGTAACATTAGCAAGTCAACATGGCACGGTCCAGGTCAAACCTGACCAGTGGGTCCCACTGGTCAGTCTCTCAGGGCTAACTAAAAGGGTTTAAAACAAAACTAAAGGTTAGCAGAGTCTGGGCCCCACGTGTGAGTGACACAACTAACTAACAGGGTTAGTTAGCCTTAAGTTAATGCTAACTAAACTATCAGTGGAGCCAGGGCCCACATGTTAGTGTCTTGGTGGTTAACTATAATTAGTTTAGTAGCTAAACTAATTTAGTAGGGACTTGGGTCCACTTGTCATTGACCCATGGGTGGGTCATTAGCACTAACTAAACGCGTACCTGACGGAGTTAGGCCGCCGACGATGACCCGAGGCGGCGGAGGACGTCGAAAACGCTGCTCCGATGACCAAAACGACGACGGGGAGCATATACGTGGAGCTGGAGAAGTCGCGCATCCAATGGGACAAGTCGGAGTAGCTGGGGTGGCCGGAATCAGCGGCGACGAGCTCAAAGGAGGCGGCCGAAATTTACGTCTCGGTGGTTTTGGTGATGCGGGGCACGGGAGGAGCAGCGGGAGGGGGTTTTGGGCCTCTGGTGTTGCGTTCAACACGGCTGTGTGCTCGGTTGCCGCTCTAGGTGACGGTGGCCACGGCAGCGACATGGCCGACGGGACCAAGCTCTCGGGTGCGGTGGTTAGCTTGGCTAGGTGAAGCAAACGACCGCCGGAGAGAGGGAAAATAGGCAGGTGCTTACGGCAAATGCAGTGGTGGCCTCGGCGAGCTTGGGGAAGCACTGGAGCGGGCACACGGTCGCCGGCGATCTCAGTGGCCGAAGGAGGAAGACGAGCTTGGGGACGGCGCGCCGGGGCTTCTGGCAAAGCGTGGCTCGATGAGGAGGTCGAGGACGAGGCGGCGAAGCTCCTTGGCGTGTCGGTGAGGTGTAGGGTGGCCGGTGGCCGTGGCTACGATGAGCGAAAGCGACGGGTGCATTCGGCCCGGGCGAGAGAGATGGAGCAGAGGAGAGGAAGTTACGGGAGAGAGTGACAGAGAGGCCAGGGGTGGTGTGGTGCTCGTCCAGGGCGCTGGGGAAAGGCCTCGAGGGTGAGGCAGGCAGGGAGGAGGTCGCGGTCTCAGCACACGCCGTGTCCGCCTTCTCCTGTGCCTACTAGCAGAGGTTGAGGACGACTAGCACTGTGGGCCAGTGGGCCGTACAGTGTTGGGCCGGCTGGGGCGCCAGGTAAACCCAGGTAAGTTCTGTCAGCTCTTATCTTTAAATTGTTTCTGTTTTCTATTTATTCTGTTATGTGTTGATTTAGTAAAAAAATACTAAATCATTTGATAAAATCCTAGAGATAGTTAGGGGTGCTTTCTGAATTATTCCAGTGACCCTTGACAATTTCCAACATTTTTGGAGCATCTAATATATATATAGCATTTAAATAGCTCCAATTCAAATATGTTAGAATTAATTCAAAGTCCAAATATGTCCTCCAAAAATGTGAACCATTTTTGGCAGATGCTTCCACCTTGATCCAGAAATGATGAACATTTTTAAAGGGCATTTTGAAATTATTGGAAAAGATTTTTGTTGAACCTATTTGAGCTCATTTGGTGCTAGGGTTTGAACAACCCCATTTCAAGTTTCTGAGAAAAATAAACATGATGCAAAAGAAAAGTGCTAGCCTAGTGCAAGATGAATCTAGGTATGTGACAACCCGAAACCATGGCCCAAAGCAGCCACGCCCAGGTCAAGAAACAATGCAGCCTCAAATAGATCGCAGCGGCCACACATAGATCTCATCAGTAGCTGACTTCCGGCGTTGATGAACAACCACACACAAATCGTAGCGGCGGCGGACAAACAGTGGCCGGACGGTGGCGGAGGCGGACGAACGGCGGCCGGACAATGGCGGAGGTAGACAGCGGCCGGAGGATGCGGGCGTCACCCCACACAGGTCCTTCCCAAGGCAAGCAGCAGCGTATTGCAGCGGCTCGATGGGGGACGGATGGTGAAGTCCTTCGATCGCGCCAGTACCGGGCGGAGGAGTCCTGCGACGCACGGGCTTGATCTCTAGTCAGCACGAAGGAGTCCGCCGGCTCGAGGCGGGCTAATCGGATCCGGACTGACAGAGATAGGTGGGAGAGAAAACGCGGCGGGGACAGAAACAACGACATGTGGCAGGATGAACATGTCGGCACGGGGAGAGGATCAAGCACGAGTGGCGCGTGCTAAAAAAACCCTAAGCTCTAATCTCATGTTAGGAATATGCAACTTGTATTCCCATGAGGCCATAGGCCGATATATATGAATGTACAGGTGCAGGAAATAAGCAGAATACCCCTTATACAATGGGGTAAAGACAAAAAGCTACATGGCTATATATACTACTCTAACACTATGGAATTGCTCTAGTGCTTCACATATATCTTTTTGACCACGGTGTGCTTTGTTATTTTTGAAGAAATTCTCTCATGCTTCACTTAGACTAATTTCAGAGGAGAAAATATTATGCCCATGTTCTTCACTTACATTTGTTTGAGTTTATTAAAAGCAACATATGAAACTAGTCCCACAGTGATAGATATCCATGGGGGATATAATAAAAACTTTCATGAACATCATTGGTCAAAATAAAGTTGATTCTTTGTAATAGTTTTGAGATATGATGATAGTGATATGTGAGCCATGTTAATGAGTAATTATATTTTAGTAAGAATATTGATGTTAAGGTTTGTGATTCCCTATGCAAGCACGAAAGTCAATGGTCATGCAATGAAATTACATCCTACTTGTGTGGCATTTTTCGGTCTTTGTTATGTTTAATGTTCTCTTATGATGGTTTTCGTTCCTTGGTGGGTCACCTCTCAATCTCTTGCTAGCCTCCACCTCGTACTAAGTAGAAATACTACTTGTGCATCCAAATCCTAAAACCCAAGTTGTGCCAAATGAGTCCATCATACCTACCTATATGCGGTATTTCCTTGTGGTTCTAAGAAAATTTGTATGTGCCAACCCTTCAAATTAAATTTCTCTCTTGTGTGCCCGTACCACTCATGAAGCGGTGAGGGGTGGCTAATATTTTCCAGGCTAGATGGCTTATTCTCAAGATGAGTGTTTATTCACTTATCATTGCATGAGGGTATGGCGGTAATAGGTATTCCCAGCCTCGTAATGAAAAGAAATTTACTTTTTGTTGTCAAATAATAAATTTCTTGGAAAGTGCTGGTATGAAGGGCACCCGTGGATACAGTTAGCCAAGGCTTGTGAAAGTTTCTTGGAAAAAGGAATAAACTTTACTTTATGTTTGGGAACCGCCTATGATATATCTAGCATGGAAAGTGTTGGGAACTCTTAGTCGTTCTCGTAGACGAGAAAAGCATGCCACCCAAAATAATTTTATCTCTCAATTTAAGCTTTGAGCTCTCGCACCACTACAAATCCCTACTTCCCTCTACGAAGGGCCTATCTTCTACTTTATGCAATTTTTGTTTTTATTTGAGTCTCTATCTTCTCTTATAAAGCACCAACTATGCAACACTAGTATCACACTTGAGCGTTGGATATAATTAATATTTGGATGTATTGCATGAATGGATCAATGGTTGAGCATGATGGGATAAGGATAACTTGTTTATTATTGATATTTTGAAAGACATGGTTGTTTGTTGATATGCTTGAGTATTAAAGTCTTCATTTCAAAATGAGACTATTGCTTTGAACCATATAAAAGTCCAAATGTCCATGCTATACAGAAAAGAATATGTGATGAACATGGTAGGCAGCATTCCACATAAAAAAATGTTTTTATCATTTACCTACTAGAGGACGGGCATGATTTAAGCTTGGTCATGCTGATACGTCTGCAATGTATATATAATTTTTAATTGTTCCATAATGTTATATTATCATTCTTGGATGTTTTACAATCATTTTATAATTATTTTATATCATTTTTTGGGACTAACCTATTGACATAGTGCCCAGTGCCAGTTGTCGTGTTTTGCTCGTTTTTTACATCGCACAAAATCAATACCAAACGGAGTCCAAATGTAGCAACACGTTTTATGGATTTTTTTGGACCAGAAGATATCCAGTAGGCCAGAGAAGCACCTGGGGGGGTACCCCGAGGGGGGAACAACACACCAAGGCGCGCCTGGGCTCCCAGGCGCGCCCAGGTGGGTTTTGCCCACCTCGGTGGCCTCCTGCACCGCCTCTTTACTCTATAAATACTCAAATATTCCAGAAACCCTAGGAGAGTCAATGAAATTTTATTCCAGCCGGCGCAAGTTCCAGAGCCACGAGGTCCAATCTAGTGCCCTTTTCTGGCACTCCACCGGAGGGGAACACGATCATGGATAGGTTCATCATCCTCATTTGTGCCTCTCCGATGATGCATGAGTAGTTCACCAAAGACCTATGGCTCCGTAGGCAGTAGCTAGATGGCTTCTTCTCTCTTTGTATCTCAATACAATGGTCTCTTGGAGATCTATTTGATGTAATGACTTTTTGCGATGTGTTTGTTGGGATCCAATGAATTGTGAGTTTATGATCATATTTGCCTTGATTTAATATCCATTCTTGATTATTATAGCCTTGTATTTCTTGTCTGATATTTGGGTTTTGTTTGGCCAACTTGATCTATTTATCTTGCAATGGGAAGAGGTACTTTGTAATGGGTTTGATCTTGCGGTGTCCTTTCCCAGTGACAGAAGGGGCAGCAAGGCACGCATGTATCGTTGCTATTAAGGATAAAAAGATGGGGTCTATTCCTACATCAATAGATCTTGTCTACATCATGTCATCGTTCTTATTGCATTACTCCATTTTTTCATGAACTTTATACACTAGATGTATGATGGATAGCGGTCGATGTGTGTAGTAATAGTAGTAGATGCAGGCAGGAGTCGGTCTACTAATCTTGGACGTGATTCCTATATACATGATCATTGTCTTGGATATCATCATAATAATTTTTCTTTTCTATCAATTGCCCAACAGTAATTTGTTTACCCATCGTATGCTATTTTCTCAAGAGAAGCCACTAATGAAATCTACGGCCCCCGGGTCTATTTTCCTATCATATACTTTCAGATCAATATTGCCATTTGCCTTTTCCTTTATTTGCAACTTTTATTTTTTGATCTATATTATCGAAAACACAAAAATACCTTGCTGCATTTTATTTTCTTTTATTTGCATCTTTCAATCTACTACAATTTTATCCCATCAACACGTCAAATTATGGCACCGTTACCCGAAAGGGATGGACAGCCCCTTCAATGCGTTGGGTTGCAAGTATTTGTTCTTTGTGTGCAGGTACCGTTTACATAGTGTTGCGTGGTTCTCCTACTGGTTCGATAACCTTGGCTTCATAACTGAGGGAAATACTTACCGTCGTTGTGCTCCATCATTCCTTCCTCTTTGGGGAAACACCGACGCATCTCAAGCGCACGTAAACTACATCAATTCCAGAAACAATACTATTGCGTCAAGATCAGAAACTACACTAGTGCATCAAGTTCGGAAAATAATCTAGTACATAAAATTCATAAATTAGTCTAGTGCATCAAATTCATAAACTAATCTCGTGTATTAGGTTCAAAATCTATTATGTTGCATCTACTTCAGAAACTTCACTAGTACATCATGTTCATAAACTAGTTTAATCAAATTTCAGAGTGCATCACTAACTGAACATATGCACGAAGAGGTTGAATGAGTACGATGGTTCACCATTTTGTTACCGCGGTGATGTGGTATACCAGGCAAAGTTCCACCACGCATAACGGTAGAACTGATGCCCTCTATGGAGGTTCATCTTCCCTGTTATACTTCACATCAACACCGATGTAACAAGGGACAAGCCGTCTACCCTCCTCCCGATCGTGCTGATCATCTTGTCGGCTTCGTCTAGATTGCTGGTGCAGATGACATCCAACTTCTCCTTGCCATTGAGGTCAACCTCCTTGCACTTGGTGTAGTCGAGCTTCTGACCGGGGACTTGAATATCGTTGACCTCGCTGGTCTGGTCGGATGTCTCACCACGGGGATGCTTGGTAGATGGTTGCTCCGCCATTGCGCCCTGCTCCAGCGATGGCGGGCTTGAGACAGAGATGTTGGGGGAGTTACTAGTTCAGATGGAGGGACAATGGTGTTTTCGGAATGGAGCAGCAATGGAAGCAGATGTGGCTTTTTGTGGCGTGGTTTGGGTCGTAGAGGAGGCGGTTGGACACGGGATCGCCGTGGTAGTGGAGGTAGTGGACGTGTGTTCGCTGTTTCAGTGCATCGTGGCAGTGCTCCCGGTTGTCTGGAAAAACAATTGTCGAGGCGTCATTTTACGATGACACTTAATTGATTGCACATACTCGTCGTGTCAAGACGTACTTATTTTAGTTGTCCCACTTGCACATCACATAGTCAGTAATGATGACAATTTCAAATAAGAGATAAGGGATAATTTAGTTTTTGTCCTCTAACTTTTGTCTACACTAATTTTAAAGCGGTATTTAATTGAAAGCGAACTGCAATGCTTAACTGACAACACATCTTGCTTCAACATATTGAACTGCATTGTTTGAGGCCCCGGACTGCATCCCTTTTGTAATTTTGCAGCTTCCTGAATTTTTTTATGTGTGAGCGAACTACAATTGCTTCCTAGTTGTGGGGTCGGGGGCTTGGTGGTTTGGGCCGTGAAAATGTGTTGGGCCCGTTAGGGTGTAATTCACACCTGGGCCAAGTAGGCCTTTCCTTGCTGCACGGGTGCTTTGCTCTACACTGTGTATATGCGGTAAAGTTTAGTCCCACCTCGCCTACCGAGAGCGCCCAAGACCGGTTTATAAGCCCTGACGAGGCATTACAATCGAAATCCTCTTGATACTGATTGGGTGCTTACACACGACGCTCGGTAACTGACGTCGTTGACCTATGGCCCCTCTGTACCCGGGCCAATGCATTGTGGCTCAGAACGGGCTCGCCTATGTCTTCAAGGGCGCAGTCTTAGTACGAGACTGGCTTGGACCAGGTTGCACATGGGCGGTCACCTTTTTCTGATTTCATTTTGTAGTTTTCGATACCGCTTTTTAAATGTCTTTGTGTACTAATTTTAGCAACGTTTGCGCACTGCACTGTGTGTAAATTTGTTTTTAGCACTTCATTTCAGCATGCACTGGTCTGCACGCACCCATATTGTGCACTTTGTAAAGTAGTATTGTCAACTGCATGGAACTTTATGTATATGTGTTTAATCTTTTGTTGAATTATATTTTAAAGAAGGGTAAAACATTTATTTGTGTACTGCTTTTACCAATGTTGCGCACTACACTGTGGTACAATTGTTTTTGCGTACTTCGCTTAATCACGTACTCCACTGCCCACGCAAATAGTGTGGACTGCGTTGGCTACTATGTTGAACTGCTTGCACCTTTTTCTGTATTTGTGATTAATCATTTGTCGAATTATGTTTTTCCATAAATATATATATTAATGAGGTGCATTTGGGTGGTGTGGGATATAGTAGTGCACTGAGCAACCTAGGTACATATGTATTGACTGTCCTCTTTTTTGGTAACGTACCTTTCATTAATTTCTCTATTTTTCTACCGGTTTGCCTAGACCTTTTGGATTCCTCTTCTATATATTTAACTCTCATTTGCAGTTCATTTCCCCTGGAGCTGCATCTGCACTTCTTCTCAAAGGGCCCTTCCTTTCTTTCTTTCTGGTTTCTAGGTTTTTTGCCGTATCGCCAGGCCCCTGTGCGCAACTCTCCTACTGCGGCCATGGGTGGTGTGTGCCGACGCACTGCGACAGCAGGGCTTGCAGTGAGGCCCGGTGTGCTTGACGGAGGGGCAAGGTCTTGTGCCAATCTGGGCGTGGTGAGCAACTTGCGTATGGCACGATTTTCACCCAAGGATTGGATCTGGACATCAATCTCGTTCAGTTCCATTCTGCTCTGCTTCACCGTGGCCTTGGCCGCAATAGCCCATTTGTCCATCCCCTCACGCCCACATATGTGGAGAGTTATTACAACATCGTACTTTCCATTTAATCTGAATATTATTCCCACACTAGTCTGAATTGCTATTACTATAGAAGCGCACCTCATTTATCTATTAAAGTGTATAGTGCAATGTTGTTGTATCTTGTTTGTAGGTTTTGTTGGTGTAGATGGAGGTTTGTTTGCACTACCAAGTTTTATTTTTGTGTTTGCTTGTGTACTACAAGGTTAGGAGGTGTGGACTGCATAGATGTGTATTGCGCACTGCACTACATCCTTGCTTGAAGTGCATTTAAGTAAGACTTGTACTGCATATTAGCATGTTGCACACAACATTTATATTTTGTCTGTACTGCTTATGATTCCATTGTGCAGTTTCAGCACTGCAAATTGGTTCGTTTTGCTGTTCTTCCTCTAATGATTTCATTAATATTTCTATAGAAAATCCCCCATCGAGCTATTAGGTATCTCCGCCTTAAGAAGGCGGGTATTCTTCGAGTTGTCCTCAGCAAAGGTCACCCCAAACCAGCTAAGTATCGTGTTGGCGTTGATGGGGGCTGTATCTAGGGAAAGACTGGAAGGAATTCGTCACTGATAGTGGGATGAGGTCCCGTCAAGTCATTGTCGTCATCTTTTTTGAAATTGGCGATAGTATTGTTAAAATCACGTTTGATGTGATTGGTTAAGATTTTGAGGTGGATTAGTAAGTACTTTTTTGCTTATCAAATGCTTTGTAATAACAACTCCTACACGTTTTTTTTCTATGAGACATGCGTGTTTTTCTAAATTAGTTTGTAGTTTTGTTTGCCTAATTTGAACTGTCTGGCTTGTATGAGAGTACTTTGTGCTTTGTAAGACCGAACTGCATCTTGTGTTTCTATTTTTGATGATAAGAATGCATTAATGTTTTAGTTGGTTCTAACGCACTGCACGGCTTCCAGAAGTAACAATAATTTCTGCTTCAACAAGACGAACTGCATTGTTGGGGCTTGCTGTATTTATTTATGAGGGCGAACTATAGTTTCTGGAAGTGACCACACACATTTTGCTGTTGTGGTTATTCATTTGGAAAAACTTTTTAATTTTTCTTGTTCTTTTTTCATTTTTTTTTTCATTTTTGTAGTTACTGTTTATTTCAGTGGGCCATGTTATTTTAACTACTCTCGCATGTTGGGTCTGTGTTGGGGAGTGAAGACACATTCGACCTAAGTAGGCCTACCGGCACGGAAGCTTCGGGGTGCGTTGTGTGTATCCACTAAGATTTAGTCCCACCTCGCCGCCGAGAGCGCCCACGTCGGGTTTATAAGCCCTGGCGAGGCAACCCTTTCAAACTCCTCTGATTACTGATTGGGCGCTTATACACGGCACTTGCTGCATTATTCCCCATGACCTGTGGGCCCTTGTGTGCCCGTCCCCACGCATCGTGGCTCAGAACGGACTCACCTACTTATAACCGTGGGCGGTTACTTAGTACGAGACTGGTTGGGGCCTGGTTGCACCTAGGCGGTCAATTGTTTTTCATATTGTAAGCATTTTTTTGTTTTGCACTTCATGTAGTTGCGTATTTCATATGCACCATTTCTACTGCTTGTACCAACTTGGCGGACTGCAATGTGTGCACTAAGTCTATGCCTTGTGAACTACACGAAAGTGCATCTCTGTGTGCTTCATCTAGGCACTCCTTGCATGTACACTCGTTGTGCACTGCCTGATATTAATTTTGTGAACTGCATTAACCTTTGTTTAGAATGGTCTGCGAATTATGTATATTTTAGAAATATAAATATTAAAGAGCTCTGGTTGGTGGGTGAGAGGAGCTGTAGTCAAAGTATACCTTTTTTGGCCTTCCTTTTTCTTGGAAACATAAGTTTTATTAAATCTCATTTAATTTTCAATTTTATTTTCTACGTGGCTAGACCTTTTGCATTCCTCTTCTATATATTTATGCCAACTTCTAACCTTCCTTTGCAGTTCATTTCCCTGTGTATTATGTGTACTACATCCAACTTTTTTACGAACTGCACGACAACTAGAAATCTACTTCATATTAGCATGTTCCGTACTGCATGTACCTGTTGCATAAGAGGTTCGTGAACTATACTACTTATGTGACGCCCCAAGACCGACACTCCAGAAGACTTCCAGATGTTCCGGGTTTTACCATGTGTTTCATTTGTGCTTGCTTTATTATGTTTGCATTGCATCATGTCATCATGCCATCATGTCATTTATTTATTTTCTAAAACTCAACAAAATAATTTGTGTGGATCTTCTATCCATTTAAATCGAGAGAAGGATGACTTCTCTTTATAACATATAAAAGTCTCCCAATAATATTTAGGGAGCTATAATAAAATATTCCATTGTTTTGGAATTCACCATAACACACTTGCATATTTTTTCCCCATGCCTTTTCTTTCTCAATTCCTTGCCTCACCTTGCCAACATTTCCTTTCCCATGTATAGAGGCTCCTCCTAAAGTCTCAACATTTTTGGACACTTTCTAAGCCATGTCCTAATTCAAACCATTTGAATTAAATTCAAATGAGTTTGAATATAACTCTTGCGTCATGCCTTTCCTATTTTTCGTGGACCGTGCGCATTTTTGCGATCCTGAGAAAAATAACCTCATGTGCAAATGCTTTCCCTAGCTACCCCTTTCTTTTCTTCTCTCTTTTTGTTTTATTCTCTATCTTGTTTGATTTCAGAGGAGGGAGTGACAGCCACAGCCAGGCCCAGCCGCAGCTTGCCCAAGCCACTCCCCCGCGGCCACCTATGGCCCATCTGGCAAGGCCTCCTGGCCCAACCTCTATCTCCCCCTCCAACCCTAGCCCACTCCCCATGATCTCACCTCCTCATCTCGTTTTCCCTCCTGCGCCGACACCCCTCGCGCGAGACCTCCTGCGCCGCTCGCCCGCACCCGATCCCCTCGTCCCTCTCCCTCCCGAGCCGCCGCCAGCCTCCCTTTCCCTCTCGATCTCTCCCTCCTACTCGATCCCCCACTTTCCTCGATCCAGCGCGCCCCTCCTCTGCACCTCTCCTTCTCCTCTCCCCTCGCGCAACCCACCACGCCTCGCTAGGGTGCCCCGCGGACAGGCCTTGCCGCGTCCGTCGCCGCGCCATCTGAACCTCCCTGGCCCATCAGCCGCCTCGCCTCTGCATCGTCTCCAGCCGCCGTTGCCTCTACACAGCTCAGCCACTGCCGAGCTCCACCAGGGACTCGACCAAGCCAAGTCCACAGCCACCGCCGTCGGTCGCCGTCGTTGCTGCCACTCCGACCACCTCTGCATCGGCCTCAACCGCCGCCGCATCGGCCACTTCCTCGCCTTGGCCGCGCCTCCTAGGTTCCCGCGCCACCGGTCACCTTCTCTGCCGGAGATGCCCGCCGCTGCGTCCCTCTGCCTCGAGTCCGAGCTCGAGCCCTACCCGATGCTGCCGTGGACAACCACCTCCCTGCCTCCTCCCGTCGGCCCTCTCTGCCTGCTGCGTTCTGCCATCGTCAGCCACCTTTGTACTCTACCTCCCTGCCCCAGTTGCATCCTTGCTACCCATGTTGCCAAGTTCACTGAACGAGGGACCCCAAGACGCCGAGTACACCTTCGGGTTCGTCAAGTTCAACTACATCATCTACGAACGGCTAGGACGACTTGTACATCTACGGACGCGTACGAGGAACCGTGGGTCACAAGCGCCGCGAACGACTACCGTCGCCGTGTACCACTACCGTCGCCAAGACCAAGATGGCGCCAAATGACAAGACGATCGTGAACGACTACCATTGCCCCTCCAAGTTCCACCACTGTCGACCCGTGGATGTCAAGTTCCTCTACTGATGACCCGAACGAACTCGAACCGTGTACCACTACCGTCGCCGAGTACCACTACTTCCACAACGATATGAGTAAGGCTACCATCGACGTGTAAAACTACTTCCACTACGAACTCGTACCGCTTCGAAGGTATAACTGTCGAGCCGATGACCCCGCGGATGAATGCATGTGATGTGTGATATATAACATGTTCACTTGTTGCATCGAGTCCGAAGTGCCCCTCGTTTTCCTCGTCGCCAACCCGTGGGAACTCGGTAACGGGATCACCCCACCTTTCTTCTTGCATGACACGCTCACGCTCCCGTCATACTTCTTTTGCACCGGTCTCCCAATGAGTTACCGGAACCGATATGCTGCCGTGGCATCATTTTCGGATTCGTCGCCATGGCACCTTCTCTTTCCACCACGATGACAAATGCTTCCTAACATGTTCATGTTAACTTTAATAAAAATTGCATAAAACTTGCAAATGTCATCCGCATCATAGTAACAATATTTAAATGCTTAAAATTGTTCTTTGCTTTAAGAATTGCTAAATATTCACATGGAGAGTTTCCGGAATCGTTGTTGTTATTTCCGGCCTCATTTAAAATGACTAGATAGTGTAGTTTTGCTCATGCTCACCTCTTGCCATGTTAACAAACATTTAATCTTGTCATGAAAATAAACGAGAGTCAACTAAATAAATAAAATGTCGTGTTTCGTCAATATGCAACTCGATGCATATTGAGCTCCACTTAACTGGTAGCATTGTTTGTGCACCTTGCCATGACATGCATATTTAAACCGGACATGCATCATACTTGGTTGTGCATCATATGCCATGGTTATGCTTGTGTGTTTACCCTATTGTTTGCTTCTTTCCGGTTGCTTCTCTCATTAGCTTCGGTTCCGTTTCGGAGTTGTTAGGATTTGTTCGACTACTTCATTGACACGTTCTGCTTCCTTGCGGAATACCAGGCAAGATGACCATCCCCTTGGATACCTTTACTATCATTGCCATGCTACTTGTCTTGTTGCTATCGTTATATGTCGCGCTACCTATCTTTGTTGTCAGCCTCTCCTTGTTGCCATGAAACCTCTAACCTTTGACACCTTCCCAGCAAACCGTTGTTTGGCTATGTTACCCGCTCGCTCAGCCCCTCTTATAGCGTTGTTAGTTGCAGGTGAAGATGAAGGTTGTTCCATGTTGGAACTTGTTGTTGGAATATCACAATATATCTTATATAATAACACCTCTATATACTTGGCAATGGGTGGAAGGCTTGGCCTTTTGCTCGGTGTTTTGTTCCAGTCATGCCGGCTTAGGAGCCAATAAACCGGCGTTATGTTCCTTAATTTTGCGTTCCAAACACGGTTGGGTATATGGGGACCCCTTGACAGTTCGTCTTTGAATAAAACTCCTCCAGCAAGGCCAAACATTGGTTTTAATTTGAACATAGTTACAACTTAATTAATTAATTAAATTGCGTAGGGGGTCGCGTCCCCGAGGATTATTTCTACATAACAGGGGGGGTAGTGCTGATGGTGTTGGTCCCAAACGGGGAAACTGCAGGGCCACCATGGGGAAACTCGAGGTCTGGTTTTACCTGTAGGATCGCCCATCCGGACGTGGCCTAAGACGAGATACGTGCGGCTACTATCAAGGTGTCGGCACACCGGGAGGTCTTGCTGGACTTGTTTTACCATTGTCGAAATGTCTTGTGCAATGGGATTCCGAGCCTGATCGGATTGTCCCTAAGATAAGGGGTAATATTATTATTATCTCTATTGATCGTGAGAGCTTGTGATGGGCTAAGTTGGGACACCCCTGCAGGGTTATGATCTTTCGAAAGCCTTGCCCGCAGTTATGTGGCAGATTGGAATTTGTTAATGTCCGGTTGTAGAAAACTTATCAGAGGATCCAAAATAAAACACACAACCACGTGAGTAACCGTGACTGTATCTTTTCACGTTGAAAAGAGAACACGGTGGGGTTATGTTTGACTCATAGGTAGTCAGGATTTTTTAGCGATCATTACTAGTCTGCGACCGTTTGCGTAGATGATCATCTTATTCTTATACTCGTAAGTTAGCCACCATACATATGCTTAGCCGCTGCCGCAACCTCACCACTACCCTTTTCCATACCCATAAAGCTTTGCTAGTCTTGCTACCCATGATTATGGGATTGCTGAGTCCTCGTGGCTCACAGTTACTACAACACCATATGCAGGTACCGCTGAGAACAATGCAGGAGATGGTTCAGAACTTCAGTGGGAGTTCGATGAAGAGCAGGGACGTTACTATGTTTCGTATCCCGACGATCAGTAGTAGTTCATACTAGGGGTGATCCGGGCTTGTGTTTATGGTATCTTTCGCATTTGGATTTTCGTCCGTAGTCGGACCCTGTTTTATTGGATGATGTATGCTATTGTTTTCATTGTGTGACGTGGCGAGTGTAAGCCAACTATCTTTTACTATTTCATCCCTGAATTTTACATGAGTTGTGCAAAGATACCATACTTGAGATCATTCTAGTATGCGCTTATGTCTTTAAGTCGTGCCTCGACACGTGGGAGACATAGTTACATACTGGGCATTACATGTTGGTATTCAGAGCCTTGTCCGACCTAGGAGCCCGCTGATTGATCGAATCGCTGACGGTTGAGTCTAGGCACACACACAAAATGTTTTGAGTCCTATATATATATATATCAGAGAGTAGGATTTCTTTTACTCCTCATCCTCTTCATCGCTCTCGTGAGGTCTCCTGCCGTTGTTTTAACTGCACTATTCTCAAAATTTCACCAATTGTTTTTTCAGGATCACGCGGGTATTGTTTGGATTGTTCCGATATCTTTGTGACGAGAACATTGTTCTCGATGCCTCCTGTCATTTAGGGGTTGTGGCAGTGTCCCGGGGAGTTGAGCTCTGAGGTGTTGTCGTCACAAATGTATCGTTGTGGTTCTAGAATACCAAAGGCGGCCGACATCGAAAACTCTTCTATGCGGTTAGTAATGAGATAACCCCAACGTCACCCAGTACTGGTGGGATAGTTCGGGAGTATTGCCACAGCTAGTATAGCGGATGCGTTTCGAAGGTCTGAGGTAAACAGTTTCCGAAGATGACTGGTTATGTGTTGACGGATGGATACAGCTGGATGTAGGTTTAGAGTTGAGTGTGGGGTGCTTCCCCTGTATCCCCAACACCAGATTGCATAACTGGAAAGCTTCGGGAATTAATAGGTGGGTTTCAAGTAGCTCGTAGGAAATCTTCCAACGAGTGCTTGGTATGAGGTTTGGGGTTCAACATCGAGTGAAGAGGTTTCATGGGCGTTGTTCCAATTGGGAGTTGCATCTTAAAGGGTCCTTGGCTATGCTGATCTAGGGATTGCAACACCCTTTGTAACACGTTCCATGGGGCATTCAACACGAACATGTGGGACGAAACTTCTATCATGTATTTGTTCCATCTGCACCTTGTTGTTGTTATATTATCTTTTGTTCTCCCAAGTGGTTTCTCGACAAGTTGTGCTACCATTAAACTTTTGGAATTCATTCGTTCAATTCTCTGTTTGAATGATATTGTGAAGATTATGTTGCAACATATCTATCCTTTGCTTTTGTTTTGATTCTGGTATTCGAGTTGCTTCGATGTCAAGTGTTGATTCCATACCTTTCCTAATCGGTGTTCTCAAATTTCTATGGGAGTGCTAGTCCTTCTTAATCATCGAGATTGTCATGTAAATTCTTTTCAACCAGCATGCGTCTCTTCAAGTTACCCGATCCTTTTAATTTGTGCAAGACCAATTCTTGGTTTTTCTCAACGGTGTCTATTTCATTCAGCCCAAGTTGTATTTGTTTTTCCACACCCTTCCACCCTTCTTCTTCTCGGAGCTAGAAATCTCAAGTCAAGTATCCATTTTATTCATGTGATGTTTCTTCATTCTTTTCGTTCAATTTCATTATTCGGTGATTTCTCGTGAAGATGCTCAGGGAGCTTCAAGTTTATCATTCCCTGTTCTTGTTTCTTCCCCGGTGAATTTAATTCAAGCTTTGGTGTTGATTATATACTTCCTCTTGTTTCACATATTTTCCCGTGTTGAAATTCTTATCTAAAGTCTCTCCTATTTATTCAACTCCCTCTATTTCTTCTCCGGAGTGTTGAAGATATCTCAGAAGATTCATGTTTCAATTCTTAATCCGTTCAAGCTATTTTGAGGTGGTCATCTCATTAAGCCATTTAATTCAACCGGTGAAATATCTCTTAAGCAATCTTTTTCAACAGTGATTTCTTTAGTGAGCCCTAACCCACACGTCTTTTTCCAGGATCTTACCTGACTCTTCTAATATTTCTGGAGTTATACTCAAATTCTTTTCAAAGTGTGACGTAAGAATGATTTCCATCAGTCACATGCCTTCTCCAAGATTGTTTTCAATTATTTTCATCTTTAGCTCCACCTTCCTCTTGTCATTTGTCCGGAGTATCTCGAAATTCTTCATGGCATTTCTCATCTTCATTCTCAACATTTGAAGACCGGAAAAGTGTTTCTCTTAAATGTTGGCCCGTTCTCTTAAAGATTCGTGGTTCTAGCTTCATGCCATCCTCATAAGTTGTTTTGATCATGAGGAATCTTTTCATATCACCCGAAGCATTTCATGAATTCCTTCCATTGTGATCCTCTGAAGGCCATCATTTCAGAAGATTTCTTCGTTCTAAGTTTTCAACTTCGTCCTCCAACTATTCTTAATTGATGCCTCTTCGTTCATCTCCATATTCTTATGGTGGTTCACTCAAGATTACTCTTATGTTGTTATCGTATTAATTCATTTGTTCTTTTCATAATCCTACCGGTGAGTCGTTCAAGATTATTCTCAAGTTTGGCTATATCTCTCTCCAATACTTTTCAAGAAGAATAAGTAGTAGGCCAAATCCATTGCTTGTCATCAATTTAGTTTGGTGAAGGATAAGCATACAATAAATCTTATTCTTTTCCCTGAAGTGATTAATCTCTTTTTCCGGAGCTTGTTCATCATATCATATTCTCGGTTCTAAGTTGCTCATCTTGTTTTCCTGAGGTCCAAGTTATTTCAATTATATCATTTCAAAGCTCCATATAATTCATCGCATGCCTTGAATCTTATTCTTTTCATCTTTCACTTCTCATGCTTTCATTACCGGAGTTCTTCATGGTGGTTCATCATGATTTAATTCATCCTCGAAGTCTTCATCAAGATTCTTGTTGGAGCTCAAGCATTCTTCTGCATCCTGAAGTGCAATTGTCTCGACCTTATCTTTTGAGGTGTTGTTATGTCATTCTTGACAATTTCCTTCATGCTTCATGATTCACAAGTTTTCAGGAATGAGATATTTAAACCCATCATTTTCTTTGTTCAGGAGATTTGTTCCAACCCTTCAATTTATTCATTGGAATTAATCTTGGGTTATATTTCTCCTAAAAGCTTTCCTTAAGGATTGTTGCTATTTATGGTGCTTATAAATGACCCAAGCTTTTCATTTATCCTCTCGGTGAATAAGTTTTTTCGTCTCCTTGTTGATGTCAATCCAATCAAATGTTTTCGTCAGTGGTCGGTTGTCACCTCATAAATTTGGGATGTTTTCCATAAGCCCACAACAAGCTTATTATTTGGTTGTTGATTATTTTCAACAACTCCGTTCAACCCTTCTTCGTAAGGATGATTTTCTAATTCATTCGTGTGAGAATTTGTCATTTTCTTCTACGTTCATTTCTTTCATTGATCTATATCCTATTCTTTCATTCCGGAGGCATTGTGATATTGCTCTCTTTGATCATCATATCGTTTTATCAAGATCATGTTCTTTCCTTTTCTCGTCCATTTAACAGGAGTGTCGTGACCTCCATTCTAGTTATCTCATCTTATCAAGTTTTTTCCTCTCTTTTCAACCGGAGTGCTATCTGAAATCTTTCTTTCCCCTTGTGCCATCCTTTCAATTGTTCCGGAGGCAGTGTGTTGTTGATTTCATCAAGTATCATCCCATCTCCTCAAGTTCATGTTCGATTCCTTCCATTTACAGTCGGAATGTTGTCCAAATTATTTCGTTCTTATTCCTTCTCCATCTTGTTTTAACCGGAGTGGTTTTGAAATTCTTTCGTCATCCTTGAGCTCTTCATTTATGTCCTTGCAACCTTCAAATTCTCGTGGTGTCCCTTGTTCCTCCTTTTATCGGAGTCCTCTTAACTTCGTTCATCTTCGTTCTATTCTTTCTTTCAAGATTGTTCAACCTCTCAAGTTCGTGGTTTCACTCGTTTGCCAAAGAAGCAACTTTGTTTTACCTCTTCCTTTATCCTCTTCTATCCGGTGCCATCTCAGGATCTCGGGTCGAGATCCTCTGTTAGTGTGCGAGAGTTGTGACGCCCCAAGACCGACGCTCCAGAAGACTTCCAGATGTTCCGGGTTTTACCGTGTGTTTCATTTGTGCTTGATTTATTATGTTTGCATTGCATCATGTCATCATGCCATCATGTCATTTATTTTTTTCTAAAACTCAACTAAATAATTTGTGTGGATCTTCGATCCATTTAAATCGAGCGAAGGATGACTTCTCTTTATAACATATAAAAGTCTCCCAATAATATTTAGGAATCTATAATAAAATATTCCATTGTTTTCGAATTCACCATAACACACTTGCATATTTTTCCCCATGCCTTTTCTTTCTCAATTCCTTGCCTCACCTTGCCAACATTTCCTTTCCCTTGTATCGAGGCTCTTCCTAAAGTCTCAACATTTTTGGACACTTTCTAAGCCATGTCCTAATTCAAACCATTTGAATTAAATTCAAATGAGTTTGAATTTAACTCTTGCATCATGCCTTTCCTATATTTCGTGGACCGTGCGCATTTTTGCGAGTCCGAGAAAAATAACCTCATGTGCAAATTCTTTCCCTAGCTACCCCTTTCTTTTCTTCTCTCTTTTTCTTTTATTCTTTGTTTTGTTTGATTTCACAGGAGGGAGTGACAGCCACAGCCAGGCCCAGCCGCAGCTGGCCCAACCCCTTCCCCCGCGGCCACCTAAGGCCCATCTGGCAAGGCCTCCTGGCCAAGCCTATATCTCCCCCTCCAACCCTAGCCCACTTCCCACGATCTCACCTCCTCATCTCGTTTTCCCTCCTGTGCCGCCACCCCTCGCGCGAGACCTCCTGCGCCGCTCACCCGCACCCGATCCCCTCGTCCCTCTCCCTCCCGAGCAGCCGCCAGCCTCCCTCTCCCTCTCGATCTCTCCCTCCTGCTCGATTCCCCACTTTGCCCGATCCAGTGCGCCCCTCCTCTGCACCTCTCCTTCTCCTTTCCCCTCGCGCACCCCAGCATGCCTTGCCAGGGTGCCCTGCGGGCCGGCCTTGCCGCGTCCGACGCCGCGACAGCTGAACCTCCCTGCCCCGTCAGCCGCCCTGCCTCTGCATCGTCTCCAGCCGCCGTCGCCTCTGCACAACTCTGCCGCTGCCGAGCTCCACCAGTGACTCGGCCTCGCCAAGTCCACAGCCACCACCGTCGGTCGCCGTCTTTGCTGCCGCTCCGGCCATCCTCTGCATCAGCCTCAACCGCTGCCGTGTCGGCCACTTCCTCGCCTTGGCCGCGCCTCCCAGGTTCCCGCGCCGCGGGTCACCTTCTCTGCCGGATTTTCCCGCCGCTGCGTCCCTATGCCTCGTGTCTGAGCTCGAGCCCTGCCCGATGCTGCCGTGGACAACCACCTCCCAACCTCCTCCCGTCGGCCCTCTCTGCCTGCTGCGTTCTGCCATCGCCGACCACCTTTGTGCTCCACCTCCCTGCTCGAGCTGCATCCTCGCTGCCCATGTTGCCAAGTTCATCGAACGAGGGACCCCAAGACCGTCGAGTACACCTTCAGGTTCGTCAAGTTCAACTACATCATCAACGAACGGCTACGACGACTTGTACATCTACGGACGCGTATGAGGTACCGTGGGTCAGAAGCGCCGCGAACGACTACCGTCGCCGTGTACCACTACGTCGCCAAGACCAAGATGGCGCCAAATGAAAAGACGATCGTGAACGACTACCGTTGCCCCTCCAAGTTCCACTACCGTCGACCCGTGGACGTCAAGTTCCTCTACTGATGACCCGAACGAACTTGAACCGTGTACCACTACCATCGTCGAGTACCACTACTTCCACGACAATATAAGTACGGCTACCATCGACGTGTACAACTACTTCCACTAAGAACTCGTACCGCTTCGAAAACGAACGCTTCGAAGGTATAACTGTCGAGGCGATGACCCCATGGATGAATGCATGTGATGTGTGATGTATGAGATGTTCACTTGTTGCATCGAGTCCGAAGTGCCCCTCGTTTGCCTCGTCGCCAACCCGTGGGAACCCAGTAACGGGACCACCCCACCCTTCTTCTTGCATGACACGCTCACACTCCCGTCATACTTCTTTTGCACCGGTCTCCCAACGAGTTACCGGAACCGATATGCTGTCGTGGCATCATTTTCGGATTCGTCGCCGTGGCACCTTCTCTATCCACCACGGTGACAAATGCTTCCTAACATGTTCATGTTGACTTTAATAAAAAATGCATAAAACTTGCAAATGTTATCCACATCACAGTAACAACATTTAAATGCTTAAAATTATTCTTTGCTTTAAGAATTGCTAAATATTCACATGGGGAGTTTCCGGAATCGTTGTTGCTATTTCCGGCCTCATTTAAAATGACTAGATAGTGTAGTTTTGCTCATGCTTCAGCTCTTGCCATGTTAACAAACATTTAATCTTGTCTTGAAAAAAAACGAGGGTCAACTAAACAAATAAAATGTGGTGTTTCGTCAGTATGCAACTCGGTGCATATTGAGCTCCAATTAACTTGTAGCATTGTTTGTGCACCTTGCCATGCCATGCATATTTAAACCGGACATGCATCATACTTGGTTGTGCATCATATCCCATGCTTATGCTTGTGTGTTTACCATGTTGTTTGCTTCTTTCCGGTTGCTTCTCTTGTTAGCTTCGGTTCGGTTCCGGAGTTGTGAGGATTTGTTCGACTACTTCATGGACTCGTTCTGCTTCCTTGCGGAATACCAGGCAAGATGACCATCCCCTTGGATACCTTTACTATCATTGCCATGCTTGTTGTCTCGATGCTATCGTTATATGTCGCGCTACCTATCTTTTGTTGTCAGCCTCTCCTTGTTGCCATGAAACCTCTAACCTTTGACACCTTCCCAGCAAACCGTTGTTTGGCTATGTTAACCGCTCGCTCGGCCCCTCTTATAGTGTTGTTTGTTGCAGGTGAAGATGAAGGTTGTACCATGTTGGAACTTGTTGTTGGAATATCACAATATATCTTATATAATAACACCTCTATATACTTGGCAATGGGTGGAAGGCTTGGCCTTCTGCCCGGTGTTTTGTTCCACTCATGCGGCCTTAGGAGCCGATAAATCGGCGTTATGTTCCTTGATTTTGCGTTCCTAACACGGTTGGGTATATGGGGACCCCTTGACAGGTCGTCTTTGAATAAAACTGCTCCAGCAAGGCCCAACATTAGTTTTAATTTGCAACATAATTACAACTTAATTAATTAATTCAATTGCATAGGGGGTAGCGTCCCCGAGGATTCTTTCTACATAATAGGGGGCCCAGTGTTGATGGTGTTGATCCCAAACAGGGAGACTGCGGGGCCACCACGGGGAAACTCGAGGTCTGGTTTTACCTGTAGGATCACCCATCCGGACGTGGCCTGAGACGATATACGCACGGCTACTATAAGGGTGTTGGCATGCCGGGAGGTCTTGCTGGACTTGTTTTACCATTGTTGAAATGTCTTGTGCATCGGGATTCCGAGCCTGATCGGATTGTCCCTAAGATAAGGGTAATATTATTATTATCTCTGCTGATCGTGAGAGCTTGTGATGGGCTAAGTTGGGACACCCCTGCAGGGTTATGATCTTTCGAAAGCCGTGCCCGCGGTTATGTGACAGATTGGAATTTGTTAATGTCCGGTTGTAGGAAACTTGTCAGAGGATCCAAAATAAAACACACAACCGCGTGAGTAACCGTGACTGTCTCTTTTCACGTTGAGAAGATAACACAGTGGGGTTATGTTTGACTAGTAGGTAGTCAGGATATTTTAGCGATCATTACTAGTCTGCGACCGTTTGCGTAGATGCTCATCTTATTCTTGGACTCGTAAGTTAGCCACCATACATATGTTTAGCCGCTGCCGCAACCTCACCACTACCCTTTTCCATACCCATAAAGCTTTGCTAGTCTAGCTACCCATGGTTATGGGATTGCTGAGTCCTTGTGGCTCATAGTTACTACAACACCAGATGCAGGTACCGCCGAGAACAATGCAGGAAATGGTTCAGAACTTCAGTGGGAGTTTGATGAAGAGCGGGGACATTACTATGTTTCGTATCCCGAAGATCAGTAGTGGTTCCTACTAGGGGTGATCCGGGCTTGTGTTTATGGTATCTTTTGCATTTGGATTTTCGTCCGTAGTCGAACTGTAATGCCCAGGATGGGACTATATCTCCTACGTGTCGAGGCACGACTTAGAGACATAACCCCATGCTGGAATGATCGCAAGTTTGGTAATCTTTGCACAACTCATGTAAAAGATGGGGATGGAAAACATAAAGTAGTTGGCTTACACTCGCCACGTCACGCAAATACAATACATGTCTCAATCATCATACAATAAAACATCACAACCCTCTAAGGGTAGAATCCAAATGACAAGATACCAAACATAATTTAAAATCCACAGGTCGGATCGAATCCTAGTAGAAGTCTCCACTACTGATCATCAGGATAACGAACATAGTATCAACTACGCTCCTTGTCGTACTCCCAGTCTAGCTCGGTGCCATCACCTGGATAGCTCACCATCGGACCTGCATCTGGTGTGGTGAAGTAACTGTGAGCCACAGAGGACTCAACAATCCCGTTCTCGGGTAACAAGACTATTTAAGCCTTGGGAGAGGATAAGGCTGAAGAAAAGAATAAGTGCCTGCAGCAGCAACTAGCACTAGCTTACGTGAAAGAGTGCAAGAAGATAAGTGCCTCGGTCGAGAGATGATCACGAAGTGATCCTAGCTAAAGCTCAACAAACATAACCCCACTGTGTTCAACTCCCGAATTCCTATTCGGAAATCGACAGTCACGGTACACACGCGGGTAGTGTATTCGAACAATGTGTCAAGTTATCTACAACCGGATATTAACAAGCCCCCATCTGCCACATAACCACGGGCACGGCTTTTGAAAGTTCATAACCCTGCAGGGGTGTTCCAACTTGGCCCATTACAAGCCCACGATCCGCGGAGTCGCAACTCCAAAGTGGGAAGACCCGAGTATTCTCGGAATCCCGTGCTCAAGATACTCCGAACTAAGGTAAGGCTAATCCAGCAAATCCTCCCGGCGTGCCGACAACCTGACAATAGCCGCACGTATCTAGTCTCAGGCTATGACCGGATGGGCGATGCTACAGGTTTATATCAATCCTCGAGTCTCCTCGTGGTGACCCCGCAGGACACCCGTTTCGGACCAACACTCATGAGGAGCACTGGCCCGAGGTTGTTGATTAAGAACTCGGGTTAATTACTCCCTATGCAAGTTATTTAGTTATTAGGCAAATAGTACCAATGTTGGGACTTGCTGAAAAAGACTTAGCACTTAGCGGTTTATCGAGGGGGTCCCATACACCCCAACCGTGTTAGGAACGCATAATCAAGGAACATAACACCGGTTTATACGGTTCCTAACGGCATGAGTGGAACAAATCACCAAGAAAAAGGCTTAGCCTTCCACCCTTGCCAATATATAGATGATTTCATTTTAAGCATGATATATAGTGTGATATAACCCAACAAACTTCAACATGAAGCAAGCATCTTCGACTTCACCTGCAACTAGCAATGCTATAAGAGGGGCTGAGCGAAGCGTACTTAGCCAAGCAACGGTTTGCATAGGTAGGGTGGTTAAACAGGTTCATGGTTACAAGTAGGAGGCTGACAGGAAAGACATGGGCATCGAGGCAAAACTATAGAGCGGAACTACTAGCAATAGGCATAGAGAGTAATGTTATCGGGGTTCGGTCATCTTGCCTGAAGAGTAGTCGTTCGGATCGTAAGAAGGGTCCTCGTGCTCAACCTCGTTGGTAACCTCGTGCTCGTACTCGTACTCGGTCTCAGCTTCCGGCTCTAAACAATACAATCACACAAGGCACGAATCAACAAGATGCAAGGCGCACACCAAAATGATGGATGCATGATGGATGCACTAAGAGAGCACACGGAGCACGGAAAATAAGCAATCACGCAAAAGCTTGAAAACATGACAACAATAGGATATTATGAATCTACACAGAAAATCAATCAAGTTTCATATAAGACTCGCTCCAAACGGAGCTACGGGCTAAAAGTTATGCCCGAAACAAGAAATAGGCGAAAGCTGAAAAATTACGGCAACATAGCAACTTCGGAGCACTAGAAAAATAAGCTACAGCACTGAAACAACATGGCAAAGAGCATGAACATAAACTAGACATATCCTAAAGCAAATAAGTCCAAAGGTTCACCCCCAAAGGAGCCACGGATCAATAGCAACAAGCTTGGACATATTGAACTTGACAACAAAATTCTGACAGCAGAATTTTATTGAAACTTTGGAGCAAAAGTTAAACATGCTACAGCCACTCAAATAAGCATGTGAGAACATGAATGGAAAGCCAACAATATATACTACAAGGAACCATCAAGAATCACTCCAAAACTATCATGGTTTGTCCTAGAACAGCACGCAAACATGGCATCGGAACATTACAGATTCCAGACTTAGTGAAAATCCACTAAGTCTTAAAACAGCAGCTTCACCATGGCATATCTAAGAGCAAGTTTAAGTCACCTCGAAACTAAACATGGCAAGTGGTAAACACCACATCAAAGTACACATGATGGTGATTCCGAAACATACAAGCATGCATCATGGAGATAAACACAACGCTAGCAATGAGCTCAACAAGATGGCATCTCATAACAAGTTAAATAACTAAACAGCAACATAGCACTTTGCAACGAAGATAAACATGTCAAGATTAAATCTATCATGCAACCTAACACAAACAACAAGTAGAGCATGGCAAGACGAACACGTGGACATGTCATTTGCATCAATCGGATAAACGAGCTAAAAGATATCACTATGCAAAGATGGCATAAAAACAACACATAGCAGCAATTCATATCGGGATGCACTCTTGCAACAGAAAAATAAGCTTCTAGATGACCACAAACATGCATGGCACAATGGAATGAAACGTAGTGCTAGTCACCACGAACGTCTGGACAACTCATTTGCGCGAAACGGATCATCACACACAAAGTTATCGCAGATCTAATATTGCATCAGACAGATAAACATCTCAGGGACTTAGAACAATTCGGGGCTACCTCGCGGGCAACAAAGTCAACAGCGGGCTGACGGACGCGGATCGGGCCGGTGGAGGCGGATCGGGCCCGGGGTGGAGCGGATCCTCGCGGATCAGGCCCGGACTGGAGTGGATCCGGCCCGCTAGGCCGATCAGAGTGGGCGAACGGGACGAGGGGATCGGGGTCCCTCGATCCCAGGCGTGGCTGAAGGCTTCGGAGGACTCGGGCGATGTGGGCCTTGGCGCCAGCCCGGTGGCTGAGGCGACCGACGCTTGGGCCGCGGGAGCGGGGCGATGGATGGAGGCCGGCCTGGCGAGGCTCCCTGGCGAGCGGGACGGGCCGGCGTCGCGAGCGGAATCCAGCGGCGGCTGGACCCTGGAGGCGACGAAGGCGGGACGAAGCGGGAGCCTAGCTGGCGAGCGGGAGGCTCGGAAGATGGGCCGCCGGAGGCCTGGCGAGCGGGCTTCTACGGGAGGCTCGGGCCTTCGATGGCGTCGGTGGAGCTGGCCTTCGGGCGATGTGGTCCTGCGGATCTGGCGCTCGACCGAAGGAATCGATCCAGAGAACTGGCGGCGGCGGCTGGTATCGAACCGGCGGGATTTCCTCGATGGAAAATGGCGGGATTCAAAGAGAGCTAGCCAAGTGGCGATTGGGAACTAGTGTGGCACGAAAATTGAGGAGAGGAGGGGCTAGAGGTAGGTGGAGGGGATTTAGGCTGCCAAAAATGGCATGGGGGATGTTTATATAGGGTAGGTGCTAGGGTTTGAGGGATTTGGGGGGGTTTTGGAGCCCTCCGATCGCGATCCGACGGATCCGATCGCGAGGGGAGTTAGGACGGGCCAAGAGGAGGGAAGTGAGCTGTTGGAGGGGTGTCTTGGGCCTCAAAGTGGAGGCACTTTGAGCTCACACGAATAACTGTTGGGGTAGCAAACGGACTCAAAACGCGGCGAGATTTGACAGGCGGGTTACATACACCAAAACAACAACACACGACAAGCCTCGCGCCAAACCGGTAACGTTACACGGCCAAACACCAAAGTAGGCCTACGGGACGCCACGGACACGTGAGGGAGCTCCGGAACGCGAAACGGACAACGGGAAGGAACGCGTGGAACCGGATGCAACCGACAACACAAATGCAATGCGATGCACATGACTATATGATATGAATGAATGCCACACACGCACACAACAAAACGACGAAAACCCGAAAGACAAAGAACCCGGAATGGAATAGATGAAGCCGGAGATATATTATATGCCCAAAAGGGAAAGTATTACATCCGCGGCATTACAAACTCTCCTCTACTACAAAAAGATCTCGTCCCGAGATCTAGGACTGGAAAAAGGAAGGGTACTCGGAACAAAGATGATCTTCTCGCTCCCACGTAGCTTCTCGGTCGGTGTGATGTGACCACTTGACTTTCAAGAATTTGATGGACTTGTTGCGGGTCTTGCGTTCGGTTTCTTCGAGAATAGCAACGGGATGCTCTCGGTAAGACTGGTCTTGTTGAAGATCAATCTCTTCAAACGGAATCATGCGTTCAGGTGCCTTGAAGCATTTGCGAAGTTGAGACACATGGAACACATCATGAACATTGGCGAAGTTGGATGGGAGCTCAAGTTGATAGGCTAGGTCGCCTCTTTTGCCAAGAATCTTGAAAGGCCCAACGTATCTAGGTGCAAGCTTTCCTTTGATACCGAATCTTTGGGTGCCTTTCATACGAGAAATACGGAGATAGACATGATCACCAATGTTGAAAGCCAAATCACGATGCTTGCCGTCATAGTAGCTCTTTTGACGCGACTGAGCGGCCTTGAGATTTTCACGTATGACTTTGCACATTTCTTCGGCTTCTGAGATCAAGTCATTGCCAAGAAGTTGACGTTCGCCTGTTTCAGACCAGTTGAGAGGGGTACGGCACTTTCTGCCATAGAGAATTTCAAACGGAGTTTTGCCTGCACTTGCTTGAAAGCTGTTGTTGTAAGAGAACTCGGCAAATGGAAGGCATTCTTCCCATTTCATGCCGAAAGATATGACACAGGCTCTGAGCATGTTTTCTAGAATCTGATTCACTCGCTCGACTTGACCACTAGTCTGAGGGTGAAAAGCAGTGTTGAACCTGATCTTAGTGCCCATGGCGGACTGAAAGGAGTCCCAGAACTTGGATGTGAACAAACTTCCACGGTCTGAGGATATAACTTGAGGAATGCCATGTAAAGACACAATTCTGGAAGTGTACAACTCTGACAATTGAGCTGCATTGATGGATTCTTTGACTGGAAGGAAGTGAGCGACTTTGGTAAGCTTGTCAATCACCACGAAGATAGAATAATTCCCTCGCTTGGACTTAGGAAAGCCAGTGACGAAGTCCATTTCAATGTGGGCGAACTTCCACTCGGGAATAGGAAGAGGTTGGAGAAGGCCGGCTGGACGTTGATGTTCTGCTTTCACTCTTCTGCAAACATCACATTCATTCACGAATTGGGCAATTTCCCTTTTCATGTGTCTCCACCAGTAAGATTGCTTGAGGTCTTGGTACATCTTGGAACTGCCAGGATGAATGGAAAGGAGAGAATCATGTGCTTCTTCCATTATGAGCTTCCTGAGATCACCTTTGGGAACAACGAGTCTGTCCTCGAAGAACAAGGTATCTCTCTCATCAACACGAAAGCACTTGTATTTAGGAGTGCCCTTTGCAATACCATGTTTCACCTTCTGCACCATGGCATCACTGAGTTGGACCTCACGGACTTGATCTTCCAAGGTAGCAGCAATTTGAAGATTTGCAAGAAAACCCTGCGGAACAACTTGAAGGTTGAGCTTCCTGAATGCTTCACAAAGCTCAGGCTGGAACGGCTTGATAAGAAGGCTGTTGCAATATGCCTTTCTGCTCAAAGCATCTGCAATCACATTCGCCTTGCCAGGAGTGTATTCAATGCTGGGATCATACTCTTGGATCATTTCAACCCAACGAGTCTGGCGGAGGTTCAGATTCGGCTGTGTGAAGATGTACTTCAAGCTCTTGTGATCGGTGAAGATGTCGACTTTTCTGCCCAACAACAGATGTCTCCACGTAATCAGAGCATGTACCACATCTGCTAGCTCGAGATCATGTGTGGGATAGTTCTTCTCACTTGGCTTCAGCTGACGAGAAGTGTATGCCACAATTCTATTATCTTGCATAAGCACACCACCAAGACCCTTAAGAGAAGCATCACAGAATACTTCATAGGGCTTGGATTCATCTGGAGGAGTCAGAACTGGATCAGAGACGAGCTTTTCTTTGAGAGTTTTGAATGCCACTTCACACTCTGGAGACCAAAAGTATTTGACATTCTTCTGAAGCAAGTTGGAAAGAGGCTTGGCAATCTTGGAGAAGTTCTCAACGAACCTTCTGCAATAGCTGGCAAGACCCAGAAAACTTCGGAGTTGCTTGACGTTCTGAGGAGCTTCCCAGTTGACAATTGCTTCAACTTTCTCGGGATTTACCGCAATACCGTCAGCTGAGATGATATGGCCCAGGTACAAAACCTTATCGAGCCAAAACTCGCACTTGGAGAACTTGGCATAGAACTTATGCTCACGGAGTCGATCAAGAACCAGACGTAAGTGCTTTTCATGATCTTCTTCATTCTTGGAAAACACCAGAATATCATCCAGATACACAAGCACAAACTCGCCAGTATAGGGGTTGAAGATGTAGTGCATCATCCTCGAGAAGGTAGGAGGAGCATTGGCGAGACCAAAGGACATGACTGTATACTCATATGAACCGAAACTCGTTCTGAAGGCAGTCTTGGGAATGTCTTTCTCGCGAATGCGAATTTGGTGATAGCCCATTCGGAGATCGAGCTTAGAGAACACTTTAGCTCCTTTGAGCTGCTCGAAGAGTTCGTTGATGTTGGGGAGCGGATACTTGTTCTTTATTGTCTTCTTGTTCAATGGCCGGTAATCAACGCATAGACGCTCCGTTCCATCTTTCTTCTTGACAAATAAGAAACCACAGCCCCAAGGCGACGTACTAGGCCTGATGAGACCCATACGCTCCTGTTCATCAAGCTGCTTCTTCAATTCCTTCAGTTCATCAGGAGAGAGCTTGTACGGACGCAGGCATGCTGGCTCAGTACCCGGCTCGAGTTCAATGACGAATTCCACCTGACGATGTGGAGGCATGCCTGGAAGTTCTTCAGGAAATACGTCTTGGTATTCGTTCACCACCGGAAATTGAGATATGGCATTAATTTCGCCCTTATCATTGAGAGAGAAAAGCCTGATAGTGTTATCCCTGGAGGCGAAGATAATCACATCTTCATCAGGATGAGTCATCTTGACTTCCTTCTGTGCACAATCAATGTGAGCATCATGCTGAGAAAGCCAATCCATTCCGAGGATGAGGTCAATGTCGGAGTTGCCAAGAACCACCGGATTAGCCAGAAATCGATAATCACCCATGCGAATAGAAACATCCGGAGCATAAACACTGGAGTGCATTCGTCTCCCCGGAGAAATAACTGTTAACTCCCTTGGCAGATTTTTGGTGACAATATCGTGCTTGGATGCAAATGGATATGACATGAAAGAGCATGAAGCACCCGAATCAAATAACACTTTAGCAGGAGAAGAGTTAACTGGAAGGTTACCCAAAATGACATCAGAAGAATTCTCCGCTTGTGCCGCACTCATCAGATTGACCCTTGCTGCCTTTGGATCATGCTTGACCATAGCGGTACCGACAGGTGGAGGACGCGGAAGGCGCCTTGGGTTGTTGCACTTGTTGGAATAATGACCCTTCTGGCCACACTTGTAGCAAGTCACCTCAGAAAGTGGACGAGCAGGAGGAACACTTGGTCTTGGAGCTTGGAACTGTTGCTTGGACTGCTTGTTGGAGTTGGGTGGGTGGGAGAAACCACGTCCACTAGAGTTCTTGTTGCTGTTGGAGTTGTTGTAAGGAGCTCGAATCACTAGAGGAGGAGGAAGCCAAAATTTCTGTTGTTTCGAGTCCATCTGAGACGATGAGGAGGAGTGAACGGCATCTCGAATTCTATTTTTAGAAGCCTCCATCTTAAGCTGAGCTGCCTCTTGTTTCAAAGCCATGTTATTGAATTTGTCGAATTCATCGGGCTCGAAAGTGGTGAGAGCAAGTTGAAGTTCATCTTTCAGACCTCCACGAAACTGGTAGATTTTGCTCTTGGCATCAGGAATGTCTTGCTTAGCATAGCGGGCGAGGTTTTGGAACTTGACATTATACTGATAGACTGTCATAGAGCCCTGCTTCAGGTTGCGGAATTGCTCACGCATACCCTCGATGACACTTGTAGGAATCTGGTGAGAGCGAAAATCCTTGCAGAAATCCTCCCAAGAGATGACACGACCTGGCCTGGAGTCTTTGTACTGCTGCCACCAGTCAGCTGCTTGGTCTTTGAGTTGGAAGGCTGCAAACTTCACATAATCCTCTTCCTTCACGTTACTGCACTCAAAATGCTTCTTTATGTCGGTTAACCAATCTTCAGCATCAAGAGGGTCGACACAGTAACTGAAAGCTTTTGGATTATTGGCCAAGAACTGGTTGAGGGTAGCATGGTGCTGCTGGTTGAAGAAGTTTCCTTGATTCCCTGGAACACCCTGATTAGCTTGATTAGCTTGCATCTGCTACATCATCTGCATCAACATCCGGGTGTTCTGAGCTGTAGTCTGCATAATCGCTCTCCAAGCCTCAGACGGAGGAGGAGGGGAAGGAGGACGGTCTGGGACCTCTTCACCCTTTGGGTTATCGTTGGGAACCCTTTTCGGAGCCATCCTGAAAGAGATGACCACGAAATCAGCAATTGATTGATAGAAGGTATAAGCTGAATCAATGGAATGAATTGCAACAAGTCTTCATAATAATCATTCGAACAATAGGAACAAATGAAATCATTCGAACAAGAGGAACGAATGAAATTCTCAGTTAAATGATAACATCAATCTTCACGAGAAGCCACATAGGGGACAAAAGGTAAAATAAGAAAACAACAAGGTACAGACGGGAACAAACACAAGATAGGAGCTTCGTTCTAACATCTTTGTGCTGAAAGCATATGAACGTGTTACGAAAGGGTTTTGCAATCCCCGGATCAGCATAGCCAAGGACCCTTTAAGATGCAACTCCCGATCGGAACATCGGTCTTAATACCACTTCACTCAATGTAGAACACCGAACTCGCTAACCTGCATTCATTGGAAGAATGCCTATGATCTACTGGATAAACCCACCTATTAATTTCCGAAAGTTTCCAGTTATGCAATCAGGTGTTGGGGATACAGGGGAAGCATCGCGCAATCAACTCTAAACCTACATCCAGCTGTATCCATCCTTCAACACATAACCAGTCTTTCTCGGAAACTGTCTACCTCGGACCTTCGAAAAGCATCCACTATAACAAGCTATGGCAATACTCCCGAACTACCTCCCCAGTACTGGGTGATGTCGGGGTTATCTTGCCACTAACCGTATAGGGGAGATTTTCGATGTCGGCCGTCTTAAGTATTTAGTACTGCCGCGATATGCTTGTGACGACAATACCCCGAAGCTCAACTCCCCGGGACACTGCCACAACCCCTAATGCCAGGAGGCATCGAGAACAATATTCTCGTCACAAGAACATCGAAACAATCCCAGAATACTCGCGAGATTCATAAAAAAAATTGGTGCAATTTTTGAAAGTAGAAGAGGCAAGAGTAGTCGTCAGGAGTCCTCACCAGAGAGAAAGGAGATGAGAAGCAAAGAAATCCTACTCTCCAATATAAATATAGGACTCAAAATATTTTCATTGTGTGCCTAGACTCGACCGTCAACGATTCGATCAATCAGTGGGGGCTCCTAGGTCGGAGAAGGCTCTGAATACCAACTTGTAATGCCCAGGATGGGACTATATCTCCTACGTGTCGAGGCACGACTTAGAGACATAACCCCATGCTGGAATGATCGCAAGTTTGGTAATCTTTGCAAAACTCATGTAAAATATGGGGATGGAAAACATAAAATAGTTGGCTTACACTCGCCACGTCACGCAAATACAATAAAACATCACAACCCTCTAAGGGTAGAATCCAAATGAGAAGATACCAAACATAATTTAAAATCCACAGGTTGGATCGAATCCTAGTAGAAGTCTCCACTACTGATCATCAGGATAACGAACATAGTATCGACTACGCTCCTCGTCGTACTCCCAGTCTAGCTTGGTGCCATCACCTGGATAGCTCACCATCGGACCTACATCTGGTGTGGTGAAGTAACTGTGAGCCACAGAGGACTCAGCAATCCCGTTCCCGGGTAACAAGACTATTTAAGCCTTGGGAGAGGATGAGGCTGAAGAAAAGAATAAGTGTCTGCAGCAGCAACTAGCACTAGCTTACGTGAAAGATGGATACAGACTCGGGTTGTTGATTAAGAACTCGGGTTAATTACTCCCTATGCAAGTAATTTAGTTATTAGGCAAATAGTACCAATGTTGGGACTTGCTGGAAAAGACTTAGCACTTAGCGGTTTATCGAGGGGGTCCCATACACCCCAACCGTGTTAGGAACGCATAATCAAGGAACATAACACCGGTTTATATGGTTCCTAACGGCATGAGTGGAACAAATCACCAAGCAAAAGGCTTAGCCTTCCACCCTTGCCAATATATAGATTATTTCATTTTAAGCATTATATATAGTGTGATATAACCCAACAAACTTCAACATGAAGCAAGCATCTTCGACTTCACCTGCAACTAGCAATGCTATAAGAGGGGCTGAGCGAAGCGTACTTAGCCAAGCAACGGTTTGCATAGGTAGGGTGGTTAAACAGGTTCATGGTTACAAGTAGGAGGCTGACAGGAAAGACATGGGCATCGAGGCAAAACTATAGAGCGGAACTACGAGCAATAGGCAAAGATAGTAATGTTATCGGGGTTCGGTCATCTTGCCTGAAGAGTAGTCGTTTGGATCGTAAGAAGGGTCCTCGTGCTCAACCTCGTTGGTAACCTCGTGCTCGTACTCGTACTCGGTCTCAGCTTCCGGCTCTAAACAATACAATCACACAAGGCACGAATCAACAAGATGCAATGCGCACACCAAAATGATGGATGCATGATGGATGCACTAAGAGAGCACACGGAGCACGGAAAATAAGCAATCACGCAAAAGCTTCAAAACATGACAACAATAGGATATTATGAATCGACATGGAAAATCAATCAAGTTTCATATAAGACTCGCTCCAAACGGAGCTACGGGCAAAAAGTTATGCCCGAAACAAGAAATAGGCGAAAGCTGAAAAATTACAGCAAGATAGCAAGTTCGGAGCACTTGAAAAATAAGCTACAGCACTCAAACAACATGGCAAAGAGCATGAACATAAACTAGAAATATCCTACAGCATATAAGTCCAAAGGTGCACCCCCAAAGGAGCCACGGATCAATAGCAACAAGCTTGGACATATTGAACTTGACAACAAAATTTTGACAGCAGAATTTTATTGAAACTTTGGAGCAAAAGTTAAACATGATACAGCCACTCAAATAAGCATGTGAGAACATGAATGGAAAGCGAACAATATATACTACAAGGAACCATCAAGAATCACTCCAAAACTATCATGGTTTGTCCTAGAACAGCACGCAAACATGGCATCGGAACATTACAGATTCCAGACTTAGTGAAAATCCACTAAGTCTTAAAACAGCAGCTTCATCATGGCATCTCTAAGAGAAAGTTTAAGTCACCTCGAAACTAAACATGGCAAGTGGTAAGCACCACATCAAAGTACACATGATGGTGATTCTGAAACATACAAGCATGCATCATGGAGATAAACACAACGATAGCAATGAGCTCAACAAGATGGCATCTCATAACAAGTTAAATAACTAAACAGTCACATAGCACTTTGCAACGAAGATAAATATGGCAAGATTAAATCTATCATGCAACCTAACACAAACAACAAGTAGAGCATGGCAAGACGAAAACGTGGACATGTCATTTGCATCAATCGGATAAACGAGCTAAAAGATATCACTATGCAAAGATGGCATAAAAACAACACATATCAGCAGTTTATATCGGGATGCACTCTTGCAACAGAAAAATAAGCATCTAGATGACCACAAACATGCATGGCACAACGGAATGAAACGTAGTGCTAGTCACCACGAACGTCTAGACATCTCATTTGCGCGAAACGGATCATCACACACAAAGTTATCGCAGATCTAATATTGCATCAGACAGATAAACATCTCAGGGACTTAGAAGAATTTGGGGCTACCTCGCGGTCAACAAAGTCAACAGCGGGCTGACGGACGCGGATCGGGCCGGTGGAGGCGGATCGGGCCCGGGGTGGAGCGGATCCTCGCGGATCGGGCCCGGACTGGAGCGGATCCGGCCCGCTAGGCCGATCGGAGCGGGCGAACGGGACGAGAGGATCGGGGTCCCTCGACCCCAGGCGCGGCTGAAGGCTTCAGAGGAATCGGGCTGTGTGGGCGATGTGGGCCTTGGCGCCGGCTCGGTGGCTGAGGCGACCGGCGCTTGGGCCTCGGGAGCGGGGCGATGGATGGAGGCCGGCCTGGCGAGGCTCCCTGGCGAGCGGGACGGGCCGGCCTGGCGAGCGGAATCCAGCGGCGGCTGGACCCTGGAGGCGACGAAGGCGGGGCGAAGCGGGAGCCTAGCTGGCGAGCGAGAGGCTCGGAAGATGGGCCGCCGGAGGCCTTGCGAGCGGGCTTCTGCGGGAGGCTCGGGCCTTCGATGGCGTCGGTGGAGCTGGCCTTCGGGCGATGTGGTCCAGCGGATCTGGCGCTCGATCGAAGGAATCGATCCAGAGAACTGGCGGCGGCGGCTGGTATCGAACCGGCGGGATTTCGTTGATGGAAAATGGCGCGATTCGAGGAGAGCTAGCCAAGTGGCGATTGGGAACTAGTGTGGCACGAAAACTGAGGAGAGGAGGGGCTAGAGGTAGGTGGAGGGGATTTAGGCTGCCAAAAATGGCATGGGGGATGTTTATATAGGGTAGGTGCTAGGGTTTGAGGGATTTGGGGGGTTTTGGAGCCCTCCGATCGCGATCCGACGGATCCGATCGCGAGGGGAGTTAGGATGGGCCAAGAGGAGGGAAGTGGGCTGTTGGAGGGGTGTCTTGGGCCTCAAAGTGGAGGCACTTTGAGCCCACACGAATAACTGTTGGGGTAGCAAACAGACTCGAAACGCGACGAGATTTGACAGGCGGGTTACACACACCAAAACAACAACACACGACAAGCATCGCACCAACCGATAACGTTACACGGCCAAACACCAAAGTAGGCCTACGGGACGCCACGGACACGTGAGGGAGCTCCGGAACGCGAAACGGACAACGGGAAGGAACGCGTGGAACCGGATGCAACCGACAACACAAATGCAATGCGATGCACATGACTATATGATATGAATGAATGCCACACACGCACACAACAAAACGACGAAAACCCGAAAGACAAAGAACCCGGAATGGAATAGATGAAGCCGGAGATATATTATATGCCCAAAAGGGAAAGTATTACATCCGGGGCATTACATGGACCCTGTATTATTGGATGATGTATGCTATTGTTTTCATTGTGTGACGTGGCGAGTGTAAGCCAACTATCTTTTACTATTTCATCCCTGAATTTTACATGAGTTGTGCATAGATACCATACTTGAGATCATTCTAGTATGCGCTTATGTCTTTAAGTTGTGCCTCGACACGTGGTTGACATAGTCGCATACTGGGCATTACAACTTGTTGGTCTGTTGAGCGCTTCATCTAGCTCGTGTATGTACTATATGCAAATTTTGTTTCTGTTGTGCGCACAATATGAGAATTATACTGCTAGTATTGTATTCTAACAGTTTTTTTGCAGAAATCCCCCAACGAGCTGTTAAGTATCTTTGGCTAAAGAAGTAGGGTATTCTCCAAGTTGTTCTCGACAATGGACTCCTAAACCAGCTAAGTACCATGTAGGCATTGATGGGATGTTGTATCTGCAGAAAGCCTAGAAGCTGGCCTGAAGTCTCAGAAGTTGTTGTCCTCAACTTTTTTGAACTCGAGGGTCGTATGTTTGAAATCATGTTTGCCATGACTAGTTAATATTACGAGGTTGATTGTAATAAGTACTTCTGTGTATCGAATGCTTGAATTGTGCTACATGCGTGCTTGTTTTTTAAATCAGTTTCTAGTTTGTTTATGTGATCTAAATCGCCTAGCTTATATGTCAGAACTTTCTGTTGTCTATTAGCTAACTGTTGGGTTGTGGATCAAAGTGCGTCAATGTTTACTCCAGACTGTTATATATATGGTTTTCTCTATACATCATTTCTCTAGTATAGTTTAGTGGAAGTACTCAAAGTCAGCGTCGTGTTTACACAAAATTCAAACTTCTACATAAGTCATACAGATGTGCAAACTGCTATATATATGATTAGTTTATTGAACTATATCTATTTGGTCGTTATCTTGCTGCTTCTTCACGGTGACTGGAGTGCGTCTAATGCTGCACTTTGTCTTGTTTTCCGTGGCGGCGTTGCCGCTTCTTGTCTTTGTACCATTATGTTTGTAGCCCCTCGCCTAGTTGTTGATGGCGGTTTTTGTTTCCCAGTGCTGTGAACGCCAATCTTCTTCGCTTCTCGTGTTCTGGTTGATGGCGATTTCTGTTTTCCTGCGATGTGAACTGCATCCTTTTGAGCTCTTACCCTATTTTTTGTATGTGGGGTCGTTCTTAGTTGTTTATGTACAACTCATGTTTTCTGTCTTTTGTTTGGTGGTCTTGGGCATTGTTTCATCTTGTTCTCTGTCCTTTTCACTCTCTTCTTCTTCCTCCTCCTCGTCTTCATCTTCTTCTTCATAAGCCTCATCTTCTTCAGTTGCACCACCATCTTCTTCTATGATTCATCTTCTCTGCATGCTCGATGGCCCTCCTAGTCTAAATGCACTTGTCCACCTGTTGAGCAAATAGATGGAGATCGGGCTACTCTTTGACGAAGTTTTTCTTCAATATACGGTTAATGCTCTCGCTTATCTGTGTGGAAGTCTTCCGAGCATAGAATATTTCCTTGTAGTAAGACGATATCCACTCATGCCGGTCATCCAAAGTGACTATCACTTCATAATTTTGCAAGTTATACTACTGCATAAGATCGTTCCATGCCAGTTCAAATTCTAATGGCATTAGTGGGTGATTCAGCACCGAATGAGTTCATCCTTGAGTTTCTCGTGCGCCTTATACAACAAGGCGAGGTGTTCTTTATACTTCTTCATTATGTGCCAACGACACAACTTATGCAATGTATCTCGGAGGCTAGTTTCTATTGCTGCCTTCATAAATGAACATTGGTCTAGGGGGCTTTGCTCAAGCCCTTGTTACTTCTTGTATCAGGTTTACTCTGGATCTGCTTTTATTTATTTATAAAAATTGAAATGGGGTGTTTACCCTACTATTGATACTAAAAAAACATTGGTTTGAAGAAGCACATGTATTGTGTTATTGTGAAGTTGGGAATGTGCAAGAAGGATGGAGAAAATAGTAGTGGACCGAACAAAACGTAAATATACATGTGTTGGCATTGTACCTGTTAGGATGCATATTGGCGGTTGTTGTTCATGCATATGAGGAATGTCTTGAAAACCCACTCGAACGACGGGATTGTTTCATCTCACACAAGGGCGACAACAAATATGGTGCTCTGTAGATGATGGTTCACTCCCACGAAGACTCCCAGTGGCATGTGAAACTTGTTAGTTTTATATGTCGTGTCAACTGTAACACAGTCTCCAAAATCTTCATACGATCCTCTGCAACTTGCATTGGCCCAATAGACGTTTCTTAGACCATTATCTGCATCGACGTCTTAATCATAGAAGAACTCTGGGTTGATTTCCTGCATCTTCTCGAAGAAATACAGAAGTTTCTTGACGTCGTCTTGAGAATCTTCTCTAGCAAACTTTTGTTTCCTGCATTTCGAACGCAATGTAAACTTATCTTATCAAACATGAAAAAATTACCCACAGAATGATCAAGTGATATGTTATGTCACATGCTTACTTGTTGACCCAGTCGCGGCTAGTATGTCCCATGAACTGCAGACCAAGGGACATACGCGACAGCGTTGACATCATTTGTGTGTGTGTGTGTGTGGTTGTCCAGCTGCATGTCCTTCACCAATTGGCCAATCAAAGGATCATCTCTTTTGTGTGAGTTTTTGTGCAAAAGCATCCATGGGCTTTCTACACTACATGAATCAACTAATTTGCTATCTACCATAGAAAACGGCAAAGAACCAGGCCACCAATGGCAAACTGCTTTGCCATCTGCTACGGACGACATACACTTACAACACTGAAAGTCATGGTAATGACCTTGTTTGCCGTCTGCATAATGACAGCGGACGGCAAAGAAGTTTGTTGTCTGCTTTCCTGGTCAAGCTGTGTAACACCCCGGACACACCCGCCGGGGGTCGTTACTCCTGGCGGGATCTAGACTGGCCCCATAGATCAATACTAGTCTTTTCTGCACACTTTGTCCTCACTCGTGCGCACCCGGGAGGAACTTCCCGATCGGTCACCCATCCTGGCTCCAAGATGAGCATGCTTAACTTTGGAGTTCTATCCAAATGGGCTTTCGGAAAAGAAGGAATTCCTTATTGGCATGAGTAGCCTATCATCCCAAATAAGCCAAGCTATCACATACACCCCCACTCAGAGGAACCGACGTCCTAGTCGGGCCACAAGAACGTTCCCTCTTGGGACATACGTCTGTGCATCCAGTCTGGTACATGTGCCATGTTGTGTGCCACGACGGGTCACAAACATCATTAAGACCATGACCGCGCACTTATTCGCAAACATCCATGTAACTGTGAGGGTCGGCTCTGATACCAACTCGTAACGTCCCGGACACACCCGCCGGTGGTCGTTACTCCTGGCGGGATCTAGACTGGCCCCGCAGACCAATACTAGTCTTTTCTGCACACTTTGTCCTCGCTCATGCGCATCCGGGAGCAACTTCCTGATCGGTCACCCATCCTGGAATTACTCCAAGCCGAGCATGCTTAAATTTGGGGTTCTATCCGAATGGGCTTCCGGGAAAGAAGGAATTCCTTATTGATATGAGTGGCCTATCATCCCTAATAAGCCAGTCTATCACAAGCTGACAACAAAGTTCATGGACGGCAAACAATAGCTGTTAGCACCGTTAGCCTCTTCTCTAGCAAACAAACTTTGTCGTCTGCTAGAGTACGACAAATATACACTTACCTTTGCCGTTTTCCTTGTGACGTCAGCAGACCCGTGGCTTACCACCACTCCATCTTAGTCTTTGCTGTCTACCATCCTGGTCTTTTTCGTCTACCAGCAGACGATAGAGTGACCAAATGGCAGACCTAGTGCTCCCAGGTTGCACCGATTGCTGCCACGTGGTACCTTTGTCGTCTGCCTATTAACGTCAAAGGTCTTTGTCATCTACTGGCAGACGGCAGAGTGCCTATATTGCCACTGTTTTGTTTGTTTTCTCGTATTTCCCTTCATTTTGACAACATATATATATATATAGCCATATTGAACAAGCTGAATCATATAGGCCATGTATCCAACATCATAGCGAAGTATTCTACATCACGAACACATAAGTTATTAAAAGAACCAATGCATACATAGTTTCGCACTCTTCATCCATATAAGCGTACATAGTTTCACATTGTTCATCAATACAAATGAAAACAACAACTAAAGACTAGCAATCCATCAACGCCAGCTTCCATGAAGTGAATTAAATCTGCAAAAATGGGAGTAAAAATTTTGAAGAAGAAGAAGACTAGATGAAGAAGAAGAATAAAAAATAGAAGAA
Organism: Secale cereale; assembly: GCA_902687465.1. Lineage (NCBI taxonomy): Eukaryota > Viridiplantae > Streptophyta > Magnoliopsida > Poales > Poaceae > Secale > Secale cereale. Next base: position 342,439,955 of record LR738714.1, read on the forward strand.
CAATAATAAGAAGAAATAAAGGAAGAAGAAGAAATACGAAGAATACATATAAGAAGAAGGAGTAGAAAATGGAGAAAATGAAGGAAGAGAAAAAGGAAGAATAAGAATATATTTTCTTCTTCATCTTCTCTTTTCTACCTTTTTATCCCTTTCCTTCTCATTCTTCTTCTTTTATATTTATTTTCTTCCCTTTTTTATTAAATTCTTCGTTCTTTTTTCTTCCTTATTTTTCTTCTTCTTATTGCTTATTTGTGTCATTTTAGAGCTAACTTAGGTAATTATTTCATTTTAGAGCTAAGTAAGCTTATTATGTCATTTTGGATGAAAATAAGCTAAGTATATGACATTTATGAGGTAACCAAGGTTATTATGCCATTTTTACCTAACTAAGCTAATTATGTCATAAATGAACTAAATAAGCTAATTATGTCATTTCAGAGGAGGCTACATATGTCTTTTTGGGGAAAATAAGGTAAGTATGTGACATAATAGGGCTAACTAGCATGTACGAAGCTAAGTATGCATTTGTTAAGCAAAACACTATAGAAAAATAACCGGAGGTCAATCACCGGGGTTGCTCGGGCTGGTTTCACCTCGAGAACGGGTGTGTGTCAGTGTACACAAACAAGGGTGTTTGTTTCCCCTTCACTTGTGCACAGACTCGTGCGCCCTCCGGGGCGAACCAACCTTGCCGGATGTATCAAGCTTAACAAGAACAAAGCCAAGGCAGCCTGAGAAACCTCCAGGTAAAGCCTCCCTTGACAGGCAGGCGAACTCGGATGGGTCGAAGCCACGCCTAGATACCAGGAACAGTTCGCCCCGACAAGGCCTTCGGGGTCCGTCAAAGTCGAAGCAAGGATCAAGCAAACCCCCAGCAAGCTCTACACGAGCAAAACCCTTCGCCAAGACACCACCGCTCCACCTCATTACATGCAAGTCATTAATTAATGTGGTGTCGAGCTCTCATGCAGCTAGGTGGATCCTGTCAGGTACCTGGCAAGCAAGTTGGAGAGGAGATACTTTATTGACACCCGTCCATGCAGCATGTCACTCTAATAAGGAAGAGATGGATAAGCGGGGCAGGAGGCTTGCCGGGCTTCAACCTCAGCATGACACGTAGCAATGCATTTAACACACTTTGTTCTAACTTCCAGAGTTAGGTATGATAACACTATTAGCCGTCTAGTCATACCAAAATGACTGTTTAGCCATTGTGGCAACCCCTTAACCTATAAAAGGAGGCCTGAGGCAACCTAGCAAAGGGTGGACACTTCTCGACCGTCAACACTTGTATGCACGTAGCTACTCTCCCCTATGCACCCTTGCCAGACTAGAGTACTCCGTGCCTTCGTCCTCCTCAAGTTCTATTCACCAAAGTAGGAGTAGGGTTTTACACTGCAAAGCTGCCTGAACCTGGGTAAAAGAGAAATGCCCCTCATCGTGCTGCCCTATTGTTTTCCACCCTTTGTGCAATGTGATCATCCCCCTCACAGAACCACAAAGGGGCTGCCTTGCTCCATAGGTGATCGTGCTCCCCCCATGACATGTTTGGTGCACCAGGTAGGGGGACTCGCTTGCACGAATCTGAAGCAATGGCCAGTGTGCTGATCTTCATCACCATCCTTCATGGACATTCGATCCTACGAAGGAGAGTGGAGCGGGGGTGCCGCTCCTGATTCGGAAGTCCCTTCATCCGTGCCCTCGGGCACCACGAGTGTTGCAGCCTCGACAAGCAGAGTGGACAACGCGGGTGGCACAGTCCCCGTGAGCATTGTGGATATTGTTTTGCCATAGCTTCCTTCAAGCATAGAACGCAGCGACAGCGACGCGGTGGCGGCTGATCTGATGTTGACAAGACACACCTGGCTATGCGAATGTTCATCCTACAGGGATGGACGTTCAACTATGCTGCAGACCATGGGCGAATCCATCGGGTCTCTGCCCAAGTCTGTGAGGCAGTATTGTTGGTAAAATGATTCGCGGCAAGGGATATTCCATCGTATCCCGGCAAGTCTCGCTGCATGCTGCAATGCACTACGATCATATTGCATATAGATTGAGTACCGCTTTCTGCATGGGGGACACCCAAGGGAAGGAGGGATTCGCGCCTCCGTGACAAGCAGCAATTGCAAGATGGGGAAAAGAAACTTATAAAACCTTTCTGGTTTCAGACTATTTTTTGTTCCTTGCGATTCCTTTGGTTAAACCCCGGCACCCGTATGAGATACCCATAGCGCGAAGGGACTCTTCCGTGATCGCTTATGCCCCCATCTATTTTGAGTCCGCTCAACAGTTCTAGGTAGCCGCAACGAGAATGTCGAAGGGAAACTTGCCAACGGCACCTACGTGGGCAGGATGTTAAAGGGCCCGCCCCCAATACACCGCCACTACTCTCTGCCCCAGTGATACGTCTCCAACGTATCTATAATTTTATATTGTTCCATGCTATTATATTATCTATCTTGGATGTTTTATATGCATTTATATGCTATTTTATATGATTTTTGGGACAAACCTATTAACCCAGAGCCCAGTGCCAGTTTCTGTTTTTTCCTTGTTTTTTAGTTTCGCAGAAAAGGAATATCAAATGGAGCCCAAACAGAACGAAACTTCACGAGGATTTTTCTTGGACCAGAAGACATCAGATGGACTTGAAGTGCACGTCTGGGGAGCTGCAAGCAGGCCACAAGGACAGAGGGCGCGCCCCCACCCTTGTGGGCCCCTCGAGCGTCTCTTGACCTAATTCTTCAGCCTGTATATCCCATATATTCTAGAAACATTAGAACATCCATCGAAACCAATTTTTCATCATCGTAACCTTCTGTTCTCGCAAGATCCCATCTGGAGGCCTTTTCAGGTACTCTGTCGGAGGGAGAATCAACCACGCAGGGCATCTACATCAGCCCTATTGCCCTTCCGATGAAGTGTGAGTAGTTTACTACAGACCTATGGGTCCATAGCTAGTAGCTAGATGGCTTCTTCTCTCTCTTTGATCTGCAATACCATGTTCTCTTCGTTGTTCTTGGAGATCTATCTGATGTAATATTCTTTTGCGGTGTGTCTGCCAAGATCCGATGAATTGTGGGTTGAGGACCAGATTATCTATGAATATTATTTGAGTCTTTTCTGAATTCTTATATGCATGATCTAATATCTTAGTAATTCTCTTTGAACTATCGGTTTTGTTTGGCCAACTAGATTGATATTTCCTGCAATGGGAGAAGTGCTTTGCTTTGGGTTGAATCTTGTGGTGCTCAATCCCAGTGACAGAAAGGGACATGAGACGTATTGTATTGTTGCCATCAAGGATAAAAAGATGTGGTTTTCATCATATTTCTTGAGTTAATTCCGCTACATCATGTTATATTACTTAAGGCGTTACTATGTTCTTATGAAGTTAATACTCTAGATGCAGAATTGTTTCGGTCGATGTGTGGAGTAATAGTAGTAGATGCAGGCAGGAGTTGGTCTACTTGTCTTGGACGTGATGCCTATATTCAGCATCATTGCCTTAGATGTCTTCACAATTATTCGCTTTTCTATCAATTGCTTGGCAGCAATTTGTTCACCCATCGTAATATTTGCTATCATGAGAGAAGCCTCTAGTGAAACCTATGCCCCCCGGGTCTATTTTACATCTTATAAGTTTCAGATATACTATTTTGCAAGCTTTTACTTTTGAATCTATAAACCAAAAACCCAAAAATATTTACTTTATCGTTCATCTATCCCTATTGGGTCTCACTTTTGCAAATTACCTAAAAGGGATTGACAACCGCTTTATAGTGTTGGGTGCAAGTTGTTTGATTGTTTGTGTAGGTATTTGGTGACTTGTGTGTAATCTCCTACTGGATTGATACCTTGGTTCTCAAAACTGAGGGAAATAGTGACTTCACTTTGTTGCATCTCCCTTTCCTCTTCAAGGGAGATGCCAACGCAAACTAGGGAATGTAGCGAGGAAGCACCCGGCAACTTCCTTGCATGCGCATGATCAATTACCATACGGGAAACATAGGCAAAATAAACTTAAAGGATAGCATCAGTTCATGCTACTACTTAAAACTACCACTACATCGCAGAGAGTAGCAAGACCTAACATAAGGCTAAAATATGTCTTCTTGTTTGGTATCACTGCAGCAAACTGAACAAAAGAAACTAGTCCCGGCGACCTCCCTGGACCCGGGGCACCCGAATAACCTTGTTGACCACAGGCCCGACAACCCGAGCAATAGATGAAGTGTCCTTCCCGGCCGGCAGCTTCTTAAAGGCATCGAAGAGATCAACGATGGGGTGTCGCTGTGCATAGTTGACTAGGATGGTGAAGGCAGTGCCCCGGGCAAATTTCCGAGACTCACTAGCAATGCTGGTACATCTTTTATCTTCATATGTATTCAACCCGTCGAATAGGCCCTCAAAGAAATGTGTCAGCTTGATGCTTTGAGCCTCGTGCCCATTGACGGAGAAGACCCAACTCTTCATGTTCATCTTGATAATCTTGGAGGAGATGCATTCAGCTATGTTGACCAAGCTCTTTGACCAGAGGTCGTACAAATCAACCTGTTTCCTCACCTTGACCTCTGCATCCTTCCGGAGAGACCATGCAACATTAACTTCTTCTGTCAACACCCTCTCTCGGTCCTCGACGAACTCAAGGTTTTTCTCCGAAGCAGCGAGTTTTGTGGTCAAATCTTCAATGGAGCTGGAGGCAGCGGTTAGATCCTGGTCCTTGGATGTGAGCTGCAATTGTAGCCCCTCTAGTGTGGCAGGTGCCTTCCGTACTTCTTCTTTGAGAGCCTCGATCTCCTTCTTGCTCTCGGTATCCGTTCCTCCAGTCTCCACACTTGGGCCTCGAGTGCTGTGATAACCCACAAGTGTAGGGGATCAGTTATAGCCTCTTTCGATAAGTAAGAGTGTCGAACCCAACGAGGAGCTAAAGGCAGAACAAATATTCCCTCAAGTTCTATCGACCACCGATACAACTCTACGCACGCTTGACGTTTACTTTACCTAGAACAAGAATGAAACTAGAAGTACTTTGTAGTTTTTGTGGGATAGGTTTGCAAGAATATAAAGAGCACGTAAATAAAACTAGGGGCTGTTAAGATAAGGAAGCAATAAAGTTAATATAGCGAGTGTGGAAAAGTAGTGGTAGGAGTTGCGAAATTGCCCCTAAGCAACTGACTATGTTACTAGACCGATAGCAAGTTTTATGTGGGAGAGGCCACTTCTAGCATGTCATCCCTTACTTGGAATTATATGCACTTATGATTGGAACTATAAGCAAGCATCCGCAACTACTAACGTTCATTAAGGTAAAACCCAACCATAGCACTAAGATATATTGGTCCCCCTTCAATCCCGTATGCATCAATTTCTACGCCAGGTTGAAGCTTCTGTCACTCTTGCCCTCCAATACGTAGTCCTATCAACATACAACTAACCCTATGGTGTGATCCATGTGTGCCCTCATATGATGGGCACCAAAGAACAACAACATAACCACAAGCAATTCAAACCAATCATAGCAATGCACCAATCACCGATAGGACAACGAAAATCTACTCAGACATCATAGTATGGCAACACATCATTGGATAATAATATGTAGCATAAAGCACCATGTTCAAGTAGAGCGTACAACGGGTTGCGGGAGAGTGGACCGTTGTAGATAGATGGGGGAAGGTGATGGAGATGTTGGTGAAGATGACCGAGGTGTTGGTGTAGATCGCCGTCACACGATGATGGCCCCGGTGGCACTCCGGTGCCACCGGAAGCGAGGGGGAGAGAGCCCCCTCCTTCTTCTTCTTCCTTGTCCTTCTCCCTAGGTGGGAGAAGGGTTTCCCCTCTGGTCCATGGCCTCCATGGCGGCAGAAGGGCGAGAGCCCCTACGAGATTGGATTTGTCTCTCTATCTCTCTCTATTTTTGCGTTCCTAGATTTTGTCCCTTCACCGTTTCTTATATTACCGGAGATCCGTAACTCCGATTGGGCTGATTTTAGACACGATTTTTATCGAGATATTAGCTTTGTTGCGGCGAAAGAAGGGCATCAACCGCCTTAAGGAGTGGTCACGAGGGCCCAGGGCGCGCATGCCCCTGGTGGGCGTGCCCCCTGCTTCGTGGCCCACTCGGGCATCGTGTCATGTTGGTTCTGCTTCCCAAAATTCATATATATTCCAAAAAAAAATCTCTGTCCATTATTATTCCGTTTGGACTCCGTTTGATATGGATATTCTGCGAAACAAAAAGCATGCAACAAACAGGAACTGACACTGGGCACTTGATCAATATGTTAGTCCCAAAAAATAGTATAAAAAGTTCCCAAAAGTATATGAAAGTTGTCGAATATTGGCATGGAATAGTAAAACATTATAGATACGATCGGAACGTATCAGCATCCCCAAGCTTAATTCTTGCTCGTCCTCGAGTAGGTAAATGATAAAAAAGATAAATTTTGATGTGGAATTCTACCTAGCATAATCTTGATCATGTATTCTAATCATGGCATGAATATTAAGACACGAGTGATTCAAAGCAATAGTCTATCATTTGACATAAAAGAATTGAATACTCGGGCATCCCAACAAACAATCAAGTCTTTCAAAATATCAATGCAAAAGAACATTATCCCTACAAAATCATATAGTCTTTTATGCTCCCTTTTCTTAACACAAGGTACCCCACAAGCCTATCCCGGTGTCAGCCAAGCAATTGTTTTCATACTTTACTTTTTCGAACCTTTTCAACTCTTCACGTAATACATGAGTGTGAGCCATGGACATAGCACTATGGGTGGAATAGAAGGTGGTAGTAGACAAAAGTATGGAGAAAGTCTCACATCGACTAGGCGTATCAATGAGCTATGGAGATGCCCATCAATAGATATCAACATGAGTGAGTAGGGATTGCCATGTAACGGATGCACTAGAGCTATAAGTGTATGAAAGCTCAAAAGAAAACTAGTGGGTGTGCATCAACTTGCTTGCTCATGAAGATCTAGGGCATTTGAGGAAGCCCATCATTGGAATATACAAGCCAAGTTCTATAATGAAAATTCCCACTAGTATATGGAAGTGACAACATAGGAGACACTCTATCATGAAGATCATGGTGCTACTTTGAAGCACAAGTGTGGAAAAAAGATAGTAGCATTGTCCCTTTTTTTCCTTTTCCTTTTTTTTAATTTTTTTCTTTTTTTTGGGCCTTCCTTTTTTATTTGGCCTTTCTTTTTTTATTTGGCCTTTTTTTTGGCCTTCCCCCTTTTTTCAAGGGACAATGCTCTAATAATGATTATCACCACACTTCTATTTACTTACAACTCGATATTACAACTCGAAGCTAGAACAAAATATGACTCTATATGAATGCCTCCGGCGGTGTACCGGGATGTGCAATGATCTAGCGTAGCAATGACATAAAAAAATGGACAAGCCATGGAAACATCATGCTAGCTATCTTACAATCATGCAAAGCAATATGACAATGATGGTGCGTGTCATAATAAACGGAACGGTGGATTTACATGGCAATATATCTCGGAATGGCTATGGAAATGCCATGATAGGTAGGTATGGTGGCTGTTTTGAGGAAGGTATATGGTGCGTTGACACGTCTCCAACATATCTATAATTTTTTATTGTTCCAAGCTATTATTTATGATGTTTTGGATGTTTAATGGGCTTTGTCATACACTTTTATATTATTTTTGGGACTAACTTACTAACCCAAAGGCCCAGTCCAAATTGTTATTTTTTGCCTGTTTTAGGGTTTTACAGAAAAGGGATATAACACGGAGTCCAAACGGAATGAAACCTTCGGGAGAGATATTTTTGGAGAAAATCACGCACGGGAGACTTGAGAACCACGGAGTAGGGGCCACGAGGTGCCCACGAGGGTGGGGGGCGTGCCCCCTGCCTCGTGGGTCCCTCGTGAGGCCCCTAGTGTCCTCCTTCCTCCTATATAAGCCTACGTACCCCAAAACCATCAAGAGGAGAGAAAACCCTATTTCCACCACCATAACCTTTTGTTCCCGTGAGATCCCATCTTGGAGCCTGTTCCGGAGCTCCGCCGGAGGGGGATCCATCATGGAGTGCTTCTACATCATCATCATCGCCCTCACCATGAGTTGTGAGTAGTTTACCATAGACCTTCGGGTCCGTAGGTTGTATCTAGATGGCTTCTTCTCTCTCTCTGGATATCAATACAAAGTTCTCCTCGGTCTTCGAGGAGATCTATTGGATGTAATCTCTTTTTACGGTGTGTTTGTCGAGATCTGATGAATTGCGAGTTTATGATCAAGATTATCTATGAGAAATATTTGGTTCTTTTCTGAACTCTTTATGTGTGCTCATAATATCCTTGCAAGTCTCTTCAAATTATTGGTCTGGTTTGGCCTACTAGATCTGTAGTTCTTGCAATGGGAGAAGTGCTTGGCTTTGGGTTCAATCTTGCGGTGTCCTTTCCTAGTGACAGTAGGGGCAGGTTCTTGCAATGGGAGAAGTGCTTGGCTTTGGGTTCAATCTTGCGGTGTCCTTTCCTAGTGACAGTAGGGGCAGCAAGGCATGTATTGTATTGTTGCCATCGAGGATAAAAAGATGGGTTTTATATCATATTGCTTGAGTTTATCCCTCTACATCATGTCATCTTGCTTAAGGCATTACTCTGTTCGTATGAACTCAATACACTAGATGCATGCTGGATATCGATCGATGTTTGGAGTAATAGTAGTAGATGCAGGCAGGAGTCGGTCTACTTGTCTCGGACGTGATGCCTATATACAATGATCATGCCTAGATAGTCTCATAATTACTCACTTTTCTATCAATTGCTCGATAGTAATTTGTTTACCCACCGTAGAATATCGCTATCATGAGAGAAGCCACTAGAGAACATTATGGCCCCCGGGTCTATTCTCAACATATCAATCTACATCTACTTTTCTATTTCCGCTTTTACTTTCTGTTCTTATAAACAAAAAATACCAAAAATATAAACTATCATCTCTATCAGATCTCACTTTCGTACGTGACCGTAAAGGGATTGACAACCCCTTATCGCGTTGGCTGCGAAGTTCTTATTTGTTTGTGCAGGTGCGTGGGACTCGCGCGTGGTCTCCTACTGGATTGATACCTTGGTTCTCAAAAACTGACGGAAATACTTATGCTACTGTGTTGCATCTCCCTTTCCTCTTTGAGGGAATACAACGCAAGCTCGAGAAGTAGCAAGAAGAATTTCTGGCGCTGTTGCTGGGGAGGCTTACGCAAAATTCATATGCCAAGTACCTATCACAAACCCTTATCCTTCGCATTACATTTCTGCCTCTCGTTTTCCTCTCCCCCACTTCACCCTTGCCGTTTTATTTGCACTTTTTATGTCGTGTGTTTATCGTTCGCTTGCTTCTTGTTTGCTTGTGTTTTGCTTGCTTGATTGTCATCATGTCTAGCACACCTATCATTATCAACACTCCCGAGAGTGAGGTCCTCAACTTTAAGAAAAGGGAGGAAGAAAACTTAAAAGATGTCTGGTACAGAATTTGCAATGCTCAAAATAGATCTAATAGGAAGATTTCCTCTTTCGTGCTTCTTCGCAATTTTTATGTTGGCATAACTCTGTGGAATAGATTTATCTTAGACACCATTACCGGAGGGAATTTCTTGGGTAGCCATACCTTTGATTCTTATAATGCTATGACTGAATTATTTGGCTCACCACCTCTTATGGTTAATGGGACCATTTTAACTTGTGAGCATGTTATGCAAAGGTTAGAAATCATTGAAAACAAAGTTGCTACGGTGGAACTGGTAGAGAACTTGGATAGAAAAATCCATTATGAAATTACTCAATATGGATCCAAGGTAGGAGTTGTTCTGAAAAATCTTAAGGAAACGGAGCCCATAGTTAAAGAAAAGCTAGATCAGGATTCCACTAGAATTAATAAGCTTGAGGATATTATTACTAATGTGGGTTCTACTCTTTCCGCTATAAAAACTTCTCCAAATACCTCTACCACTAAATTATCTAAGTTCATGTATGTCCCTAAATACAGGGGTGAAACATCTAATAAAGGAATTGCGGATCTCAAATCCATAAGTGTTCACCCTAATTTTCTTACTTTTGCAAGAGACCCTTTTGACACTTTAGAATTTCTTGATTTCTTGCCCAAGAGTTTGATTATTAATAGGGATAAAGAAATGCCTGATAATCATAAGTGCTTAATTAAAGAATTGCCTTCCAAGGATGGCAATACCTAGATTTATCCTTGTATCTTGCCTAGCTAGGGGCGTAAAACGATATCGTTTGTTGGGAGGCAACCCAATTTTATATTTATTGTTTTTGCTGCTGTTAGGGAATAAATATTTCATCTAGCTTCTGTTTAGATGTGGTTTCATGTTTTGTTTAGTGTTTGTGCCCAGTAGAACCTTTGGGAAGACTTGTGCGAAGTTTATGTGATCTTGCTGTGAAAAACAGAATCGTTAGCGCCCACTAGAATGGTCATCAGATTCTACCGGAGCGTGCTATTTAGTTGATTCTTTTTGAAGATGATTAATAGAAAAATTCCTCAAGTTTACCAATTTAGTTTGAATTTTTTGGAGTTACATAAGTATGCGAAACCTGCAGATTACTACAGACTATTCTGTTTTTGACAGATTCTGTCTCTAGTGTGTTGTTTGCTTATTCAATGCATCTATGAGTAATATTGGGAAGTATGAACCATAGAGAAGTTGGAATACAGTAGTTTTAACACCAATATAAACAAAGAATGTATTCATTGCAGTACCTTTGAGTAGTGGTTTGCTTTCTTATACTAACGGAGCTCATAAGATTTTTGTCTAAGTTTTGTGTTGTGAAGTTTTCAAGTTTTGAGTATTGCTTTGATGGACTATGGAACAATGAGTAGCAAGGGCCTAAGCTTGGGCATGCCCATGCCACCCCAAGTAAAATTCAAGGAAAATCAAAAGCCTAATCTTGGGGATGCCCCGGGAAGGCATCCCCTCTTTCGTCTTCATCCATCGGTAACTATACTTGGAGCTATATTTTTATGCACCACATGATATATGTTTTGCTTGCAGCGTCTTGTATAATTTGAGTATTTGCTTGTTAGTTTGCCACAATTATCTTTTCTGGACACACCTATTTGAGAGATTTAAATATGGCCTAGGAATTGATAGAACACTCTATGTGCTTCAATTATATCTTTTGAGTAGAATAGTTTTTGCTCTAGTGCTTCACTTATATCTTTTAGAGCACGGTGGTGATTATATTTTGAAGAAATTGTTAAACTCTCATGCTTCACTTATATCCTTTTGAGAGTCTATTAAAACAGTATGGTAATGTTTTTAGGCTATAAAACTAGTCTTCACATGATAGATATCCAATATCAATGTAGTAAAAACTTTCAGACTAAGTGCATTGAATATGATGTGATGTTGGATGCTTGATAATTGTTTTGAGATATGAGGTTAGTGATATTAGACTCATTCTAGTGGAGTTATTATGAAATTGAGAAATACTTGTGTTAAGGTTAGTGATTCCCGTAGCATGCACGTATGGTGAACCGCTATGTGACGAAGTTAGAGCATGAGGTATTTGTAAAGTGCCAACCTTTGTGTGGAGGTCGGGGGCGTGCGATGGTTAACTCCTACCAACCTCCCCCCTAGGAGCATGCGTTGATTGCTTTGTTTTGATGACTCGTAGATTTTTCCAATAAGTATATGAGTTCTTATGACTAATGTTGAGTCCATGGATTATACGCACACTCACCCTTCCACCATTGCTAGCCTCTCTTGTATCGCGCAACTTTCGCCGGTACCATACACCCACTATATATCCTTCCTCAAAACAGCCACCATATTATTCCTCAAAACAGCCACAATACCTACCTATCATGGCATTTCCATAGCCATTCCGAGATATATTGCCATGCAACATTCCACCAATCCGTTCATATGACACGCTTCATATTGTCATATTTCCATGCATGATCATGTAGTTGACATCGTATTTGTGGCAAGGCCACCATGCATAATTTTTCATACATATAGAGTCATACTTTGTTGTAGTATAGAGTTATAATATCTAGTTGTAATGAAAGTGTGATGATCATCACTATTATAGCATGGTCCCATGGGAGGAAAGGCTAAATCAATAAAGCCCCTCCGCAAAAAAAAGGGAAAGGCCAAAGAAAAAATAAAGGCCCAAAAAAAAGGAACGAGAAAAAAAAGAAAAAGAAAAAGAAAAGAAAAAGGGACAATTGCTACTAATTTTTTCCACACATGTGCTTCAAAGTAGCACCATGTTCTTCATTGTAGAGAGTCTCATGCTTAGTCACTTTTATATACTAGTGGGAATTTTCATTATAGAAGTTGGCTTGTATATTCCAACAATGGGATTCCTCAAATGCCCTAGGTCTTCGTGAGCAAGCAAGTTGGATGCACACCCACTAGTTTCTTTTGTTGAGCTTTCATACATTTTTAGCTCTAGTGCATCCATTGCATGGCAATCCCTACTCACTCACATTGATATCTATTGATAGGCATCTCCATAGCCTGTTGATACACCTAGTTGATGTGAGACTATCTCCCTCCTTTTTGTCTTCTCCACAACCACCACTCTATTCCACCCATAGTGCTATGTCCATGGCTCACGCTCATGTATTGCGTGAAAGTTGAAAGGTTTGAAAGAATAGAGTATGAAAACAAGTGCTTGGCTGAAATCAGGGTTGTGCATGTTATGAATATTTTGTGTGATGAAGAGGGAGCATAGCCAGACTATATGATTTTGTAGGGATAACTTTCTTTAGCCACAGTATTTTGAGAAGACATGATTGCTTTGTTAGTATGCTTGAAGTATTATTATTTCTTATGTCAATATAGACTTTTATCTTGAATCTTTCAGATCTGAACATTCATGCCAGAATTAAGAGAATTACATTGAAAAACTATGTCATATGAACGGAACGGTGGAATGTTGCATGGTAATATATCTCGGAATGGCTACGGAAATGCCATGATAGGTAGGTATGGTGGTTGTTTTGATTAATAATATGGTGGCTGTTTTGAGGAAGGATATATGGTGGGTGTATGGTACCGGCGAAAGTTGCGCGGTACAAGAGAGGCTAGCAATGGCGGAAGGGTGAGAGTGCGTATAGTCCATGGACTCAACATTAGTCATAAAGAACTCACATACTTATTGCGAAAAATCTATTAGCCCTCGAAGCAAAAATACTACGACGCATGCTCCTAGGGGGGGAGGTTGGTAGGAGTTAACCATCGCGCGCCCCCAACCTTCACGCTAAGATAAACAATCAAAGTACAATGCGCACCAATTTGGTTACATAGTTAGGAGACCATACGTGCATGCTTCGGGAATCACAAACCTTAACACCAATATTTTTACTAAACCATAATCGTTCACTAGTTCCTCCCACATATTAGCATGTCTATATCGCAAAACTATTGCAAGGAATCAAACATATCATATTCGGCGATCTACAAGTTTATGTAGGATTTTATGACTAACCATGTGAATGACCAATTCCTGTCAACTCTCTAAATAGATATAAGTGAAGCAAGAGAGTTTTAATTATTTCTACAAAAGTTATGCCCACGCTCTAACAATTATAAATGAAGCAAAAGAGCATTCTACAAATGGTGGTTTTCTATGTGAAGAGAAATAGGCAATCCAAACTTCAAATGATATAAGTGAAGCACATGAAGCATTCTATAAAGCAATACTCAAAAGATATAAGTGAAGTGCAAAGAGCATTCTATAAATCAACCAAGGACTATCTCATACCAGCATGGTGCATTTATTAAAAAAAACACGACGCTCCAAGAGTTTACGCATATTATGTGAATGAAACGAATCCGGAAACATACCGATACTTGTTGAAGAAATATGGGATGCCTTCCGGGGCATCCCCAAGCTTAGACTCTTGAGTCTCCTAGAATATTTACTTGGGGTGCTTGGGCATCCCCAAGCTTGAGCCCTTGACTCTCCTCCTTCTTCTCACATCGAGACCTCCTCGATCCTCGAACACTTCATCCACACAAAACTTAACCGAACTTTTAGTGGCGGGGTTAGTGCATATGATCAATGACATCCCATCATGTACTACTCTAACATTATTGTATAATTATGAACAAACATTAACTACTGTATGCTATCACAATTCTTTGTCCCCAAGCCAAGGAGGCATCAACAAGAATTCAAACATATGCAAATAATGAAGCTATAACAGCAATCTGTGAAAACAGGACAGTCTGTAGTAATCTGAACATTAACCATACTTCTGTAACCCTAAAAATAATGGAAAAAATAGGAAAAATCAAAAATTTGTATAGAAAGACTTTGCAAAAAGTTTCATATCCTTTCGACGTTCTAGTAAAAAAAAGTAAAATCGCACACTACAGCAAAAGTTTCTATTTTTGCACCGCACAAACCAACAAGCAGTTTAACCATCCTAAAGGAAACTCTTGGCACATTATTTTTATAATACAATGGAATTGTACAAGGGGATAATTATTTTTATTGCAAAGTTTCTGTAATTCAAGATTGGCAAGGTTTCCATGAGCATGAACAAAGTTCAAGGAGCTCCCCCATTTCAACGGTGCTCGTCCTTCTTACTTTCACTTTTCTTTTTGAAAAAGTGTTAGGTTCCCCTCTTTATTTTTTTGTTTTTAAACTTTATAAAAGCACACAAGAAAAATAAATGAATCTCTAAAACTTCCGGGTTGTCTCCCTGGCAGCGCTTTCTTTAAAGCCATTAAGCTAGGCATATAGTGCTCAAGTAATGGATCCACCCGGATCCCAAGGTATATCAAAGCCAATTTTAATTAGCAATGATTTGTCATTTAGTAGTTAGCACAAAGTGATATGTGTCATGAAACAACGAAGTCTAACTCTCTTCCTATGCATAGGCATGTCATACAAGAACAATTCATGCACATAAAGTAAAGGCCAATGCATAGTATAAGCAGTTTCTTGCAATTTTATCATGTTGGACACATAGAGAGGCGGAGATGTAGTTCCTCTCTCATAATAATTGCAACTAGGAGCAGCAAGCACATTCATATTATATTCATCAAAATCATCATGTGTAACGGAAAAGGGCAACCCATCAATATAATCCTTAATAAGTGCAAACTTCTCCGATATAGTGTAGTTTGGACAACTCAAAAAGATACTAGGACTATCAGGCATGGGTGCAATAGCAACAATCTCATGTTTATCGTAAGGAACTATAGCAAGTTCATCTCCATAAGCATAATTCATATTGGCATCTTGGCCACAAGCATAGCAAGCATCATCAAAAAGGGATATTTCAAAAGAATCAACGGGATCATAGCAATCATCATAGCATTCATCCTTCGGTAAGCACGAAGGGAAATTAAATGATGTATGAGTTGAAGAGTTAATCTCATTAGAAGGTGGGCACAGGTAGCTAATCCGCTCTTCCTCCTTTTGTTCTTCGCTCTCCTCCTCATCTTTTTCATCCAATGAGCTCACAATGACATTAATTTCTTCTTCCATAGACTCCTGCAAAATATTAGTCTCTTCCTGGTCAGTAGAGACTTTCTCAATAAACGCATAAATATTGGAGTTATATTCATAATTCAAATAGCAATATTTCAATATAGCAAGATTTTCACGCCTAGAAACATCATCATCAAAAGCATCATTCTTTTTAAACAGAGATTCGATTTCATAAGCACTCTTAAAAGCAACGAATTCTTCTATTTGTTCCACATCATAATAATCATATATACCATTAGCATAAGAAGCTAAGATTTCATTATCATTAAATTTGCATGAAAAGGGAAGGTGTGGAGCCTTCATCCAAGAGCAAAAAGTATAATCATATCTCAAGCATAGTTGCCGATCATACCAATGCAACATATGAATTTGATCCCATAACAGTTTCCCTTTTTGTGTCAAGAGATAATCCCTAAAGTATTCACGTTGATCCAATGTTACTCCCATTACATAGTTGAATGGGGTTTTCTCAGGATTATCAAAGTAGTACATAATATCTTTCACATAATTAGCATCGAGGGTTTTAGGAGGTTCCCCATCTCCATGAGTACCAAGTACACCTAATTTTTTTGGTATTTCGTGTTCCATATCCATAACTAAAAATAGAGAACAACTTAGAACAGCAAATAAAATCTACTTAGTGATAAAGCAAACAAGCACACATGAGAATATTCACCCCACGCTATTGCTCCCCGGCAACGGCGCCAGAAAAAGGTGTTGATAACCCACAATTGTACGGGAGCGGTTGTAGCCTCTTTCAATAAGTAAGAGTGTCGAACCCAATGAGGAGCTAAAGACAGAACAAATATTCCCTCAAGTTCTATCGACCACCGATACAACTCTACGCATGCTTGACATTTACTTTACCTAGAACAAGAATGAAACTTGAAGTACTTTTGTAGTTTTTGTGGGATAGGTTTGCAAGAATATAAAGAGCACGTAAATAAATCTAGGGACTGTGAAGTTAAGGAAGCAATAAAGTTAATATAGCGAGTGTGGAAAAGTGGTGGTAGGAGTTGACAAATTGCCCCTAAGCAATTGACTACGTTACTAGACCGATAGCAAGTTTTATGTGGGAGAGGCCACTGCTAGCATGTCATCCCTTACTTGGAATTCTATGCACTTATGATTGGAACTATTAGCAAGTATCCGCAACTACTAACGTTCATTAAGGTAAAACCCAACCATAGCATTAATATATATTGGTCCCCCTTCAATCCCGTATGAATCAATTTCTACGCTAGGTTGAAGCTTTTGTCACTCTTGCCCTCCAATACGTAGTCCTATCAACATACAACTAACCCTATGGTGTGATCCACGTGCACGCTCATATGATGGGCACCAAAGGACAACAACATAGCCACAAGCAGTTTAAACCAATCATAGCAATTCACC
Organism: Secale cereale; assembly: GCA_902687465.1. Classification (NCBI taxonomy): domain Eukaryota; kingdom Viridiplantae; phylum Streptophyta; class Magnoliopsida; order Poales; family Poaceae; genus Secale; species Secale cereale. The sequence goes on from LR738714.1 coordinate 342,456,882, forward strand.
AATCACCGATAGAACAACGAAAATCTACTCAGACATCATAGGATGGCAACACATCATTTGATAATAATATGAAGCATAAAGCACCATGTTCAAGTAGAGGGTACAGCAGGTTGCAGGAGAGTGGACCGCTGTAGGTAGATGGGGAAAGGTGATGGAGATGTTGGAGAAGATGACGGAGGTGTTGGTGTAGATCGCCGTCACTCGAAGATAGCCCCGGTGGCACTCCGGTGCCACCGGAAGCGAGGGGGAGAGAGCCCCCCTCCTTCTTCTTCTTCCTCGACCTTCTCCCTAGGTGGGAGAAGGGTTTCCCCTCTGGTCCATGGCCACCATGGCGGCGGAGGGGCGATAGCCCCTCCGAGATTGGATCTGTCTCTCTCTGTTTCTGTGTTCCAAGATTATGTCCCTTCACCGTTTCTTATATTCCCGGAGATCCGTAACTCCGATTGGGCTGATTTTTTGACACGATTTTTATTCGGATTTAGCTTTCTTGCGGTGAAAGAAGGGCATCAACCGCTTTAGAGAGTGGCCACGAGGGCCCAGGGCGCGCCTGCCCCTGGTGGGCGCGCCCCCTGCCTCGTGGCCCACTCGGGCATCGTCTCATGTTGGTTCTTCTTCCCAAAATTCACAAATATTCCAAAAAAATCTCCGTCCGTTTTTATTCCGTTTGGACTCCGTTTTATATGGATATTATACAAAACAAAAAACATGCAACAAACAGGAACTGGCACTGGGCACTGGAAGAATATGTTAGTCCCAAAAAATACTATAAAAAGTCCCCAAAAGTATATGAAAGTTGTAGAATATTGGCATGGAACAATCAAAAATTATAGATACGACGGCGACGTATCATGCTGTTTTGGCTTTCGAAGCTGTTGCTAGATTGTCGTCAACCTCTTTGAGTCTGGCTCCTGCATCCTGAGCCTGTGAGTCGATGGCTTCCTTATGACCGTCCTCCATATCCTTTGTACGCTGCTGAACAAGGCATACCAGCTTGTCATGTTTGTTGCTCACGAGCGGCAAGATCCTTGGCCTCGACGTCGAACTGCGCTTCACGCTCCGTCAGCTAGCCATCATGAGCTCCTGCCTTCTCTGCAGCTGCGGCCATCTTCCCTTCATGGTCCCTGAGTTCTCGGGATCGCTTGTTATACCAACTACGCAACACCTCCACCCAATCCCTCAGCTACTGGGTAGCCACATCTAGGGCCTTGCGTTCTTCTTGAACTGCCTACCGCCTCTGGTCACACCTCTCATGCACATCTTTTAGCCCGACAGCAACCGTCTCCAGGATAGCCAAGTCCTTGGAATAGTCGACAAGTTTGCCTGCTTCTTTGGCCCTTTGGGTCAAGGGAACCAGTATACGGTTGATCTCCTCGTCGAAGTTCACCTCAGTTAGGATTGATGGGCTGGGGGCTGATGGTGCGGTATGAGCCAGGATCATCGCCAAGCTACCTGCGGGGAGAGTCACCCGCACATTTGAGGCATCGCACAGGAGGGGTGCTTTCTTTTCTACCTCCATGATGGGGCTGGACATGCTGCCAGGGATCTCCTTAATTAGTCCCTTCCAGGGTTTCCTGGATTTCCTTTGGGGGGTCCGCCTGCCCTTCTTCAGCAACAATCTGGACGGCCTCCGCAGCGGCATGCTTTCCTATGTCAGCCACTTCCTCTAAAAGTCCCCTCTCTTCAATTATGGGGATGTAGAAGGATTATGTGGAAAATGAGATATGAGGATCAGAAGCCCAGTCCAAAAACCAGCAAAGCAAAACAAATTTCTAGATGAAGACTAAAAAGTAAGCAAAGTACGTGCCGGTAGCTGTTGAGAATAAACTTCCCCTTCTCCAGCAGCAATTGTTACTGCCGGGCAGTTGACATCCACCCCCTCTACAAGAACAACCTCAATGCGTATGGACCTGGACGAGGGAGCCCTTGTCGGGGAATCCCCTCCTTGCTTGTCGATGGTGGGAGGAGTCGGAGTGGTCGCCTATTTGTGGCACATTTCTTCCTGATGGCCCTCACTCGTTTCCCTAGCAGGCAATAGTGGAGGGACCTCAATGTTTCCGCCAGGAAACGCGGTCTATCCCAATCCTTCTTGCAGGGGGCTGATCCGGGGACTAGGCGCGACACCATCCTTGGCATCCCTTGCTCGGTCGACACCTGATGTTGATATCCGCCTTGTCCAAGATTCCACCCACTTGGCTCGGTGTGTGAGGGTCTCTTCATCTCTACCATGACCAACAACACAAGATCAGTTGGAGGTCAGATAAAAGAAAAAATATATAGATGTACAAGAAGGGTCCTCCTCACTCTGGGTCATCGAGCATGGCATCCATCTCATACACCAGGGGCAGAGGATATTGCCTGGCTCTCTTGAGTGGTGCGGGGGTCCTGCTCGCTGTCGGTATCGGGCTTGATGATGGCGTGGGGTCGATGCCTACAACAGCCCATTGCCGCGGAGGCAATATCGGGGCTCAGGAAAAGCGAGCTGAATGACGGCGCGCTGTCTCCTCCTTGTTGCCCCTGGTAGTCGTCTTCTTCACCTTGGTCCCAGCCCGTGAATACGACGGGAACATCGGCTCTCTGTTGCCTCTTTCACGGAGGCGGCACCACTGCTTCTCAGGAGCATGAGAACTCACCTCGAGTCCTTCTTCATCCCCGAGAACTCCGACCCCCTCCTAGCCCCAGCAGCCGCGGCTCCAATAGCCTCAAGCTCGACAATCTCCTCATTGACGCGCTCCTCGTTTGAGGAGTTCCCGTCACCCTCGTCATCACCATCATCCTTGGCAGCCCTGGCAGCCTTGAGCCTCCGGGTTTCCTCGAGCCTGCTGTGTATGTACTCCTGCTCATCCTCAGTGGTGTCGGTGTATTTGGATTGACACCTATGGGATCACAAGAATCCCTACTACGGTTGCGGGGCGCGGGGTTGAGAGAAGAGCGGATCTAACAGTTAGCACATGATTCCTTTACCCAGGTTCGGGCTGCAAAGATGCGTAAAACCCTACTCCTGCTTTGGTGGATTATATGTTTGTGTTCTTCAGCTAACGAGCAGCTCCAAAAGTCGAGTCGCGAGGAGTTCTAAAGAGCCGAATCCTTCTCCTGGTTGCCTCGGGCCTCCTTTTATAGGGAAAAGGAGTTGCCACAGTGGCACACAGGCGGTGGAAAGGGTACAGTGATGCGAGGTTATCCCTCGCATTACAGGACAAGGCGCATTTAATGCGCTTAGCTTAGGTGTCCTCGCTTTATCGGGGACGAGGGGAGACGTCCATATTGTCCGTCGCCGCTCCTCCTTGTGTTGACACGCGCCCTGGCCAGTGGTGCCTGAGGAGCCATGTAGGCAGGCAGGCAGCTGAGGTGGCGCAACGGTGGGTCTCCACGTAGGACTGCATGTCGCCACGCAAGTGCATGCCTAGCTGGTTGGGTCGGCAGTTGCATCGGGCGGTGGAAGCGTAGTTGGCGCGGGCCTAATGGTGGGCCCACGGATGGCCTCGGCAAGGGCCTTGCCGGGGGCCCCGGCAAGGATCTTGCGGCGGCGCCTGCTGTCATCCCCGGCAAGGTGCTTGCCGGAGGTCTTGTGATCCTCCTTGGCTGGGATCCCGCCAAGGGTCGTCGTCCTCTTAGTGTGTGTATCTGTCCTTGAATGTCTTCACAAAGATCTGCATGCCACCATGGGGATATCTCCCGAATCCTTGCCCCATGGGGCCAGTGGACTCAAGGGTGATTTGCTCCGTCGGCGTGGGGTGAGCTGCCGCGGCAAGGGTCTTGCCGGGGCTGCCAGAGCCGGCCCCGGCAAGGATCTTGCCAAGGCTGCTGAAACTTGTTCCCGGCAAGGGTCTTGCCGGGGGAAGCCGCTTCGTCCCTTTGCTCTTTGTGGTCTTGTTCTTGGCGTTGCTCCAGTCTCCATCGAGCTTCGGTCTTACCCCGGCTCACCTCCCTTGCCATGCTTGGTGTGGTGGTGCCCGTGGCTTAGACTGCCCGTGCACAGTCATAGGGGTACAAAAAGTGTACCCCTCTTTTTGTACACCGACAGGAGCCCCTGGGCCTAGGCCACACATAAGCGCGACGCGTTGTTGGGCCAGGCCCAGAACGATGCGCGGGCAGGCGGGGCGGTTTTCACTGTGGTAAGATTTTCCGCGCACTGCGCCTCCCATGACCCGCGCGCATGGCGCGGGGTGGTGGGGCGTGCGTGACGTGGGCGACATTCGTGGGGCGGTTTCCGCAGGCATGCTTCACATCGCAGTAAATGCGAAAGGGGGCGGCTTCGCGCCTTCCCCGTAAACGGGGGGAGGCGTGGAGGCGCGACCCATTTACTGAACGGGGCCGAGGCGCGGTCGTTCAAGGCGTCCACTCCCACGATCACGAGGTGGGGAGAGGTCGCCTCACCCGTCCCCTCGGTTCTGCATGTCCGCCACGTACCCTTCATGCGCTTGAGGTGGCGAACGATGAAGGCGGGAAACCGAGCCGTCGCTGGTTGGGGCGGTGGGTCGGTCCCGGCTCCCTCGCCTTTTGCGTCTTGATTGGCCGAGCGGGGCGGTCGAGCCCCAGCCTCGCCCCTTTATAAAGAGTGGGAGGGAAGGGACGGCTCCCCGCACTCCTCCATCTTCTTTCTCCTTCAGCTTCTGCTCCTCTCTTCTGTTCGCCATGAAGAGAGGAAATCCCGGCTCTTCAACGATGGCGGCGAGGGTCGCTGCTCGACAACGTGTCCCTCCTTCTCCTGCACCTGCAGTGGCTGAACCAGCCACGAGGGAAAGAGGGAGGTGGCGAGGCCGGGGAGCTCGGGGAAGAGGAGGACAGGGCGGCCCGCCGGCCTCGCCCCCGCTAGTAGCTCCTCCTCCAATGGAAGGCCATATTGGGGATGACCCTCGTGAGTTATTCGTTAGGATGCGGGGGCCGCCGCGCCGTCGCCTTCGTCTCCCGACTCCATTTGCACGAGAGATGGAGGTGGATCCGCTCGAGTCGTTGCGGCTGCACATGAGGGGATGTAGGATCAGTGGCACGCGGGTCCGCCTTGACTTCCCTGCCCCTCATGTGATGTATCTTCGTCAAGGATGGAAGACGTTCGCTCGCATCCACAGCCTGACGGATGGGCTCACCCTCCATTTCAAGTTGATGGAGGATGGCCATCTCTCCGTCAAGGTCTTCGGGCACCTCGGGACTCGTGGGAGGTGCTGCGTGGAGAGCTCCTCCGATGACGAAGACTCCTCCTCGAACGAGGGTGACGAGAAGGACAGCGGCAGCGACGACGAGGGCGGTGGACGGCAGGATGACGGGTCCGACTAGATGTCGGGCGCCGCTCCAGGTGGCACCGGCGACCCCATCATCCGCGTCGCCGGCTCCTTGAACTTCTCGGGGCCGTCTCCTTGGCTGCTGGCGTAGGGAGGCTACGGAAGAGGAAGAGGAAGAAGGCGGGCGGCAAGGTCGTCATGTCGGAGTACGCGGGCACCGACGCCTTCGACGCGTACTAACGTCATGCCACCTCGTCTTCGAGCTATGCCTCCGGCGCCGTCATCACTATCCAGCCCTTGGGCGGCCACCGAGATGTCCTCTTGGTGTCTTCTGCCACTCGTAGCTCGCCTAGGCGCCCCTTTTGCCCTTCTCGCCTCCTTGACCTACCTCCCGAGTAGAGGGACAAGAAAGGCATTACGGGCATCTTATCTCTTTTTAGTTTGTAAGCCTTCGGGCATCTGTTAACTTTAAAACTTGTAATCTCCGTGTTCATGTTTTTCATTCCCTATGGACTTTACCTGAATGGAATGTTTTTAATGAAAAAGGAATGTTTGCCGGGTCATTTGTTCGCAGGTAGAACCCACATCAGGGAATAAATCCTTGATATCTCTAAGATAAACATTTCCTTGCCTGGCAACATGCCTTGCCGTCTCCCTACTTCGCTCGACCTTTCTCCCGCCCTTGGCGGAGGCAGGGATGAAGTGGTCTCAGGCTCCTCGTCTTACCTTTTCGCTGTCGCGACTACGACCAAACTTAGTCCCTGGAACGAGCCCTAGGGTCTAGAGTTATGGGAGCACGGTAGCTTAAGGAAAAGAATGAGGTTTCACATACCTTAGTCCATAATGGAATGCATGATAAGGGATAAAGAACTTATCTGAAGCTGCAGCCCCCGGCAACCTTGATCTGCCGTGGGTGAATCTTTGCCCTTGTAGCCCCCGGCTACACTGGCTTGCCGGGGCCTATGTGCTAGTCTGTTCCTCTTTCTTTACCCCAAGTGGCTTCGGCAAGGATGTCTGCGCGTCCTGTGAACCAAAGAAGACAGAGGAAAGACAAAGACTCGACCTCTAAGCTAGGGGTTAGCCGCCGCTAAGCAATAACAACCCTAACCAAGGACGAGACTCGACTCAGCATGCATGCTATAGCTTAGGGCGCCAGCACTTCATTTATTTATGCTCAGGGTCTGCGCCTGGCTTTGTACAAAGTGTTACATGCCTTGCCGGCAAGGCTTGTACAAAAGGGTGGCTTGCCAGGGGGCCCGGCAAGCCGTGCCTTATGGCTAAAACTTGCGAAGATGCTCAATGTTCCAGGAATTGCTCATCGGAATGGCATTTTCGGTCTCCAGGCGGACTGCGCCGGGCCTGGTGACTCGTATTACCCGATAAGGGCCTTCCCACTTCGGCGTCAACTTGTTCGTATTCCAGGCCGATTGAACGCGCCGGAGAACAAGGTCGCCTTCCTCAAAGCTTCGGGCATGGACCTTGCGGCTAGGCGCAAGGCCTACTGGTAGCACGCTACTCTCACAGCCGCCCGAAGACGATCTTCCTCGAGGAGCATTGCGTCATCTTGCCGCAGTTGCTCTTGCTCAAGCTCATCATAAGCGAGCACTCGAGGTGACACGTATATGAGTTCAGTGGGGAGAACTGCTTCTGCTCCGTATATCAGGGCAAAGGGCGTCTGGCCGGTGGCTCGATTAGGCATCGTTCTGATCAACCAAAGAACCGCCGGCAACTCATCAATCCAATGCATCCCGCTCTTGTGCATGCTGTCAAAGGTCTTTGTCCTTAATCCTCACAGCACTTCGGCGTTTGCCCTCTCAGCTTGACCATTGCTTCGGGGGTGAGCAACGGAAGCGAAATAGACTTTGCTGCCGAGGTCTTGGGTATATTGCATGAAGGTGCGGCTTGTGAACTGCGTGCCATTGTCGGTGATGATCCTCTTGGGTACACCAAAATGGCACACTAGTCCCTTTAAGAACTTGACGGCTGACTGAGCTGTGACCTTCCTCACTGCCTCCACCTCTGGCCACTTTGTGAACTTGTCGATTGCAACGTACAGTACTCAAAGCCCCCGACAGCGCGGGGGAAAGGGCCCAGTATGTCGAGCCCCCAGACCGAGAAGGGCCAGGAGAGAGGAATGGTTTGAAGGGCTTGAGCTGGTTGATGAAGTTTCTTTGAATGGAACTGGCACGCTTCACACCTGGTGACCAGTGCCATCGCATCCTGGAGGGCAATGGGCCAGTAGAAGCCTTGCCGGCAAGGGCTCTTGACCCTATGTGGGATCCACATATGCCTCCATGAATCTCTGCCAATAGCTCCAGTCCTTCCTCTCGAGGGATGCACTTTAATTTCACGCTGTTCAGTCTCTTTCTGTACAGGACGTCATCGACGAACTGGTACATAGCAGACCGACGGGCTACTTTCTCCGCTTCTTCCTGCTCCTCAGGAAGTTCACCAGTCTGGAGGAATCAGACGGTATGTTGTGCCCACGCTAGAGCCTGGGGCTCGACGGCGAGGACCAAAGGCATTTCCTCCGCCAAGGGAGCGGTTGTCTCGACAGCAAGAGCTTGACGCTCCACCGAAGCTAGCCGTCCTGTGGCAGGCTCAGTGTCTCCGGCAACATCCTTGCCAGCGGCTCCGGGGAGCTCGGCGGGAAAGTACTTGCTGGGCCCTGATTTCCTCCTCTTGTTCTGCTTTGTTGATGGATCAACGGATGGCTGAGAAAGCTGAAGCACAAAGGTACCTGGTTCCACGGGTAGCTTGAGGGCAGCGCGCATTGACATGTAATCGGCGATGTCATTCTCCGCTCGGGGAACGTGCTCCGCCTATATACCATCAAAGCGCTCTTCCAACTTTCTCACTTCATCGACGTAGGCCTTCATCAATGGGCTCTGGTAATCCTTGTTGACTTGTTTGACGACAAGCTGCGAGTCGCCCCTGACAATGAGCTTCTTGATCCAGAGGTCTGCCGCGATCCTGAGACCAGCAAGCAGCCCCTCGTATTCAACAGTGTTGTTCATTGATACCCCCCTGGGGAAGTGCATCTGGACCACGTACTTGAGGTGCTCTCCAGTGGGCGCGACCAGCAGTACGCCAGCCCCAGCGCCCTGCAAGGAGAAAGCTCCATATAAGTACATGATCCAGTTGCAACTCGCCTCTTTGCCGGGGAGAGCAGTTTCCTGGACTTCTTCATCAGGCGTTGCGGTCCATTTTGCGATGAACTCTGCCAGGACTCGGCTCTGAATCGTCGAGGTACTTTCAAACTTGAGGCTAAAGCTGGACAACTCCAGTGCCCACTCTACAATCCTTCCCATTGCATCTGGATTGCGCAATATCCGTTGTAGAGGGAGGCGAGTGACGACAGTGATCTCGTGCGCCTGGAAGTAGTGACGCAGCTTCCTCGAGGCCATAAGAAGGCCGAAGAGCAATTTCTGCACACCGGAGTACCTTGATCTAGCCCCCTGCAAGAGGGAGCTAACAAAGTAGACCGGGTGCTGCATCATTTTCTTCTTTGGCTGCACTCCAACCGGCTGTGTCGTCTCTGCACCAGTGGCATCGGGCTCTGTCGGTGCTATCACCTCATCATCAATTTCTCTCTACGCCACTAGTGCGGCGCTGACCACCTGGTTTGTTGCCGCCAAGTATACAAGCAACGGTTCTTGTGGTCTAGGCGCAACTAGTATTGGCGTGGAAGAAAGATACCTCTTCAAATCTTGTAATGCTGCTTCAGCTTCTGGCGTCCACTCCATTGGGCTCGCCTTTTTCAAAATCTTGAAAAAGGGAAGGGCACGCTCGGCAGACTTGGAAATGAATCTGCTCATGGCGGCAACGCAGCCAGCAAGCCGACGCACATCCTTGACCCATTTGGGTGCTTCAATCTGCTCTATAGCTTTGATCTTGTCCGGATAGGCTTCTATCCCACGTTGCGACACAAAGAACCCGAGAAGCTTGCCGGACGGGACGCCGAAGACGCACTTCTCAGGGTTCAGCTTGAGGTTGATCTTGCGTAGGTTTACAAATGTTTCTTGTAAATCCGGTATAAGGGTTGCCCTGTTCTTGGTTTTGACCACTATATCATCCATATAATCCTCCATATTTCTATGGAGCTGGGGTTCAAAACCAATCTGGACTGCCCTTGCAATCGTCGAGCCAGCACTCTTCAACCTGAAAGGCATTCGTACGAAACAGTACGTACCACATGGGGTGATGAATGCTGTCTTCTCTTCGTCTTCTCTTGTCATGAAGATCTGGTGGTAGCCGGAGTAGGCATCGAGGAATGACAGCAGGTCACACCCAGCCGTAGAGTCAACAATCTGGTCTATGCACGGCAACGGGAAGGGGTCCTTCGGACAAGCTTTATTGATATCTGTGTAATCAATACACAGCCTCCACTTCCCATTTGCCTTGCGCACTACCACTGGATTGGCCAACCACGTTGGATGGAGCACTCCTCTTACCAAACCCGCAGCTTCCAATTTCCGGATCTCCTCTGTAATGAACTCTTACCATTCCAATGCTTGCTTCCTGACCTTCAGCTTGACGGGCCGCGCATGAGGACAGAGAGCAAGGTGGTGCTCAGTCACCTTCCTGGGAACGCCGGGGATGTCGGATGCTTGCCATGAAAACACGTCGACATTCGCCCGCAGGAAGGTGACGAGTGCGTCTTCCTATTTGTCGTCTAGGGAGGAGCTTATGGTGAAAGCCCCTCCCGTGCCGTCCTCCTTGACAGAAACCTTCTTGGTTCCCGGCGGCGTGGCCCTGGACCTCTTGTTTCTGCCGGTGGAGCTCTCTGGCACGTCCTCGACGGGAGCATGACACTCCGAAGAGGTGCGCTTGCCGGAGTGGGTGTTCGAGGTCTCACCGGTCTTCTTCTTTCCGGTGGAGCTCTCTGGCACGTCCTCGACGGGAGCAGCACTCCGAAGAGGTGCGCTTGCCGGAGTGGGTGCCCGAGGTCTCACCGGTCTTCTTCTTCTTTCCTCCCGGGGCTGCAGTGGCAGGAGCAAGTGCCCTCGTAGCGGCAGCTGCTGCAACCGCTTGCTCGTACAGTTGGTCAGCGCAAATCAGTGCATCTTTCTTATCGGAGGGGATGGTGATGATTGTCACAGGCCCTGGCATCTTCAGGGTGTTGTAGGCATAGTGTGACGCTGCCATGAACTTGGCCAGCGCTGGGCGGCCAAGGATCCCGTTGTAGGGCAAGGGGATCTTGGCAACATCGAACACAATCCTCTCCGTCCTATAGTTCAGATCACTTCCAAAAGTCACGGGCAGCGTGACTTTCCCCTTCGGTTGACTTCTCCCCGGAATGACCCCCTGAAACGTGCCCGTCTCTTCGAGGTCCCCATCAGGAACTTGCAGCTTCTCGATCACGGTGGGCGAGAGTAGGTTCAGACCGTCCCCGCCATCGACTAGCATCTTTGTCACCTTGAGGTTGCGTATTGTTGGTGAAACCAACAATGGCAAGCACCCGACCGCAGTAGTGCGATCAGGGTGATCCTCAGCGTCAAAGATGATAGGTGTGCTGGACCATTTCAGCGGCTTTTGGGCACCGGACGACGGCTCCGCCACTGTAATCTCACGCGCCCACTGTTTAAGTTGGCGGTGAGAAGTATGCAGCGAGGCGCCGCCATCGACACACATGGCGTCCGTAGCCTTCTGAAATTCTTGGTCGCCGGACTCGTCGTCCTCTTCGTGATCGTCGTCTTCAGGCCTTCTGTCGCGGCCCCGGGCGGGCCTCTCCTGCTGTTTCTCCTTGCCGCGACGGCCTGCTTGGCCGTCACGCTTCTTGCCGGACCCCTCAGCGTCGTACTGGCCCTTCTCCTTGTCCTGCCTCTCGTATTCAGCCCTTTGCTTCTCAGCAAGGAGCTCAACCTGGTGGCAGTCCTAGAGACCATGGCCTTTGGTGCGATGGATCTTGCAGTATCGCTTGCTGGAGTTTCCTGGCTTCTCGCCAGCCGCCAAGGCCCGGCAGGAGACGCACCCGGCAATCTCCTTGTCGGGGTCACCCGCCCTAGTTTTCTTGGCGGAGCCAGCGTCTTCAGACCCCTCGACGGCAAGTACGGTTTTACCCTTGCGCTTCTTGTTGCGGTGCCGTCCCTTCTTCGCCGGGGCGGCAGTATCCTCGTCTGAAGAGTCGGTTTCCGGACCGGCGCCTTCGCCGGGGTACTTCCTTCCTTCTTCAGCTCGGGCACATCTGTCAGCAAGAACATAGAGTTCCGCCACATCCTTCACATTGGTCATCACTAGTTCTTCACGCATCTTGTGATTACGCACGTTCTAATGGAACGCACTGATGATGGCGGCAGGGTGGACGTCAGTCAGCAAGAACATAGAGTTCCGCCACATCCTTCACATTGGTCATCACTAGTTCTTCACGCATCTTGTGATTACGCACGTTCTAATGGAACGCACTGATGATGGCGGCAGGGTGGACGTCAGGCATGTTGTATTGCACCTGGCTGAACCTTTGTATGTACTTGCGCAGACTCTCGCCTTCCGTCTGGGGTATGACGTGCAGGTCACTCGCTTGGCCATGGGCTTGGTGACATCTAGTAAAGGCGCCAACAAACTCATGGCACAAGTCGGACCAGGAGGAAATAGAGTCTACTGGCAAGTGCATCAACCATGACATGGCGTTAGGTTTAAGAGCCAGCGGAAAGTAATTCGCAAGCACCTTATCATCGAGAGCTCCGGCAGCTTGCATCGCGATGGTGTAGATGCTGAGGAACTCCGACGGGTGGGTCTTGTAGTTGTACTTCTCGCCAACGTCAGGCTTGAAGGTGTGGTGAGAGGGCCACTGGAACTGCCGCAGCTCATGGGTAAAATCCGGACAGCCTACCTCGTAAGGTAGTCCTCCAGGGCCCTCCGGTGCTGGGCGGTCTGCAGCAGGCCCTGCTCGCCTGTCTGACTCATGGCGCGCTCCGCGCCGGCGCTCGATGGTGGTTCGAGCGTCTTCATGAGCTCGTTCCTGAAGAACTTGGCGCTGGTCGCCGTGGGTCCGCGGGTCGGACGACGCTATGGAGATGGCGTCGCCCGCGACGTCCCGACGAGTCGACGCACGCGGCACCGGGCGAGGAGGAGGCGAATGCACCATAGCCACGGCGCTGCCGGCCCCCCTGCCACCGGTGCGTGGGACTCCATCGGAGCGTTGACCCTGGAGTTCCGCTGGATTTGGTTCATCCTTGTTGGCGACTGTGACAAGGTTTCGGATGGTGGCTCTCCATTCATCGAGTTTCCCTGTAATGGGGGGAAAGTCGAGGAGCAATTGCGCGCGCTAAGGCTTCGACTGGGGTCAACGGTAGCGAAATCTGCACGGACCGCGATGCGCATCGACCCCTGACCGTGTCAGGAGGAGCCCCATCACGATCCCGCCGTCGCATACCGTCTCCCCCAGTGCTTCGGCGGGTGGGCAGGTCTTCTACATCCCGGGAGTGGCGCTCGGGGCTCTACCCATGACGACGCCCGGGATCTTCGGGGTGACGACGCCGTTCGTCGTGCACTGCTTGAGAAGAGCACGCCGTTGGCGCCGGCGTGGGAGTTCTGGAGGCCCTTGCGCCGCCTTCGGGTGATGCGGCAGCGACCTTGGAAGGCCCCGCGCCACCCGCGGAGGGCCGGGCTCCATCTTTGGAACTGGCGGTGTGTGGCCCGTTACCAGGCGCACAAACATCGCCACCTCCCAAACTCCGGCTGCTGGGGCGGCGTTGGTGTTCGTGAGCAGCGCCCCGGGTCCTTTCGGTGATCGGTCCGCTGCTCGCCCGTGTCGGGACGGGCTGTCCGGCTTCCGACTGGCCAACCGCCACCGTCGTCTTCTTCTTGGGCGCCATGACGATGAAGAAGCGTCGAACTGACTGCTAAAACCTATTCTCACAACTGCTACCCCTACCTGGCGCGCCAAAGATGTCGGTGTATTTGGATCGACACCTATGGGATCACAAGAATCCCTACTATGGTTGCGGGGCACGGGGTTGAGAGAAGAGCGGATCTAATAGTTAGGACACGGTTCCTTTACCCTGGTTCGGGCTGCAAAGATGCATAAAACCCTACTCCTGCTTTGGTGGATTATATGTTTGTGTTCTTCAGCTAGCGAGCAGCTCCAAAAGCCGAGTCGCGAGGAGTTCTAAAGAGCTGAATCATTCTCCTGGTCGCCTCGGGCCTCCTTTTATAGGGAAAAGGAGTTGCCACAGTGGCACACAGGAGGTGGAAAGGGTACAGTGATGCAAGGTTATCCCTCACATTACAGGACAAGGCGCATTTAATGCGCTAAGCTTAGGTGTCCTCGCTTTATCGAGGACGAGGGGAGACGGCTGTCTTGTCCGTCGCCGCTCCTCCTTGTGTTGACACGCGCCCTGGCCAGCGGTGCCTGAGGTGCCATGTAGGCACGTAGGCAGCTGAGGTGGCGCAACGGTGGGTCTCCATGAAGGACTGCATGTCGCCACGCAAGTGCCTGCCCAGCTGGTTGGGTCGGCAGTTGCATGGGGCGGTGGAAGCGTAGTTCGCGCGGGCCTAATGATGGGCCCGCGGATGTCCTCAGCAAGGGCCTTGCCGGGGCCCCGGCAAGGGTCTTGCCGCGGCGCCTGTTGTCATCCCCGGTAAGGTGCTTGCCGGAGGTCTTGTGGTCCTCCTTGGCTGGGATCCCGCCAAAGGTCGTCGTCCTCTTAGTGTGTGTATCTGTCCTTGAATGTCTTCACAAAGATCTGCATGCCACCACGGGGATATCTCCCGAATCCTTGGCCCATGGGGGCAGTGGACTCAAGGGTGATTCGCTCTGTCGGCATGGGGCGAGCTGCCGCGGCAAGGGTCTTGCCGGGGCTGCCAGAGCCGGCCCCGGCAAGGATCTTGCCAGGGCTGCTGAAACTTGTTCCCGGCAAGGGCCTTGCCGGGGGAAGCCGCTTCGTCCCTTTGCTCTTTGCGGTCTTGTTCTTGGCGTTGCTCCAGTCTCCATCGAGCTTCGGTCATACCCCGGCTTACCTCCCTTGCCTTGCTTGGTGTGGTGGTGCCCGTGGCTCAGACTGCTCATGCACAGTCATAGGGGTACAAAAAGTGTACCCCTCTTTTTGTACACCGACAAGTGGTGCCCTCGGTGAAGTCTGTCTCCTTCCTGGTGGCCTTCTCCTCTGAATTAGAAGACCACTACATCTTATCATCCAATCTAGGCAATTGTCGGTCTGCTTTGACCCCATTGGCATTGCAATCCGGCATCCACTTGAGTATTTGGTCAGTGGTAGAGTGGATGTGCACCAGGACAACCCTTGCCGATAGATGGAAGGATCCGGCCTTGTGGAATAGTTGCTCGCATAGCCAGACCTAGCCCATGAATATCAGGTTGTTGCTGAGGCTAGGGTACCGCATCCAATCTGGGACACATTTATACTCGCAAGGAAACCTATCCCTCCTCTGCAACGGCACTATGCGGCAACGAAGGAAACCAACCCCCACATGCTCGATGGTAAGCCCGATAGCTTTCAAGCGGGCAATCCTATTCAATGCTGGGTGGAGTTTTTCATCAGAAGCACCCAGGTCGCTCCAATCACTGCCGCGCACCATGAATTCAATCTGCGACAAACAAAATGGAGGAGCCTATGGATCCTTAATCCAGCACTAGTCGCTCCTCCACTCTTCCCACTTGCGGCGGAGGCGGTTTCAATTGAGAAGAAGAAGACATAGCGAGCAGGGCGAAGGGTGTGAATGAGCAGCGCCCCTCACGTTGCCCTCTTTTATTGGTACCAGACTAGGGAGCTAGTTCTCCACTGTCCCCTGCAAAACCGCCTTTAACAGGCGCACCTCCCCATAACCGCTGCAAATCCAAGATTCCACGACCCGCAGTAACTGTGTGGGATGGACGTGTGATTGAGAGCTCAGCAAATCCGTCGATGCATGGACATCGAGTTTTTGCCGCGTGTCTGTGTCGTGTTTGGGCCTAACCAAACGACACCCGTGACACATGTGGATCAGGCCCGATGGCTCCTGTCGGTGTACACAAACAGGGGTGTTTGATTCCCCTTGACTTGTGCACAGACTCGTGCGCCCTCCGGGGTGAACCAACCTTGCTAGGTGTATCAAGCTCAAGAACAAGAAAGCCAAGGCTGCCTGAGAAACCTCCAGGTAAAGCCTCCCTTGACGGGCAGGCAAATTCGGCTGGGTCAAGGCCACGCCTGGAGACCAGGACCAGTTCGCCCCGACAAGGCCTTTGGGGTCTGTCAAAGTCGTAGCAAGGCTAAAAAAAAACCCGACAAGCTCCATGCCAACAAAACCCTTCATCAAGACGTCACCGCTCCACCTCCTCACACGCGAGTCATTAACTGATGCGCTCAGGTAGCTAGGTGAATCCTTTCAGGTACGTCACAAGCAGGCTGGAGAGGAGATTAACTTTATTGACAACTGTCCAGGTGGCGTGTCACGCTAATAAGGAAGAGATGGATAAGTGGCAAGGTAGGCTTGCCGGGCTTTAACCTCAGCATGACACCTAGAAATGCATTTAATGCACTTTGTCCTAACTGCCAGAGTTAGGTAGGATAACACTGTTAGCCTTCTAGTCATACCAAAATGACTATTTGGCCATTGTGGTGACCCCTTACCCTATAAAAGGAGGCCCGAGGCAATCTAGCAAAGGGTTGGCACCTCTCGACCCCCAACACTTGTATGCATGTAGCTTCTCTCCCCTGGCACCCTTGCCGGGCTACAGTACCCTGTGCCTTCGTAATCCTCAAGTTCAATCCACCAAAGCAGGAGTAGAATTTTACGTTGCAAAGAGGCCCGAACCTAGGTAAAAGAGAGCTGCCCCTGGTCGTGCTACCCTATTGTTTCTGCTCCTTTTGCAATGTGATTATCCCCCTCACCGAACCACAAACGGGTTGCTTTACCCCATAGGTGATCATGCTCCCCCCACGACAGTGTGCGATGTGGCTCAGGAGTTATGTTGCAACAAAAATCATTTGCAATGTCTCGTTAGCATGGTGACACTCAAATGGTAAGACTAGTAAGATATGACCATTCAAATGGAACTCACCGTTCCCACTGGAGTAATGACTGGCATTGGTGTAGGGTTCTGACCTGTCTTCTCGCACATAGACTTCAAATTTGGTTTAGTTAGTAATGAAAAAAATCATTACGCGCATGATTTGGCTAATATGTAGAAGAAACTTACCACGAAGAGCTCGTCTATGGCCCGATGAGCCACCTCATTCTATGCCCTCTCCTCCTCCAACAACCTAGCCAGCTTCTCCTCCGCCAGCCATTCCTTCTCCACCACCACCCAGTCCCTGTCCTCCAGAAGAACCTGGCTTGTCTCTCTCTCTCTTTCCGAAGAGCATCTTGCAACACCACTCCTCGTTAGCATTGTAATCATCGATGGCCACACACACAATGTAATGGAGGAAAGATATATGAGTCCATATAACTAACCTCGATGGCGAGATCGACTGGCCGTGGACTAGTCTTTATCTCACAATAGGAGATCGTTTGGCGCGCCTTGATCTCCAGGAGAGTGAGAGAAGAATGTATCAGTCCATCTCCAATGGCTAATGAGCCATGGGACCTCCCACCACCAGATATCATCACCAGCTCTCGATCTATATGATTCTGGCTCGGGTTATAGTCCTCCCCTTTCCTCGCCTTCGCCTCTTGGTTGTACCTCACGAGCTTTTGGGGGGAGGACATGTTGGTGAAATTCCCTGGATGATCGAGGTCAGTGTCGGGACCCCGATCCTAAGTCACACCGGTCTAGCATGTAACACACCATATCACTTTGCGGCCTCACGCACGGTATCCCCACGGGTGCCACCTTACCTGGCCCGGGACCGTTTGCGCATTTTGGCTCACGTATATGATAGTGTCTCTAGCATCCATATGACAGAGAACCCGGGCCGACATGACCAGTTATAAACCAAAAGTGGCACTAAATTACAGTGACAGGCATCCGTGACCCAGCAACGAACGTGTCGGTCATCAACGTATGAACCCAAGTCGTAGCAAGCTACAAGGACTTAAAGGAACAATGCGTGACATTTCCCCTAAGGGACAAACACAGGAACGAAGAAGGACACATGCCGGTCAGCCTAAGTGTTCCGGAGCAGTAGCAAGCTACCAAGGCTCAGTGGAAACACTAGGAGACATTTCCTTGTAAGATAGGCTACCAAGGGTAAACAACTAGGTGTCGGATCCCACACATACCAAGCATTTCAATAACATACACACAATATGCTCAATATGTGCAAATACAACATGGCATCACAACAAGACTCTAATAAACAAAGTATTTATTCATTAGGCTCCGAGGAGCCAAGTATTACAAACATGGGTCTCATGACCCAACATTCAGAGCATACAAGCAACAAGCGGAAGCACTACATGTCTGAGTACAGACATCTACAAATGAAAAGGCTGAAGAGCCTGACTATCTACAACACTCGGCCAAGATCGTAGCTGAGGTATCAAGCTACTTGTCGAAGTCCAAGCGGAACTACTAGGGAGACATCAATCCTATCTGCAAAACATAAATTAAGCAAACATGAGTACAAAGGTACTCAGCAAGACTTACATCAGATCCTATCATACATGCACTTGTATCAAGAAGGCAAGTGGGGTTTAGTTGCAGCAAGCCAGCTTTGACTCAGTGGCTATCCTATTCTACGATTGTTGGCAACTCTTTGAGGTGGCGCACACGAGTCCACTAAGCACCACACAATACACCACTATGGATTCATTCCCGTCTCCCTACGAGAAGGCCATCCATAGCACTCACACTTGTCTTGAGCATTTTAGAGTATCCACTTCAAGTTGTCTATGTACCACGTAAGCATCCAAGAAGTCCATATCCGCGGACCCGGCTATTCGAATAGATTATGATAACCCTGCAGGGGTGTACTTCTTCACACACGCTCTCGCCACTTACCGCCAGGTACACGTCGTGTATCTCGGCAACCTTCAAGCGGAAGCCTGGCGAGGGTGTCGGCCACGACCTGACTAACCACACAAGTCTCTCGTCCAGGTTTATCGCCTATTCGGGTTCCATCGCAAGGGAGTCCGGCCGAGGTTTCCATCACGGACCCAAACGATGTGTACAGGGTTCCCGAGCCCACCATCCGGGTGCCACTCGGTACACCGGGCCACGTGTGCCTAGTCTGTCCCAAGCCCACCCTGCCGGGTGCCACCTGGTAGAGAAATAACACTACCTACAAACACCAGAAACTAGTCGCAACTCCTGGACAGAGATCATGTTGATTAATAAGTCGAGAGGGGTCGAGTTACCGGAACCCAATGTGTGGTAGTAACTAGTCATTGGACAACATACTCGGAACTCAGTTCTTAGGGACGGTTCCAGTGAGACAACCCACCATGACTCCTACATGGCCTCTCACCACTACCTTTACCAAATCGTGTTCACACACTTAACCCTCAGCATCAGAACATATCATTTCACTCCAATTCATTCCCGATGAATCAGACCTGACACACTCTAAGCAATAGCAAGCAAGGCATGGTAAGATCACAACATGGCTTCAATCAACTCCTACACATCCTAGTGGGTTTCAACTATTTACTGTGGAAAGACAGGTCATGCAGAGGAATGGGTTCAACTACCGCAGCATAAAGTAGCAGTTGAAATCGTTGTTGTCCTAATGCAATAACAGGGAGCTGGAGCGAGAGAGTAGGATTGTATCGGAATGAACAAAGGGGTTTGCTTGCCTGGTAAAACAACGTGCAGAGCACTGCTCCTCTGACAGGTACTCTGGATCGGTCTCCGGAGCTGGACCTATCGAGAAGAACGGTGCAGATAATCAAACACAAGCATATGCAACAATATGATGCATGAATATGGCATGAAGTTATGATGTTGTTTGAGCTACTGCTGCTAGCATTTTGTTTGGTTGAATTCCATTTGAACCAAGGGTTCAAATACAATTCTAAGAAAAAGCATTTTAAATGTCATTTATGTGTTTTCATACAATCAGTAGGTATAACTTCATTTGTCATGCATGAAAATGGTACAGATGGATAGATTGAATTTTTTTGATAAATTTTCATATATAAATTATTTCATTCTGAGCTACGGTTGAATTTCTGTGAATTTTTGAAGTTTAGGCCAATTTCGGAAATAAATAAATCATTTAAGATTTATTTAAATGCCAGAATTGGAATACTGCGTCAGCATGACACAAGCATGACGTCAGCAGGTCAAAGGGGCTGTCCAGAGTCAAACCTGACAGTGGGGTCCCACTGGTCAGTGACTTAGTTAATTAACTAAAGTTTAAAACTAAACTAAATAGACAAGGGGCCCACATGTCAGTGTCTAATTAGATTAATGTCAGTAATTAAAACTTAATTAAACCCTAAACTAAAAATTAGTCAAGGTGGCCCCACATGTCATAGACTCAGGGGAAGTCAAACCCGGTGGGTTTGGGTCAAAACCCACCGGCGGTTAGCCGCCGGCGAGGCCGAATGCGGCGGAGGGCGTCGGAAACTCGCCTCCGTCGACCATTCGAGTGGCGTAGGGCACCTACAGGATGCGCAGACTCTTGCGCATCCAAGGCGCTAGGCGGCAGCAGCTGGAGCGGCCGGAATCGTCGCCTGCGTCGAGCCCAGCGGCGGCCGGAGTTCGGGCCTCGTCGGTTTAGGTGCTACGGTGCACGAGAAGGCGAGGGAGTGAGTGCGTTGGGTTCCTGGGGGTTTCCTGAGCACGATGACGTGCTCCGTTGTGAGCTCGTGCGGCTGTGGCCACGACTACACCATGGCCGGCGGCGAGAAGCTCTCGGCCGCGGGAGGAATCAGAGCTAGAGGACAGGCGCGAGCACGAGGGAAGGGGGGAAAGGCAGAAGAGCTCACGGCGATCTTGATGGCGTCGTCAGCTAGCTCGGGGACGCGTCGGAGCGGGCGCAGGGTCGCCGGCGATCTTCACGGCCGCAGGTTGAAGACGAGGTCGTCGACGGCGCTCCAGGGGCTTCTGGCGTCGGGCAGCTTGGCGAGGAGAAGGAGAGGAACGGGGCGGAGCTTCTGGGTACTCCGGCGAGGCGAGAGGGGGACGGTGGCCACGGCTACGGCGAGCGGCGGCGACGGTGGCGTTCGGGCGTTCGCGAGGAAGAGCACCAGGAGAGGGGAGAAGGGACCGAGGGGGAGTGAGAGGGTCCAGGGGGTGCGTGGCTTCGTCCAGAGGCTGCTAGGCACGTCGGCAGCGGCGGAAGCAGGAGGTGGCCGTGGCGCGTGGCCGCGGGCGCCGAGCACGCGCTCGTCCTTCTGTCAAGGAGGAAGACGACAGGGAGGAGCGGGCTGGGCTGGCCAGCTGGGCCGGCCAGGCCGTGCTGTGCTGGGCGAGCACAGGTAAGTCTGTCCTTTTTATTTTTCTTTTCTATTTTCTTCTGACATTTGTTTTGATTTAATTTCTAAACTAAATCATTTATTTTCTTCTGACATTTTATTTTGCAGGGACCTAGGAATTAACCCAAACCCCTAAAAGTAAAGAACCAGAATTTTGGACATATATAAAATATATAATATATATATATATATATCCAAGCAAAATAGCTATTGCATTAATTCCAAATGCCCAAAACAAATGCTTATGGGCTTCTAATAATATTGGTTTGATTTTTATCTCTGACCAATATTTTTAGAGGGCCACATGAACATTTTCTTGGACCTTTTTGGAGCAACTTTTATTTGGGTCATTTTCAAAAGGGTTTCTGAGGGTTTCACAAGTCCTCATTTCAATTTCATTTGAAATTTAAACATGATGCAAACCACAAACTAACCTAGAGCATACCAGAACTAGGGTTGTGACAGTCAGACTCAGAGAATGCCTCAGTCTTCTTGCACGAGGCAGTATATGCCATGGCATAGAGGCCAAACACCTGTGGCTCCTCTGTGTTACAATGTAACACCTAAAAGAGAGGAACAGAGTATTAGTAAAGGGCTCAAGCTAGCATGAAGAATGAATTGCATGAATCATGAAGCAAACTAAAAGTGTGTTATCTCGACTAGAGGGGGGTAGGTGGGCGCTTGCATAGGAAATTCCGCTCCTCAAGGGGCAGCCTAAGGAGGCTGCTTCCTTCGGCGGTCTTGGCGTCATCTGCCTCGCAAGGCTTGGCCCCTCGTGATGGTCTTGGCATGTTGATGTTGAAGATGGAACATGCCAGGCCATTGATGGAGCCATGCGGTTGGCCGCAAGAAGGCAAGTATGGGTACCCTGGTTCCCAGAACGTCGACAGTAGCCCCCGGTCCCAAGGCGTGCTTGGACTTGGCTTCGAGGCGAAGCCAAGAGGCGAGGAAGAAGCGCTGCGGGCCCCAATCGCCTGTGGACGGAGCTAACGTGTGGCACTTGACGGGATGTGGGCGTCTCCACTTCCCCACACTGCCTCGGCAACCGTCCCAGGCTCACAAAAGAATCCGCTTCCGCTGCGAGTATTCATTGCCCTTGTCTTCGTCTTGCTCCAGATCCCCTTTCCTTCCTGCCGCCAGAGCCCTCAAATTTGCCAAAACTTTCCCCTAATCTATCCCCTGATGGCCACCGGGAAGGTGAAACCCGCCGCGTCGGCCACGCGCTCGCCTGAGCTGGCCCTCGGCGTTTCCACCATCACCGGCGCTCCGGGTAATGACAATTAGGGGAGGGAGACGACGCTCTGGGTTGGATGTGCCAAGCGCGAGGTCTTGGCAAGGACCTTCTACCCCATCTTCCTCCACAACGTCTTCGCGGGACTCATCCCGCCTTTCTCCAATGTCTTCTACGCCATTCTCGATCATTACGGATCCAAGCCCTGCATCTTCAGCCCAACTCCATCCTCCTCCTGTCCGTCTACGCCTTTTACCGCGAGGTGTTTGTGGGGGTGGCGCCTTCCGTCGCGCTGCTTTGCCACTTCTTCTACTCCGGATGCGTAGCTTCTCCCAGTGCTCCGGGTGCGTTTGCCTCGTTGCCTCCCATGGCAGCAACTTGCTTTCGAGGGCCGAGAAGATGTTGGAGGACTATCAGCGAAAGTGGATCTTCATGGACGCCAAGCGCCTCCACGCCCAGTTGGATTCGCCGACCGCGATGCCGGCAATGCTGGACCGGTGGGCTCATGAGAAACTCAACAACCACTGGGTGGCGCCAGTCCTGAAGAGGATGACGGTGGATCTGGAGTCTGACAAGCTGACGGGGGCCGTCCTTGTCAAAGAGTTCTTGGTGCAGTGCCTTCCTCCGCTCCATGCACACTCGCACCCCATGTGGGATCTCGGGGGCACGGGGGACGACCTCCGACTTTGCCCAGAGGACTTGACGGATGAGGAGCTGAGTAGGGTCATGCGCACCATCCTTGAGAAGGACCCTGGCAGCCTCCCTAAAGCCTTCCTTTTGATGTACCATTGCGGTGGCGGCGCGGAGTTAGCCGCCGCCATGCATGTATTCAACGAGCTAGGGCTCATACCATCGAGGCTCCCCAATTCCCCGGTGCAGGTGTCGTCTAGCGAGGACCCTGAAGAGAAGGAGGAGGGGGGCTCGGAGGCGACCATGGACGACGTGGAGGGGACTTCTCCCTCGCTGCAGAGTGATCTCCATCGCGGTCTTTCTAACGATGACGCCGCCACCGAGTACTTGGGCGAGGGGTCCCCGCATCCCATTGAGGAATTCACGAGGTCCAGAGGTACCCCTCTACGCAGGCTTCATTGGGCGACTTCAAAGAAGGGTAAGGCGCCGCCGCTTCACGGTGGCGACTCCTCCGCCTCCTCGCCTGTTGCCCTCGTTTTGCAGCCAGCCACCGCGCTCCCGACCGCTCTCCAAGGCACTGCACAGCCCGTGCCCAAGAAGGCTGGGGGCACCGCACTCCTGTCCAGGAAAAGAGCGTACATTGCTGCCGATGAGTAAGTGTCGTACCTTGCATTTGATTTCCATCCCCGGAGCCGTGCCCATTACATTCCTCTTCTGGCGTCCAGGCTCTAGATTGTGGCGAAGAAGAAGAAGGAGGTGGCTGAGGCTCCCACGGCCACATCGCCTGCCGCGGTCGCGGCGACCTCCAAGCGGGCGGAAGGGGCCACCACGGAACCTCCGGCTACGGCGCAGGCCCCTGAGGGATCAGCGCTTGAGCCTCAGGAGAGTGAAGCCTCCGTGGCCTGGCAGCCCCCGAGGCCGTCCGTTGCCACAGCGTCCGCGGGAGGTTCGGAGGCCCTGGAGCCTCCTCCTGCCCCTGCTGCGGCGGGGCTAGTCAAAGCGCCGGTGTTGCCCTCTCATGAATCTCAGGCAGGCTGCGTCGCCCCGGCCTAGTGGGAGCTCTCGACGAGGCGTACACCGTGCTGGACAAGCTCATGGCCAACCTTCAGGGTGCCGGCAGCTGCGTGGTGGCGGGGCGCCTGGGGGTGATCTCGGAGTGGCTCCAGGCCGACGCATCCCTCAAGACGGCCTAGGGCCAAGCCGAGGCCGCTGCTTTGGAGGATAGGAGTGTGGCCAGCGAGGACACGATGACTCGTGACGTGGCACGGGCCAAGGCCGCATTCGCCAAGCAGTGCTGCGGTGCGATGGAGGCAGAGTTGTAGGACTTGC
>LR738714.1:342480676-342506251 GCA_902687465.1 Secale cereale
GACACCCGCACCCGCCAGCTTCAGACGGGGGAGGATAAGATGAAGGCCTGGGAGGCCGCACTTGCTGACCACGACGCCGAGCTAGAGCAGGCGGCCCAAGAGCAGGACGCTGAATGGAGTCGCCTAGACAAGCTGAAAGTGGAGGTGGATAGGTGATGTCAACTACGCAACCTTCTTCTTGTAGACGTTGCTGGGCCTCCAAGTGTAGAGGTTTGTAGGACAGTAGAAAATTTCGCTCAAGTGGATGACCTAAGGTTTATCAATCCATGGGAGGCATAGGATGAAGATGGTCTCTCTCAAACAACCCTGCAGCCAAATCACAAAGAGTCTCGTGTGTCCCCAACACACCCAATACAATGGTAAATTGTATAGGTGCATTAGTTCGGCGAAGAGATAGTGATACAAGTGCAATATGGATGGTAGATATAGGTTTTTGTAATCTGAATATATAAAAACAGCAAGGTAACTAATGATAAAAGTGAGCACAAACGGTATTGCAATGCTTCAAAACAAGCCCTAAGGTTCATACTTTCACTAGTGCAAGTTCTCTCAACAATAATGACATAAGTGGATCATATAACTATCCCTCCACATGCAACAAAGAGTCACTCCAAAGTCACTAATAGCGGAGAACAAACGAAGAGATTATTGTACGGTACGAAACCACCTCAAAGTTATTCTTTCTATTCAACCTATTCAACAGTCCATAGTAAAATAACACAAAGCTATTATTTCCGTTCGATCCATCCTAGAGTTCATACTGGAATAACACCTTAAGACACACATCAACCAAAACCCTAATGTCACCTAGATACTCCATTGTCACCTCAAGTATCTGCGAGCATGATTATACGATATGCATCACACAATCTAAGATTCATCTATTCAACCAACACAAAGAACTTCAAAGAGTGCTCCAAAGTTTCTATCAGAGAATCAAGACGAAAACATGTGCCAACCCCTATGCATAGATTCCTGAGGTCACGGAACCCGCAAGTTGATCACCAAAGCACACATCAAGTGAATCAATAGAATACCCCATTGTCACCATGGGTATCCCACGCAAGACATACATCAAGTGTTCTCAAATCCTTAAAGACTCAATCCGATAAGATAACTTCAAAGGGAAAACTCAATCCATTACAAGAAGGTAGAGGGGAGAAACATCATAAGATCCAACTATAATAACAAAGCTCGCGGTACATCAAGGTCGTGCCATATCAAGAACACGATAGAGAGAGATCAAACACATAGCTACTCGTACATAGCCTCAGCCCCGAGGGTGAACTACTCCCTCCTCGTCATGGAGAGCACCGGGATCATGAAGATGGCTACCGGTGAGGGATCCCCCCTCCGGTAGGGTGCCAAAATAGGGTCCCGATTGCTTTTTGGTGGCTACAGAGGCTTGCGGCGGCGGAACTCCCGATCTAGGTTTCTTTTCCGGGTTTCTGTATTTATAGGAATTTTTGGCGTCGGGCTCACGTCAGGGGGGTCTCTAAGTCGTCCATGATATAGGGGGGCACACCTAGGGGGGTAGGGCGCACCCTCCACCCTCGTGGACGGCCCGGGACACTTTTGGCCGAACTCTTTTACTCCGAGGTCTTCTTTTGGTCCATAAAATATCATCAAAAGTTGGCACGTCAATTGGACTCCTTTTGGTATTCCTTTTCTATAAAACTCAAAAACAAGGAAAAAACAGAAACTGGCACTAGGCTCTAGGTTAATAGGTTAGTCCAAAAATCATATAAAATAGCATATAAATGCATATAAAACATCCAAGATGAATAATATAATAGCATGGAACAATAAAAAATTATAGATCCGTTGGAGACGTATCAAGTGTCCCAAAGCTTAATTCCTGCTCGTCCTCGAGTAGGTAAATGATAAAAACAATTTTTTTGATGTGGAATGCTACCTAAAATAATTATCAATGTAATTTTCTTTATTGTGGCATGAATGTTCAGATCCAAAAGATTCAAGACAAAAGTTTAAGATTGACATAAAAATAATAATACTTCAAGCATACTAACAAAGTAATCATGTCTTCTCAAAATAACATGTCCAAAGAAAGTTCATCCCTACAAAATCATATAGTTTGGCTATTCTCTATCTTCGTCACAGAAATATTCAAATCATGCACAACCCCAGTTTCAGACAAGCAATTGTTTCATACTTTAGTATTCTCAAACTTCTTCAACTTTCACGCAATACATGAGCATGAGCCATGGACATATCACTATAGGTGGAATAGAGTGGTGGTTGTGGAGAAGACAAAAAGAGGAAGATGGTCTCACATCAACTAGGTGTATTAATGGGCTATGGAGATTCCCATCAGTAGATATCAATGTGAGTGAGTAGGGATTGCCATGCAACGGATGCACTAGAGCTACAAATGTATGAAAGCTCAACAAAAGAAACTAAGTGGGTGTGCATCCAACTTGCTTGCTCATGAAGACCTAGGGCATTTTGATGAAGCCCATCGTTGGATATACAAGCCAAGTTCTATAATGAAAAATTCCCACTAGTATATGACAGTGACAACATAAGAGACTCTCTATCATGGAAATCATGGTGCTACTTTGAAGCACAAGTGTGGAAAAAGGATAGTGGCATTGCGCCTTCTCTCTTTTTCTCTCATTTTTTATTTTATTATTTTATTTTGGGCCCTTTCTTTTTTTCTCCCTTTTTTTATGGCCTCTTTTTTTTAACTTTTTTTATTTTTCATTTTTCGTCCGGAGTCTCATCCCGACTTGTGTGGGAATCATAGTCTCTATCATCCTTTCCTCATGGGGACACTGCTCTAATAATGAAGATAATCACACTTTTATTTAACAAACGGATGTGACTACCTCCGGCGGTGTACGGGTATGTGTAATGAATCAAGAGTGACATATATGAAAAAATTATGAAGGGTGGCTTTGCCACAAATACAATGTCAACTACATGATCATGCAAGGCCATATGACAATGATGGTGCGTGTCATAATAAACAGAACAGTGGAAAGTTGCATGGCAATATATCTCAGAATGGCTATGGAAATGCCATAATAGGTAGGTATGGTGGCTATTTTGAGGAAGATATATGCTGGGTGTATGGTACCGGCGAAAGTTGCGCGATACTAGAGAGGCTAGCAATGGTGGAAGGTTGATAGTGTGTATAATCCATGGACTCAACATTAGTCATAAAGAACTCATATACTTATTGCAAAAATCTACAAGTTATAAAAACCAAGCACTACACGCATGCTCCTAGGGGAAGGGTTGGTAGGAGTTAACCATCGTGCGATCCCAACCTCCACACAAAGGAAGACAATCAATAAATAAATCATGATCCAACTTCATCACATAACGGTTCACAATACGTGCATGCTACGGGAATCACAAACTTTAACACAAGTATTCCTCAAATTCAGAATTAATCTACTAGCATGACTCTAATATCACCATCCTCATATCTGAAAAAAATCATCAAGCATCAAACTTCTCATGGTATTCAACGCACTTTATATGAAAGTTTTTATTATACCCATCTTGGATGCCCATCATATTAGGACTAGTTTTATAGCCAAAGCAAATTACCATGCTGTTCTAAAAGACTATCAAAATAATATAAGTGAAGCTTCAGAGATCAATAATTTCTATAAAATAAAACCACCGTCATGCTCTAAAAGATATAAGTGAAGCACTAGAGCAAATGACAAACTACTCCAAAAGATATAAGTGAAGATCAATGAGTAGTTGAATAATTATGTAACTATGTGAAGTCTCGCTAACATTTAAGAATTTAAGATCTTGGGATATTACTCAAACAGCAAGCAAAGCAAAATAAAATGACATTTCAAGGATAGCACATATCATGTGATGAATTAAAAACTTGCGCTCAACCGATATTAACCGATAACTGTTGATGAAGAAAGGTGGGATGCGTACCATGGCATCCCCAAGCTTAGATGCTTAAGACTTCTTGAAATATTAACATGGGATGCCTTGGGCATCCCCAAGTTGATCTCTTGTATCTCCTTAATTCTTCTTATGTCACTGTTTCCCTGAATCTCAAAAACTTCGTCCACACAAAACTCAACAAGAACTCATGAGATAAGTTAGTATAAATCAACTCAAAACCTTATCATTATGTGCTGTAGAAAATAACTAAAATTATAATTTGACATTGCATACTAAATGCCTCTGGGTATTTAATACTCCTATCCTCAAATAGAATCATTAAACATACAAACATATGCAAATAATGCAAAAATAACAGCAATCTGTCTAAATATGACAGTCTGTAAAATAGTGGAATTGTTCTCATACTTCCCTAACTCAAAAAATTAGGAAAAATTACCACATTGCAGAGAACTTATTCATGCTCACTATGTAAAAATTTCAAGATTTTATCACGTTGTGACTATCTATAAGAAGTCAGACAATGATAGAAAACTTTCTGTTTTCAAATAGCAACATAAAGACTTGCAAAATAATCATGGTAAAGGCTAGACTTGACATTTTATTGAAAAGAAAGATACAAAACATGCCTCTGAATAACAGCAAGAAAATACAAACAAAATGAAATGACGCTCCAAGCAAAACACATATCATGTGGTGAATAAAAATATAGCCTCAAGTAAAGTTACCGATAGACGAAGACGAAAGAGGGGATGCCTTCCGGGGCATCCCCAAGCTTAGGCTCTTGGTTGTCCTTGAATATTACCTTGGGGTGCCTTGGGCATCCCCAAGCTTAGGCTCTTGCCACTCATCATCCCATAGTCCATCAAATCTTTACCCAAAACTTGAAAACTTCACAACACAAAACTTAACGGAACTTTGTGAGATGCGTTAGTAAAACAAATCCAATACTTACTTGTAGGTACTGTTGTGAACTTATTCTTGTTTCATATTGATGTCATATCTACTGTATTCTAACTTTTCCATGGTTCATACCCCATGATACTACCCATAGATGCATCAAAATAAGCAAACAACACAAGAAAACTGAATCTGTCAAAAACAGAACAGTGTGTAGCAATCTGTAACTTTTGAATACTTCTGTAACTCAAACAATTATGAACTAAATTGGTGGACGTGAGGAATTTGTCTATTAATATTCTTTAAAAATAATCAACCTAAAATCACTCTCCAGTAAAAAATGGCAGCTAATCTCGTGAGCGCAAAATTTTCTGTTTTTTACAGCATGATCGCAAAGACTTCACCCAAGTCTTTCCAAAGGTTCTACTTGGCACTTTATTGAAACAAAAGCTATAAAACATGATTACTATAGTAGTTTAATCATGTGAACACACAAAAAAAGTAGCGGTAAATATTGGGTTGTCTCCCAACAAGCGCTTTTCTCTAATGCCTTTTAGCTGGGCATGATGATTTCAATGATGCTCACATAAAAGATAAGAATTGAAACATAACGAGAGCATCATGAAGAATATAACTAGCACATTTAAGTTTATCTCAATTCCTATGAATAGGGATTTTGTGAGCAAACAACTTATAGAGAGGAAACTGGCATAGGAAAGCAAAACAAGCATAGCTTCATGATTTTCAACACATAGAGAGGAAACTTGATATTATTGCAATTCCTACAAGCATATATTCCTCCCTCATAATAATTTTCAGTCGCATCATGAATAAATTCAACAACATAACCATCACATAAAGCATTCTTTTCATGATCTACAAGCATAGAAAATTTACTACTCTCCACATAAGAAAAATTCTTCTCATTCGAAATAGTGGGAGTATCACAATAAACTCGAATACTATAAATTGTTTCCACATTAAAAGAGTAATGTTCAAGAAAAGGGTAATCATAATCATGACAAGTTTTGTAAATATAATCTTCACTACTTTTTATAACATAAGTATCATCACAATAATCATCATAAGTAGTAACTTTGTTCTCATCATAATCAATTGAAACCTCTTCCAAGATAGTGGAATCACTACTAAATAAAGTCATGACCTCTCCAAATCCACTTTTATAATTATAACAATAAGATTCAACATCCTCCAAAATAGTAGGATCATTACTTCCAAAAGTTGACACTCTTCGAAACCCACTTTCATCAATATAATCATCATAAATAGGAGGCACGCTATCATCATAACAATTTGCTCATCAAAACTTGGGAGACTAAAAATATCATCTTCATTAAACATGGCATCCCCAAGCTTGGGTCAAACATTAATTGCAGCAAATAAATTCTCAAACATATAGTTCTCATCAAACATAGCATCCCCAAGCTTGGGCCTTAGCATATCATAAGCATAATCACTCTCATCATTAATAGTATGGATAGCACCAATAGTATAGCAATTATCATCATCACAATGAGTAATAGGAGAAACATCATTTGGGAGGGATACCTTTTTACCTTTGTTTCTCCGTCTTTTCTTTTTCTTCTTCACATTATGTATGGGTTTAATCCTATTTTTGGAGCTCCTTGTTATTGAGATTGGTTGAATAGAAGGCTCCTCCTCGTTACGTGGTTCAACATAAGAAAGAATAGGAGGATATTGGGAAATCTCTTCCCTTTCATTACTATTCTCTTCATCTTATATCTGTTTTCTTGTCTTTAAGTAATTGGCAATATAAGGATTTTCAATGCAATTCACCGCACAATACATATAAATTTCCTCTAGATCAAAATCAAGAACTTTATCAAGGACAAATTATGAAATATCCTTAGTTATACGTTTCATTTCTTCATAACCCACAAGCAAACTAAGTTCATTATGATGCGCAAGGGAAATCAAGTCATCACAATTTTTGGACACGATACAATCATCAAACAATTTTCATTGGAGATTTAAATGATCACGTTCATTGCAAAGTACATAAGGATGGCAAAGAAATTTTAAATTTTCAGCACGAACATCTAGCCTCTCTTGCAACCATTTAGTTTCTAAATACTTATGCCTCTTTCAAAATCTATCTTCCCTATTTGGTGTGTACTTGCAAATTCTATGCACTCCAGAAAAGTTGACATGCTTATAAGGGACATTTTCATCATGACTTAATGCATTCTTCTTCTAGTACTTCGTCACAATTTTACTTTCCATCATTTTCATGAAAGACATTAAAAAGATGAAGCATATGAGGCAACCACAATTCCATTTTTTGTAGTTTTCTTTTATAAGCTAAACAAGTAATAAAACAAGAAACTAAAAGATTCGATTGCAAGATCTAAAGATATAGCTTCAAGCACTAACCTCCCCGGCAGCGACGCCAGAAAAGAGCTTTGTTGACGGGATGTTAGT
Source organism: Secale cereale (assembly GCA_902687465.1). Lineage (NCBI taxonomy): Eukaryota > Viridiplantae > Streptophyta > Magnoliopsida > Poales > Poaceae > Secale > Secale cereale. The sequence continues at coordinate 342,487,943 of LR738714.1, forward strand.
GCTGCTTACCTAGCCTCCCAGACAACGGCACCAGAAAAGAGCTTGATTTCTACTACGCAACCTTCTTCTTGTAGACGTTGTTGGTCCTCCAAGTGCAGACGTTTGTAGGACAGTAGCAAATTTCCCTCAAGTGGATGACCTAAGGTTTATCAATCCGTGGGAGGTGTAGGATGAAGATGGTCTCTCTCAAACAACCCTGCAACCAAATAACTAAGAGTCTATTGTGTCCCCAAGACACCCAATACAATGGTAAATTGTATAGGTGCACTAGTTCGGCGAAGAGATAGTGATACAAGTGCAATGTGGATGGTGGATATAGGTTTTTGTAATCTGAAAATATAAAAACAGCAAGGTAACTAATGATAAAAGTGAGCACAAACGGTATTGCAATGCTTTGGCACAAGGCCTAGCGTTCATACTTTCACTACTGCAAGTTCTCTCAACAATAATAACATAAGTGGATCATATAACTATCCCTCAACATGCAACAAAGAGTCAGTCCAAAGTCACTAATAGCGGAGAACAAACGAACATATTATTGTAGGGTACGAAACTACCTCAAAGTTATTCTTTCTCATCGATCTATTCAAGAGTCCGTAGTAAAATAACACGAATCTATTCTTTCCGTTCGATCTATCCTAGAGTTCGTACTAGAATAACACCTGAAGACACACATCAACCAAAAACCTAATGTCACCTAGATACTCCATTGTCACCTCAAGTATCCGTGGACATGATTATACCATATGCATCACACAATCTGAGATTCATCTATTCAACCAACACAAAAACTTCAAAGAGTGCCCCAAAGTTTCTATCGAAGAGTCAAAACGAAAATGTGTGCCAACCCCTATGCATAGATTCCCAAGGTCACGAAACCCGCAAGTTAATCACCAAAACATACATCAAGTAAATCAATAGAATAGTCACCACGGGTATCCCACACAAGACATACATCAAGTGTTCTCAAATGCTTAAGGACTCAATCCGATAATTTAATTTCAAAGGAAAAACTCAATCCATTACACGAAGGTAGAGGGGGAGAAACATCATAAGATCCAACTATAATAGCAAAGCTCGCGGTACATCAAGATCGTGCCATATCAAGAACACGAGAGAGAGAGAGAGATCAAACACATAGCTATTGGTAAATACCCTCAGCCCCGATGTTAAACTACTCCCTCCTCGTCATGGAGAGCGCCGGGATGATGAAGATGGCCACCATTGAGGGATCCCCCCTCCAGCAGGGTGTCGGAACAAGGTCCCGATTGGTTTTTGGTGGCTATAGAGGCTTGCGGCAGCGAAACTCCCAATCTAGGTTTCTTTGCGGGGGTTTCTGTATTTATAGGAATTTTTGGTGTCGAGCTCACGTCAGGGGGGTCTCCGAGTCGTCCATGAGATAGGGGGGCGCGGTTAGTGGGGTAGGGCGCGCCCTCCACCCTCATGGACGGCCTGGGACTCTTCTGGCCCAACTCTTTTACTCCAGGGTCTTCTTTTGGTCCATAAAAAAATCATCAAAAATTGGCACGTCAATTGGACTCCATTTGGTGTTCCTTTTCTATAAAACTCAAAACAAGCAAAAAACAGAAACTGGCACTGGGCTCTAGGTTAATAGGTTAGTCCCAAAAATCATATAAAAAGCATATAAAACATCCAAGATGAAAAATATAATAGCATGGAACAATAAAAAATTACAGATATGTTGGAGACGTATCAATAGGGCGCAGGCATCCCATGCCAAGCTTGTCTCTAAGGAGGCGGCTCAGCTGGAGACTAGGGAGAAGACCCTCGCCGTGGGGCGCGATGCTTTGACCACCCTTGAGCTGAGGTCCCACACGGCGCTAAAGTCCCTTTATGGGGCAGAGCACGAGCAGCCGCTAGTGACCTTGGAGGAAGGCCTCGCCGGGCTGCTCCCCAAGCTCGTCGTGCTGCTCGAAGGCATTGGCCCTGGAGTTGACACCATGGTGGAGGGAGAGAGCTGCGTGCTCTTCACCTCTGAAGTGACACGCGTCTTCAGCCACCTTCATCTTCGGGACCCCAGCATCGATCTCGGTGCCCTGATCGAACGGGTGGCCCTTGAATCTTGTGACGCTGCTGTTGAGGCCGTGAAGAAACTGGTGGAGGCCTTATTGAAGAAGGTCCTCTGCGTCGACCCCACAACTATGGCGACTAGAGCCGATGGCAAGGGTAGCGGTGTTTTCGACGAGGAGCCCCCTACAGCTGGCGACACCATCGTCTGAGGCGCCGCGTCTTCCTGAATTTATCTTGCAACATTACCGTGCCCCGTGGAGGCGTGAGAACATTGTTTTTGAAACCTGTGACAAATTAAGCTTTGTAATAATTTGCTTCCTTCCATGCTTGATTTCTATTCTACTTGCCCTAGTGTTCTGCGTCAGCAGGGCCCGACACCGCGCATACCTTAGCCGCTGTTGGCGCGTCCGGATCACCAGGACAAGCTCAAGGGGTGAGGGCTATGTGACTAGTGAGGCCCCTGAGTTGCGATGCTCAGGGGTCCCCCTTGACGTGCGAAATGTCGATGCTCTAGGAGTTAGATCGTCACGAGGTCGCTGATGCTCTGCGTCGGCAGGGCCCAACCCTGTGCATACCATCCGCCGTTGGGTCATCTGGATTACCAGGACAGGACCAAGGGTGAGGGGCTATAGGGTCAGTGATGCCCCTGAGTCGCGATGCTCACAGCTCCCCCTTGATGTACCAGTTGCCCTCATGAGCTCCATACCTTTTTCTTCGTCAACCTTTGCCTGGGAGGGGCGCGCATGGACCAGGTGCAAGGACCTGGTGAGGCGGCATGCGCCAGGATAGGCCCGAGCATAGCCCCCGTGTCCTGCCCCCACGCGTTCATCACATGGAGAGGTTCAGCGGTCGATCGAGAGGCCATCCCGAGGTTGGTGCAGCCCAGAAGCACCCTTAGTTGTTTTTCACCAGCGCAGAGCATAGGGCTTCCACTTGGCGTAGGCATAGCCGCTTCTCGACCGTGTCGTCCGCCAGCGCGGAGGATGGGACTTCCACTGGATGCATGGGTGGGAGGTCCCTCTGGGGGATAAGTTCGAGCGTGTACAACCCAGTTAGAAGAGGTGTATATGGGCACCCATGAGCCAGCGCGGGAATCACGAGGCATACCTCAAGGAAGGTTGCGCCTGGATTTTGAGTTCGGAACATGAGCTGGGGTCCTGCCAGATGGTTAGGTGGCCTGCCCTGAGTGAATCTCCGAAGGATATCGAATGAGAAGGCCAAGCACCAACGACCCCATGAGGTGACGTGAACGGGGTCGGACCACTAGACAGAGCTCAACTGTTGGGTTTATCGACACTGCAGGGACAGACTCAAGCACAGACGCCGTGCCCAGACTTGTCATGCGACGATTCTAAGGAGAGACAACCGGCGCGAGGCTCCCGCGATGGCGAGGCACTGGTCGCGCGCCTTGACTCACCCAGCCACGATTAGCTCATGCGAGAACAAGGCACCAAGGGTCATGGGAGATGGCATGCACGGGGCAGGCCCACGAGACAGAGCTCAGCCACTTGGGTTTAGCGATGCTGCAGGGACGAACCCAAGCACATACGCCATGCCAGTACTTCATCAGGAGGCGGTCATGGGAGGGCCTGTGAGGGCGCACGACGTTCATGGTTGCGAGGCACCGGATAGGCATGTGATAAGATAGAGTGAGTCATGAAGGGGTAAGACCAGTTCTGATATATGCGCAAAATTGTACACGATGTAGGGACGGGCCCTTGCAGCCTGAGGATAATGCAGCCCAAGGGGCGCCCTCACTTTAACAAACCAGAAAGTCACGTGGCACTGTTGCTGAGGAAGAGTTGGGGTAGTTGAAGATGCGTGCCGTAGATTTCGCCCCTCACGAGTCGTCTGGCTCCTGGGTCTCGCGAGGCTCCTAAGGTCCAGAAGGCTCACGAGGGATTGACACCTCCTCCGTCAGGCTCTCCTGGTGCCTGGCCTCGTGAGCTGCCAGGACGCCCCGCATGTGGCGCTGGTGTGTGGCGGCCGTGTTTTGCAGGCCGAAAGACATGCGAACGTAGCTGTGAGGGGGGGGGGGTCTCACACCGGCCGACGCGGGACGGCCACACACGCAGCTCGCCACCCGCGCCCGGGGCAGTAGCTGCACTTGGTTGCTCGATGCGGCGATGGCCGCGCATGGCCCGCGCCTCCTTCAATTCTTTGATGGCCTGGGTGATGAACTCTTGAGCACCCGGCACCTCGTGCCCCGTGCCCTTCCCGTGGAAGCGTGCGTCGAAGCAAGCCTCCCCGTGATGCCTGAACGCCTCCCCTGTGATGTTGGCCAGGTCGGAGGCCGTCCAGAGGAGAGCCCCCGAGCCCAGCCCGAGAGGGGCGCCGTGCACTTCTTCCTATGTGAGGTAGGAAAGCGCCCCAGCATTGGGCGCAGGTCCCGGGGCATGATCGTCGGATGCCCCACCTTCCTGAGATCCTAGGCGGAGCAGCTGCTTCTTCTTCTTCTTCTTGGGGATGACCTCAGGAGGGTGGATGGCATCCTCTCCATCCGGATTCTCGACTGCTGCAGCTTGGTAGGCGCGCTCAAGGGAGCACACCGCATCCTTCTCGTCACAAGAGACCGTGATGATGCCGCCGCTCCCAGGCATCTTGAGGATGTTGTAGCCGTGGTGTGTGGCCGCCATGAACTTGACAAGGGTCGGGTACCCGAGGATGGCGTTGTATGGAAGGCGAACATGGGCAACATCAAAGTCGATGAGCTCGGTATGATAGTTGTCACGCTGGCCGAAGGTGACAGGGAGACGGATTTCCCGATGGGGACTGTGGAGCCATAGGTCACTCCTGAGAAAGCCTTGGTCGGCTGGAGCTAGTCATATGGCACCTGGAGGGTGTCAAACGTCTCGACGGAGAGGACATTGAGGCCCGCTCCTCCATCAATCAGCGTCTTGGTGACGACGGCGTTGTTGATGGTGTGGGAGCAGAGCATTGGCAGTGCCCCAGCTGTGGCCGCACACTTGAGCTGGTCAGCATAGTTGAAGGTGATGACGTACTTAGACCACTTGAGGGGACGCGTCTTCTCGAGCTTGGGGAGGGCAGCGTTCACCTCCCGAGTGAACTGCTTGAAGACGCGATGAGAGGCGGGGGCCTGGGCGTTGCCCATGACGCATGCGATGGCGCGAGGCTCTTGGAAGCCCCTAGCCCCATCGTCCTGGTGGTGGTCGTCGTTCCTCCTTCGTGGTGGCGGCAGGGGTGGGAGGCCGGCGTTGCCTTAGGGGTGATCCTCACGAGGTTGATCCCTCCACGAGCCGTCGAGTGGCTGATCGCACCAGTGGTCCTCACAAGGCTGGTCGTGCCAGCCCTGACGGGTGTCGCGGCTGTCCCAGCGTCCTCCACCATGGCGTCCTCCATGGCTGTAGCCACGGTCGTTGCGCTCCGGGCGACGGCGAAGGCGTCCGTCTCGGATGGCCCTGAGCTCTTGGCAGTTTTTGGTGTTGTGGTTGTGGATGTTGCAGAAGACACAGAACGGGCGACTGCCCTTGGAGGACTCGGGGTGGTCTCAACCGCACTTCATCTTTGGATCGGCCGCGAGCATAGCCAGACCCTTGCGCTTCACGTCCTTGGTAGTGGCCTTCTTTTCCTCAGGGTCGGCCTCTGGAAGCTTGACTAGCGAGTGGCGACCTTCCTCCGCCCTCACGCATTTGGTTGCCATATTGAACATCTCCAGAGCCAAGCACATGTCCTCATTGATAGCGAGTTCTTCCTTCATCCTGACATCCCTAACACCATCAGTGAATGTTATGATGGCCTCGTCTGACACCTTGGGGATCTTGACGTGAACGTTTGTGAAACGGTGGATGTATTTGCGCAGGGCTTCCCCTGGTTGTTGCTTGATGCACCGCATGTCACCTACCGCAGGGGCGCGGTCGTGAGTTCCCTGGATGTTGGAGATGAAGCGGTCACGTAGCTCATCCCAGGAGGAGATTGCCAGCGGGGAGGTTCAGGAGCCACGAATGCGCGCCTTCTTTGAGGGCCATGGGGAACCAATTCGCCATGACCTTCTCGTTGCCGCTTGCCGCCTCGATTCTTAACTCGTAGAGTTGAAGGAACTCCACAGGGTTAGGGGTGCCATTGTAGCGTGGAGGCAGGTTTGGCTTGAAGTTGCCGGGCCAAACGAAGTGACATAGCTCCAAAGTGGAGAGGGGGGGCCTAGTCTGGTTGCTCGCACGCCGCCTCGAGTGGTACGCGGCCTTGACGGGGCTGCGCTGGGAGCGCATGTGCTTCTCCTTGGGGGCGTTGCACCACTTGGCAGCTTTCTTCATTGTGTGCGGGTGCCCTGCACGACGGGTCATGCTGGGGGTTCACGCGCCTTGGCTCGGGGATGACTCGTGCCGGAGAGGAGGAGGAGTCGCGCCGTGGGCCACATGGCCCGCTTGAGGCGGCTGGGGAGGCAGCGAGCGGGACCGTGGAGGGGCTTCTCCAGCTGCACTGATGACTCGGCGATGCGGTCCAGCCAGTCCTTGTAGAGGTCATCAGCCGGCCGATAGCGCAGGAGCTCGTGTGCCATGGGCAACGTGGCTTGCGTGTTCACCAGCCCACGTCGAGCATGAGAGGATGAGGCGGCAGCTGGAGTCAGCGATGGAGTGGCGGTGCGTCCGTCGCACCGCGCGGAGGGTGGTAGCGACGAGTCCTACTGCCAACAACTTCTTCTTCTTCAGAGTTGTGGCCTTTGATAGGACTGAGGTTTCGATCAAAATGTGGCAGATTGTTCTGTGCACATACAACAAATCTTTGACTAGGAAAGTGGTTCTTGGAGCTTGGCCTGGACGCAAAGGCTTCAACACAGGTTCCTCATAAATGAGCCTTGCACCTTCTACCGGAGGACTAATTGGAATTGCATGAAGCAATTCAGTCACTGGGGCTTTGAAGTGAGTGTTATCAGTCATCCAGTCTAGCACCCGTGAATTGATATCTGAGACATTTCCAGAAGGATGAGCGGTTGCATAGAACTGAAGAATTAGCTCTTCATTCTAATCAAATATATCAGCACAAAAGGTGAAGAGTCCAGCTTCGTGAAGAACATTCAGAACTGGAGTAAAGTATGGAATGGACTCCATATCCACATGAAGAATTTGATGATGTTGGAAGACTTTGTCCTTGCCAAAAAGAACGGAGGCATAGAAATTCATCTAACTAGCAGTCCAAAGCCTCTTGCGCCTCAATCTTGCTGAGTCATAAGGATTTTCAGCAGTGAAGAAATGACACTCATGGAAGAAATTGACATTGTTGAATTTTGGCCTTCTTGTGCCAAACTGAGGATTTGAGGCTTGGGCTAAATATTTGCAGTAAGTGGCCTCACAACCTCTTGAGGCACAACTTCAGAAGCAACCGACTGAGGAATTGAAGCAATAGGTTCGTCAGCCATAGTCTGAGTCTCCATTTATTCAGCTGATGCAAATGGATTTTCTTCAGGAATTTATTGGAGAGAACTTTGATGCCTTTGATCTAGTCAATATATCTTCATTCTGCACAGAGGATTGAGGAAGTCGGTGGAGAGGTGTGGCAATTGGTGAATTTGGGGGAAGAGTTTCCCAATATTCATCAGTGCGAATTGGTGTGCTTGAGCCAATGTCCACATCCTCATCAATTTCTTTAGCACTAGCCTCTTCAGCAGTGAACTGAGGCTGGGGCGATGATACTAGTGGAGTTAAAGCATTTACTTCCATCTCAATTTCTTCATCAATCTGATCTGGGGAAGCAGTAGTATGATTTTCTTCATTATTTGTGTCATCTAGAATGACATATTCTTCACCATATGGAACAATCTCCTTCGTTGGCACACCATAAATGGGGGTTGCATCAATGGGTTCAATTAAGGAACTTGTCAAAATCCTCATTTTCTAGGGAGCTTAGGATTCTGCAGTTGTTGATGCTTTCCGTTTCTTAGCGGCTTCCTTCTTTGTAGCCGTGATTTTCTTCATTCTGATGCAGAAGGAAGCGTGGTTTTATTCACCTTCGAAGACTTTGTAGGAGGAGCAAGGGATGAAGTGATGCGCCGCCGTCTTCGAAGAAGAGGGTGAACAAGGGAAGGTCCGATCTTCCTGGCGTAGGATCGATAAGTGGATGGGGATAACTAGCTGCAAGCAGCCGGAAAATGGAAAATAAGAGATTATGACCCGAAGAGGATAATGCTCACCAAAGCCTGCAATCTGAACATTCACTGATCCATAACCCGCAATACTACCCCACACAACCACACTCAAGTCGTGGAGCATGGTATAGGTGCAACCCGCAAGGGAAACCACGAACTCTAACCCACACAACACGATCTAGTCGTCGAGCACGAATTAGGAGCAATTTCTCAAGGAATCACAAGAATAAGGATAACAATAGCTCTCCAATCTCAGGAGGAATCTATTTCTTTGTTCTTTGATAGAAATGGAAAAAGTCCCCCAACAAACGGAAGAGCTAGCCTATTTATAATAGGGACACCCCCTCGATAGGTGTGAAAACAAACTAGCTTTGGAAACAAACTTAGATGTGAAAGATTACCATCCAAACTCGTGCAAAACGTTCTTTCACCAGTGCCTAAACATTGTTTACATTGTTTACATTGTTTCTTCACCAGACAACTTATTTCTTTGTAAGTTTGTTTCTTCGTCATAAAACATAGTTTTAGCTCAGTGTGAAAGTGTTGTTTGTATTCTTCGATGTTGCACCTGAGTTCAACCAGCAAAGAAGGAGGTGAATGTACAACCATGTTTTCAAGGTCAAATGATAAACTTAAGTTAGCGTTCACCTGATCATGTATTTGCATTGCACGGTTTCTTGTGATTGGAACATTGATGATTGGTGGTGTGATGTCCATGGTTGGGATGTCCTCGACTCTAAAGGTCCAAAGTACAGGGAAAGGTCGGATACATTGAAGGTTGGGCTAACACCATATTCTTCTACAAGAGCGATTGTAAGCATTGCCATTGATCCTCTCAAGCACCGCAAATGATCCATTGCCGCGTGGATGCAGCTTTGTGTTACTCCAAAAAATGGTCCTACCGAAGGTGTACCCATACCAAATCGCCTTGCTCGAACACCATCTTCATCCTGCTCTTGGTTACTCGCTTCATATATTGTTCGTTTATCTTCTCAATGTTCTCCTTTGCATGGGCATGATGTTTCTTGACAAAATCAGCATGCTTAATGCCATCAAGGCTCGTTTGTTCCTGCAGTGGCAAAGGCAAAAGATCAATGGGAGCAATAGCTTTGAATCCATAAAGAAGTTCAAATGGGAAAAATTAAGTGGTCGAATCTACCGCTCTATTTTACGCGAACTCCACATGAGGTAGGCACTCTTCCCAAATCTTCAATTCTTTCTTGAGGACTGCTCTTAGCATCATGGACAATGTTTGATTGAAAACTTTGGTCTGTCCCTTAGTTTGTGGGTGGCATGTCGTTGAAAATAGGAGTTTGGTGCCAAGTTTTCCCCACAAGGTCTATTAAACGTAACTCAAAAATTTGGTGTCATGATCTGAAACAATCATGTGTGGTACTCCATGTAGCCGCACAACTTCCCTAAAAAATAGATCAGCGATGTGTGGAGCCTCATCGCTCTTATGACATGTGATAAAATGCGCCATTTTGCTAAAACGATGAACTAACACAAACACCGAGTCACTCCCCTTCTTAGTACGTGGTAAACCAAGAACAAAATCCATAGAAATATATTCCAACTGAGTATTCTTAATAGATAGAGGAGTATTATGACCACGAGGATTCAAGCTGGACCTATCTTTGTGACAAATCTCACATCGCATCACATTGCATTCCATGTCACATCTCATTCGCGGCCAAAAGAAGTGATCAACGAGCACACTTTCAATTTTCTTCGAGCCAAAATGTCCCATGAGTCCACCAATGTGAGCGTCCTGCAAGAGCAACAAATGAACAAAACAATCTGGGATGCCCAATTTGTTAGCGCGAAATAGACATCCATCATGTAAGTGAAACTTCTCCCATCCCTTTCCCTTGTTGCACTTTGAAAATGGTTCAGCAAAGTATGAGTCGTTTGCATACAATTCTTTGATGCTTTCTATACCAACGATTTTAAAACCAAGGTGGGATAGTAAAATATGATGCCTAGACAATGCATAACATTAGCCTTCCTTTCCTTATACTTGACAATATACGGAAGACTCTATGAACTCACTCCATTTTGCATGTCTACGGTTCCGTTTGAGTTGACCCTTTAAATGTTTTAACGATTCAGGGTCAGAATGTATCACAAACTCTTTGGGCCACAAGTAATGCTGCCATGTTACGAAGGAATGAACAAGTGCATACGATTCTTTATCATAAACGGAATAATTAAGAGTGGGACCATTAAGCTTTTCACTAAAATAGGCAATGGGTTTACCTTCTTGCATTAGAACTTCGCGAATGCAAACACCACTTCCATCACATGCAATCTCAAATGTCTTACCAAAATCAGGGAGTGAAAGCAACGGGGCTAATGTCAACCTCCTCTTTATTTCTTAGAAGGACTTGTATTGAGCATCACCCCATTTTAATGGAGTGTCTTTCTTCGTTAACTCATTCATTGGTGCAGCAATGGTGCTGAAATCCTTCATGAACCGGCGGTAGAAACCTGCAAGCCGAAGGAAGCTACATACTTGGCTCACATTTTGTGGAGGCATCAACTCACGAATAGCCTCGGTCTTCTCTTCATCGACCTCCACACCTTTTCCTGAAATAATAAAGCCAAGAAATGATGGACATATGCCCTAGTGGCAATAAAAAAGTTATTATTATTTTATAATTCCTTACTCATGATAAAGGATTATTATTCATGCTAGAATTGTATTGACCGGAAACCTAAATACATGTGTGAATACATAAACAAATACCGTGTCCCTAGTGAGCCTCTACTAGACTAGCTTGTTGATCAAAGATGGTAAGGTTTCCTAACCATGAAAATGAGTTGTCATTTGATAACAGGATCACATCATTAGGAGAATGATGTGATGGATAAGACCCATCTGTTAGCTTAGCATTTGATCGTACAGTTTATTGCTACTGCTTTCATTTATGTCAAATACATATTCCTTTGACTATGAGATCATGTAACCCCCAGATGCCACAGGAATGCCTTGTGTGCTATCAAACGTCACAATGTAACTGGGTGATTATAAAGATGCTCTACAGGTATCTCCGAAGGTATCTTGTTGGGTTGGCGTGAATCGAGATTAGGATTTGCCACTCCGAGTATCGGAGAGGTATCTCTGGGCCCTCTCGATAATTCACATCATAATAAGCCTTGCAATAAATTGACTAATGAGTTAGTCACGGGATGATGTATTACAGACCGAGTAAAGAGACTTGCCGGTAACGAGATTGAACTAGGTATAGAGATATCGATGATGGAATCTCGGGCAGGTAACATACTGACGGACAAAGGGAATTGTGTATATTGTCATAAGGGCTCGACCGATCAAGATCTTCGTAGAATATCTAGGAGCCAATATGGGCATCTAGGTTCCCCTATTGATTATTGACTAGAGAGGTGTCTCGGTCATGTCTACATAGTTCTCGAACTCGTAGGGTCCGCACGCTTAACGTTCCACTACTCGAGAAAGCCCTAGTAGTAGCGCTTGAAATACATCTAGCACTAGCACTGGGTCTAGCGCTACTGCTAACGCGCTACAACCCAGTAGCGCTGGTCAGGGCAGCGCTACTGGTAACTCTCAGTAGCGCTTGAACAAATGAAGCGCTGCTGCTAATCCAGCGCTGCTAGTAGATGCTTTCCAGCGCTACTGCTAGTATTCCTTCTTTCATAGATTTATACCCCCTCTGCGTATTTGTGATGTATTGATACAAGCTCATGTGAGGAAGAAACGTGGATTAGATTCATTTAATGTTCAAAAAAAGATTCATTTAATGTTCAAAAAAAGATTCATTTGGATGAATCAAAAGTTGGATTAATATAAAAACTCTTGCATCATATCATCACCAACAACACTAGCTAATAATCATCATAGTCATTACCACCAACACTATTTAATCAACATAGTCATAGTGTACTATCTAATCACCACCAACACTAGCTAATAATAATCATCATACTCTAATCACCACCATCACCACCAAATCTCAGGTAAAAATAGCATATAACATGTGTATTACTCCTGCTTCATCATATTGGAGAACGCAAATGAACATGTCTCGTAATTGTGGGCTCCGCTTCTGTTTGCTGCCCCCTAGTACTTCTCTGTTGTGATCCTTCACAATTTTGCTCCAGTCTTTGACTATTAAGACTTGCTCGCTTTGAGCAATCATGAATGCACTCACTTGCAATGCAGGATGTCTTGGCCGTAAGCTAACCATTGTCATGCGACCTTTAGGCTCGATCCAACGAGGCACAACATTCATCAGGAGTCCCTGTTGAAAAACATCATAATAACATACTTAGCAATGAAGTTTAGCTTAAGAAATAATGTATGCAAAAGATGCACTGAGGACAAATAGTAAAAATATTTCCATCTTTCCTAAATAGATGTGATCGTAGTTCAATACGCACACTAGTGGTCGCACATATTGAGTAGTAATATTTCGAAGTCTAGGAAAATAACCTGTCTTGAGAGTATCAAGATCCTCAAGCCATGAAACATAATGACCTATCTCCTCGCAGTTTAGTTCAGCACCGGGACAGTAGTAGGCGCTGTCAACCAAGCGCCGAACATGTTTGCTTGAATGGAAATAAGCTGCCAATAGAATTAGTTGTCAACTATTTTTGAATAAACAATATAAATTACTTAATAAATATGGTTGAGAAACTCACAGAACGGTAGAACTGGAGGCGTCGACACATCGACCCAGATGTCGATATTACCTTCAATTTCATCTTCCGGACGAATATCAAAGGTCATAACCATATTAGGCTCAATTGCATAAGCTTTGCATAGTGCTCTCCAATTTTTGCATTCAAAATAGGAGTAGGTGTCTGCATTGTTTAATTTTTCGGCAAAAGTATAACCATGCTCGGTCCTCAAGTGAACTCTCTTTACTTCTATAATGTCCATAGTACTGAAACCAATTTTATACATGACATAAATTCTTGCATGGTAGGGGAAACGCTAGTAGAATTGTAAAAAAATAAAATTATAAGTTGAAGCAAAAGAAGCAGAAGTCATGCTTAATTATGAAAAATGACTTGTCGTTGTGACTCACTATATCCACTTCGAAGGTCTCATCCAGCATGATGCTGAAGCGCCCACCACCAACTAGGTGAGGCCTGTCGCACATGCCACGCTCGTCTTCGCAGTATTCGCACATAACGAATTCCCTTTCGTTGTCAGAAATTTCCTATGTTCATAGTTGAAACATTGAAAATCGATCAAAGGTAACTACCAGGAAAATCAACACACAGACCACTATTACTCAATGTGCAACGGATTTACTTTAGGTCTGTTGAGTCTTCCTAAACTCTTATCTCACATATATGGTGGGCACTCCCTCCTTGCGACTGTCAGTGATGGTCGCTACTCCTCCTTTACCTAGTGCATTACAAATATTTAGCAGAAGTAAAAGAAGGAGAACCGACCCCCATGACAACAGTCGGCATTCTTCTTCTCTCATATATGGTGGACACTCCCTCACCGATTTTTCGACCGTCGGTGATGGTCACTGCTCCTTCTTCGCCTAGTGCATAACAAAGGTCTAGCTCTAGTTCTACTCTATTCAACACCGAGGAGTAGAGAAGGAGGAGGTGGACTTTTAGCTCACCGACTTGCGTGTAGAGGAAGTAGAGGTAGCTCGGAGGACAATCACTCCAAGGAGACACGACCCTACAAAGCCTGCATATTCCATGGAGTGAAAAAAATAGATCATCATATCTCATATAGCATTCTTTGATGAGAAAGTGATAATGACTTAAAAATAATTAAATTTTCCAATACATTTATATATTGAAAATAAAAATTACAAACAAATTCTATACCTAAAATTTCTTACTAAAAATCTTTATTACTAAATTTGATACCCAAAAATTTCTCATGTAGCATTCCAATAGATTTCTATAATTAAAAAATTTCTATACCTAAAAAATTATATTACTATATTTTTCAATCACTAAAAATTTTTTATATTCAAAAAACCTATTCACTAGTCTTCTATGCTATTCAAAATACCTACATTCTACCTATATTTTCTATTTTACTCTATTCAAAATACCTACATTCTGTTCATATAACGTATATGTTCTATTTTACTCAAAATAATTAACATAGATGGGGGAGGGAGGAAGGAAGAAGGGAGGAGGGAGGAAGGGAGGGAGGCAGGAGGGAGGGAGGGAGGGAGGGAGGGATGCAAGAGGGGGAGGGAGGACAGAGGGAGGAGGTTGAGATGGCAGCAGATGGAGGGGGAGGAAGGAGGGAGGAGGAGCATGGAGATGGGGCGGCGGATGGAGGTGGGGTGGCGGGAGGGGAGAGAAGGGTATCAGTGTCTAAACCGGCGGATCTCGGGTAGGGGGGTCCTGAACTATGCATTTGAGGATCGATGGTAACAGGAGGCTAGGGACACGATGTTTACCCAGGTTCAGGCCCTCTTGATCGAGGTAAAACCCTACTTCCTGCTACATTAATATGAATGAATATGAATACAAGAGTTGATCTACCATGAGATCGTGTTGGCTAAACCCTAAAGTCTAGCCTATGAGGATTTGAGATTCTCCGTTAGCCTCTATGGACTAAACCCTCCGGTTTATGTACACACCGGAGGGGCCTAGGGTGTGTACAAACCATCTTGCATAGGAAGGAACGATTACACCCGAACCTAAATCTTGCCATTACATGAGTACAAGAGTCCTATCCGGATACGATATATGATCTTCACGGCCGACCAGTCCTGTCGGGACCCCGATCCTAAGCCACACAGGTCTAGCCTGTAACACATCATATCACTTTGCGGCCTCACGCACGGTATCCCCACGGGTGCCACATTACCTGGCCCGGGACCGTTTGCGCATTTTGGCACACGTATATGATAGTGTTGCTAGCATCCATATGACAGAGAACCCGGGCCGACATGACTAGTTATAAACCAAAAGTGGCACTAAATTACAGAGACATGCATACATGACCCAGCAACGAACGTGTCGGTCATCAACGTATGAACCCAAGTCGTAGCAAGCTACAAGGACTTAAAGGAACAACGCGTGACATTTCCCCTAAGGGACAGACACCGGAACGAAGAAGGACACATGCCGGCCAGCCTAAGTGTTCCGGAGCAGTAGCAAGCTACCAAGGCTCAGTGGAAACACTAGGAGACATTTCCCTGTAAGATAGGCTACCAAAGGTAAACAACTAGGTGTCGGATCCCACACATAGCAATACACATTACACGTACGCATAATATGCAAGTATGTGCTGTACAACATGGCATCACAACATAACTCAACAACTCATATAGATAAAGGCCCAGAAGAGCCATCATAGCATTTATTACAATCAGAGGTCACATGACCCAACATACAGAGCATACAGGCAACGGAAGCATAACATGTCTGAGTACAGACAACTATAAATGAAAAAGGCTGAGAAGCCTGACTATCTACAAGACCCTCCTAAGGGCACAAGATCGTAGCTGAGGTAACAAGCTAAACGTCGAAGTCCACGCGGAACCACTAGCGAGACTGAAGTCTCTCTGCAAAAACATAAATTAAGCAAACGTGAGTACAAAGGTACTCAGCAAGACTTACATCAGAACTAACTACATGCAACAGTATCAACAAGGGGGTAGTGGAGTTTGACTGCAGCAAGCCAGCTTTGACTCGGTGGCTATCCTAAACTATGACTGCAAGTAACTCTTTGAGGTGGCGCACACGAGTCCACATATTCACCAATCAATACACCACTACGGGTCCGCTCCCATCTCCCTACGAGAAGGCCATCCATAGCACTCACACTTGTCTTGAGTATTTTAGAGTATCCACTTTCGGTTGTCTATGTACCACGTAAGCATCCAAGAAGTCCATATCCGCGGACCCGGCTATTCAAATAGATCATGTTAACCCTGCTGGGGTGTACTTCTTCACACACACGCTCTCGCCACTTACCGCCAGGTACACGTCGTGTATCTCGGCAACCTTCAAGCGGAAGCCTGGCGAGGGTGTCGACCACGACCTGACTAACCACACAAGTCTCTCGTCCAGGTTTATCGCCTATTCGGGTTCCATCCGTGGGGAGATCCGGCCGGGGTGTCGCTCATGGCCCCAAAAGATGAGCGCAGGGTTCCCAAGCCCACCTCGTCGGATGGATCTACGCTTGGTACACCGTGCCACGGTGCCTAGTCTGACCCAAGCCCACATGTACCGTGTGCCACTTGGTAGACTACTAACACTACCTACAAACACCAGAAACTAGTTGCAACTCCTGGACAGAGATCTAGTTGATTAATAAGTCGAGAGGGGTCGAGTTACCGGAACCCAATGTGTGGTAGTAACTATGTCATTGGACAACTTACACAGAACTCAGTTCTTAAGGACGGCTCCAGTGAGACAACCCACCATGTACTCCTACATGGCCTCTCACCGCTACCTTTACCAAAACGTGTTCACACACTTAGCTCACACACAGTTGGACATGTTCACCACATTCCAATTCATCCCCGATGAATCAGACCTGACACAACTCTAAGCGTTAGCAGGCATAACCAGTAAGCATGAATGAGTAGGCACAACATGGCTCAAACAAATCCTACTCATGCTAGTGGGTTTCAACTATTTACTGTGGCAATGACAGGTCATGCAGAGGAAAAGGGTTCAACTACCGCAGCAAAAGCAATTCAATCGTTGTTGTCCTAATGCAGTAAAAGAGAGCAGGAGCGAGAGAGTGGGATTGTATCGGGATGCTCAAAGGGGGTTTGCTTGCCTGGCACTTCTGAAGATATTAATAGCTCTTCATCGGTGTCATCGATCACATCGTCGGAACGTCGTCTACTGAGAGGGGACAATACCGACAAACAGAGAAAGAACACGATCAATGCAATGCAACAATATGATGCATGAACATGATATGGCAATATGATGTGGTTTGGCCTAATGCAACTAGCAACCAAATTAAATGAAGTTGGTTTGAACCAAAGGTTCAAATTCAAACTCCATATGTGATTATTCAAATGCCATTTATTCAAATTGTCCTAAACAGCAACCATAAGTTGTTCTAACATGCATGAGAATACCATAAACAGATTCCTTTAATTTTTCTGATCAATTTTCATATATAAATTATTTTCATCTGAGCTACGGTTGATTTTATATGATTTTTAGAAGTGTTGGTTATTTTCTGAAATAAATAAATCATTTCTGATTTATTTAAAAACCCAGAAAACATTTACTGCGTCATCATGACGTCAGGAAGTCAACAGGGCTGGTCCAGGTCAAACCTGACCAGTGGGCTCCACTGGTCAGTGACTGGGGCTGGTTAGTGTCACTGACATGTGGGCCCAGTCAACGCTCACGTCAGCACGATCAAAACTGACGCGTGGGGCCACTTTGGTTAATTAAAGCTAAACAGAAACTAAACTGTGCTTAAATAAGTGCGTAGGGCCCAGGTGTCAGTGGCTAGGTGGTTAGTTAGTGGGGTGATTAGCCCCCTAAGTAAGCGGCCACGTCGGCGTTAGACGCCGGCGACCAAAGACATGGCGGTGGCTCGTCGGAGTTGTCCGTCCAGCCAGCTCCGGCTACGGGAGCTCGCGCGGCTCGGTGCGTTGGAAAGCTACTGCTGCGGCGCTTCGGGTGGTGGCCGTGGCAAGTGCTGGGGTGGGCAGAAACGGCGGCGGCGACCTCAACGGCGGCGGCCGAAGTTCGGGCATCGTCGACGTACCGCTACGGTGCACAAGAGGACGAGCTGGTGGCGGCGTTGGCTTGCTGCGGAGCTGCTGAGCACGTAGCAAAGCTCGGGCGTGACGGATGCTACCTAAAGCAATGACGGCGACTAGTGTTGCGGCGCTGAGCTCTCGGGCACGACTGCCCGATGGGTTAGAGGACGCGAACGATCACGAGAGCAGGGGGGAACGACGGAGGAGCTCACATCGGTTGCGGTGGTGGCCTCAGTGAGCTCGGGGAGGCGACGGGCGTTGCGAATCGACGGCGAGGTCGACGGCGGCCGGAAGTTGAAGACGAGCACGATGGCGACGAAGCAGGCCTCCCGGCGTCCCGTAGCTTGGTGGAGAGGACGAGAAGGACGCAGCGGACCTCGTTGGCGCATCGGGAAGGCGAGGGGGTCACGGGGAGCGCGGTGGTTCTCGCCGGCGGCGGCGGTCGCGTTCGGTGAGAAGAAC
>LR738714.1:342506386-342637896 GCA_902687465.1 Secale cereale
TCGGGGAAGAGAGGGAGAGGTGCAGGGTGTTCTGGCGTCTCCGTGGCGCAGATCAGGGCGAAGGGGCGGCCTCCAGCGCGAAGCAGGAGGTGGCCACGGCCACGCGCCGCTGCTGGCACGCAGCTGCTTCCGGGTGAGGGGGAGAAGACGACGCGCGAGGGGGTGGGCTGGGCCAGCGGTGCTGGGCCGCAGCTGGGCCATTAGGTAAGGCCAGGTAAAAACTTCCCTCTCTTATTTTTATTTCTGTTTTCTATTCTTTTGACTTTGTTTTGATTTAGTTTATAGCCCAAATCATTTTAATAAATCCTAAAAATAATTGTGGGCATCAAATAAATTATTACAGAGACCCTCAACTATTATCAGAATTGTTGGAGCATTTAAAGATATTAAAAATATATATATGCCCCAATTTAAATACTTATTGATTTAATTCAAGGTCCAAAAATTCCCCAAAAATGTTCAATATTTTTGGTTTGGACCAAAACCCTTGTCAAAATTATCAAACATTACTGAAGGCATTTCTGGGTTTATTGAAAAGGATTTTAGGTTAAACCTAGTTGAGTTCATTTAGTGCTAGGGTTTGATCAATCCCCACTTCAAGTTAACAAAAATTAAACATGATGCACAGCTAACCTAGCACTAGGCAGACAGGAGCTAGGGATGTGACAACTCACCCCCACTAAAACAAGAATCTCGTCCCGAGATTCGAGCGTAGGGTAAGAATTCAAAGGGGACACAAGCTAGCACAATCTTCTCGATCCAATTTTCCTTCTCGGAGATGTTGATTTATTCCATCATATTGATCTTGTCATCCTTGTTTGAGATCTTCATCCAACCAGACGATAACGGAGTCATACTATGTAGAAATCAATCTTTCCGAAGATCGAGGAACTCAAGATCAACTCAAGGATTGAGACGTCGAAACATCCCTTGAGCTGAGACACGGAACACACATCCAGAGGGATGGAGTGAAGCAAATGATGATGGTTCACTCAGTAGGCAATAATTCCACACCTAAGAAGATGGTGATCGATGTCATCAGACGAGGCACCTTAGAGGAGGTGACTCGTAGAACTATCCTTTAAGTGGCAAAAAGAATTACTTTTGATATAGAGATCATTGAAATTCCCTATACCAGCCTAAGACGGATCACAATCGATCATTTTGATAGAGTCCGAAATAATGACATTCTCGGGCCTGAATGGATGATGTGGACTACCTTGTTGAAGACAACACAACGGATGATTTTGCTTAACATCGGAAATGAATGGGACCCACGGTGAAATAGCACATTAACGATGCAAGCTGGGAACAAAATGCAAATGCTGGGAATGATTCTGGTAACTGGGGTGAATCCCAACAGTAGAGAGTAAGTCTACTCTTGAGGGGTTATAGCATAACCAAGAACACTGTAAGCAATCCCAGATAGTGCCGATGATAACACCTAGTGCTTGTGCGTGCTCTCAAGAACTTGAGCATTCCCATATTCATCAAGGTTTTACCAATATCCGTGTCAAGGATCCTGGCAACACAACATACGACCATGATGAATAGCGATGGACGATGCAGATGCAAAGGAAGATAACACTTTCTCAGATTTCACCTTAGCGAGGCCAAGGGGCAAGATCTGGATGATCGACCGAGAGACATTTAGCACTCCGCTTCTAATGTTCTCCTTGATGTGCTAGGTACCACGGTCAATGCTTAAAAGCATCAACATGGCCATCAAGTAAAAGTCGGACTTCGGGAGCACAAAAAGTCCATAAGGAACAACTAGGGAGTAAGTCCTACGAAGTCTTTATGGGGAGGTGGCCAACTTCCTCAAACAAGATACTACAATAACAGGTCTTCCGGTTGGGTGTGTTGGCCACGACATCCACTTTACAGGTTATCGAGAGACCAATATTATAGTTCTTGGGAAATGCACCAACCATCATATCTGCTTGAGATTCAGTTCTGATTGGTGTCAGGATATTCCAGACTCATTGAGTCTAGGAAGAAAAATGAAGTTTGCAACCCAAATCGACGAGACGACGGTGCGAGATTCTCGGAAAATGGACTGCGATAGTAAGCTCCAAAACATGAGTTGGTTCTGCTACATACATGTGAGCACGTTGTCCAAGACAAGCATGACCATGTAGTAGTCTTATAATAAAACACTACCGAGTTCAGGGGGGACCATCATTGAGGATAACGAAGTCTCTGGGCTAGTCCATGGATTAGATCGCAAGCATAGACTTCTCTTCCTTGAACAAATCAATCGGTGGCTTGGTGTGCTATGGAATACATATGGAGTGGAGGTAATTAATCTACCAAACCATAGAATACTTTGCACGTATGCTTGACTGATTTGGGATGATTCCGGAGGAAGCAAAACTAACTTTCTCAAATTCATGGCGGCAACTTGCACCTAATGCACGTGAACTGGGAGAAAGTCACTTCTTGCACCAAACATATACTTCATGAACAGGACATGAAGATAACTCTTATAAAAGTTTCCAACACTAGCTGGATGTTCAACAAGATCATGGAGAGGATAAGGAGGTTGTCGATGGGCTCAACAATAACTCATCCAGGTTTCCATATAGATGGAATTCCATGACAATGTGAACAAAGTGATAGCATTGGTCAAACCCAAAGGATATAATGGTGTATGCTCAAGGGAACAACCATGAGTAAGACAACATTACGAATATCGTTGGTTCTGATTTGACTTGGCGATAACCCATACTCAAATCAAAGTCTGGACAAGACAATAGATCCACAATGATCACGAAGATCAATTGAAGAAGATATCATCTATCTTCATTACACACACAAGATATCCCTTTGAGGTGAGCTATGTGGATTAAGATTTTATCTTCCAACTCTCCAAGTTGTTGTTTAGCTTAACCAACTAGTTCAGGGTATCCAACACAGATTCTTGGAGAAAGGGTGGTTTAGAGAGAAACCAGCTTGATCACGAACTCAACATAGCGGTCAGGTGACAAACTGGTAATACTTCCGAGAAAATATTCGGAAAATCACGAACCACCAATATGTTACTAAGCTCGGGAACAATCTTGCTTTTCAAGGCAAGACGATATGATCAATTGAGCAAGGACTTGGCAAAATCCTAACTCATCAATCAAGGAGTGCACCAGGAAAATGGACTAGGTAGCACGATCAATCTTAGGATGGTGATTCGGTAACCATCATGCTAAGAATGAGATTATCGTCCATTTAACTACCAAGCAACAGAGTTGCTAGGAGTATTGATTTCACACATCACAATTCACTTGTCAGCATTCCGGTTACAATAACACGGAGACCGAGGAATGAATAATGAGGGCGAGAGGTATTACTACATCAAGAATTCATAAGAGATAGTGCAATTCTCACGACATTCTTGACATAAAGATGGTAATATTCCAGGATAGAACAGTTTAGAATCCGCATTAGCATTCTTCATCTGTGAAGTACAACTTCGTTGACCAAATCCTGGATATGCATAAGGTACTGGAGTTTGTTTATCCTAGTCATTCTGGAATAGGATGGCTTGACAGACCACAAGAGTAAAAGGCATCGATGCACGAGTGCACAACTACTCCTGACTATCAATTGGTAGACGAAGGTCAGAATACAACTAAAAGGGGACAACTCAAGGAACATATAACTTTCCGAGTTGCAGATGCATAGACTAGCATGTCGAACTAGTTCGACATATTTCTTCCGGATAACCCATGCAGAAAGGTAGGACTGGCAGAGTCACAAGATGAATGGAGTACTACTCAAGAGCACTCTGGTTGTGATCTTTTGGTTTTAGAAGAACTTCTGCCATGATGGTTCATGGTATTTGGAAGAAGGATATACCACGGACCTCGAGGACTATCATAAGGTTACTAATATCCTAAAGGGACGAGCAAATACTACCAACATGAGGTAGGTAGAAAGAATCTTGGGTTCAAGAACCCAGAAGTAGAATGTCTACTAACTAAATGGCATCACGGGATGCTTTTGAGAATTATGGCCAGAATCATCACACTGGGAATATGAAACATTGATAGATTACTGGTGATCTTCTAAGATACTTAGGGTCATAATAATAAGTCCAACATATATATCGAGATAACAGAGTGCCTCAACACATCGACTAGTGTGGTTAATCTGGCGTAAAAGGACATTAAGAACAGATAGGAATGGTTTGCAAATGCATCAGATTATTTAGAAACCTGGAATGACTCGGACAGTATAACGGCTGCAATTGCTCGAAAATACTTTTGAGATCCAAGCAAAAGGGTAGCATATCCACTTAATATCATAATATCAAGGTTCTGAGATCAACAGTTGAACAAACAGAAGTAGTAGAAACTGAACTGAGGGTTGAATCCATAATAACGTGATCCTGATAAATAGAATGAGAATCCTAGTTCTTAATCCCCGTAGAATAGAAGAAGATGACTCAGATCATAAGGTCATGGGGTAAAGGAGTAAAAAGAGCCTTACATTCCCTTCCACAATCAATTCCCTTATATAACTAAAGAGTTTCTAGACACGACTTCGACCAGTTTGGCTTGCTAATCCTACAGGCAGTCAGGCTCTGATACCAAAGCAATTGGGACCCCGATCCTAAGCCACACAGGTCTAGCCTGTAACACAACATATCACTTTGCGGCCTCACGCACGGTATCCCCACGGGTGCCACCTTACCTGGCCCGGGACCGTTTGCGCATTTTGGCACACGTATATGATAGTGTTGCTAGCATCCATATGACAGAGAACCCGGGCCGACATGACCAGTTATAAACCAAAAGTGGCACTAAATTACAGAGACAGGCATACATGACCCAGCAACGAACGTGTCGGTCATCAACGTATGAACCCAAGTCGTAGCAAGCTACAATGACTTAAAGGAACAACGCGTGACATTTCCCCTAAGGGACAGACACCGGAACGAAGAAGGACACATGCCGGCCAGCCTAAGTGTTCCGGAGCAGTAGCAAACTACCAAGGCTCAGTGGAAACACTAGGAGACATTTCCCTGTAAGATAGGCTACCAAAGGTAAACAACTAGGTGTCGGATCCCACACATAGCAATACACATTACACGTACGCATAACATGCAAGTATGTGCTGTACAACATGGCATCACAACATAACTCAACAACTCATATAGATAAAGGCCCAGAAGAGCCATCATAGCATTTATTACAATCAGAGGTCACATGACCCAACATACAGAGCATACAGGCAACGGAAGCATAACATGTCTGAGTACAGACAACTATAAATGAAAAAGGCTGAGAAGCCTGACTATCTACAAGACCCTCCTAAGGGCACAAGATCGTAGCTGAGGTAACAAGCTAAACGTCGAAGTCCACGCGGAACCACTAGCGAGACTGAAGTCTCTCTGCAAAAACATAAATTAAGCAAACGTGAGTACAAAGGTACTCAGCAAGACTTACATCAGAACTAACTACATGCAACAGTATCAACAAGGGGGTAGTGGAGTTTGACTGCAGCAAGCCAGCTTTGACTCGGTGGCTATCCTAAACTATGACTGCAAGTAACTCTTTGAGGTGGCGCACACGAGTCCACATATTCACCAATCAATACACCACTATGGGTCTGCTCCCGTCTCCCTACGAGAAGGCCATCCATAGAACTCACACTTGTCTTGAGTATTTTAGAGTAACCACTTTCGGTTGTCTATGTACCACGTAAGCATCCAAGAAGTCCATATCCGCGGACCCGGCTATTCGAATAGATCATGTTAACCCTGCAGGGGTGTACTTCTTCACACACGCTCTCGCCACTTACCGCCAGGTACACGTCGTGTATCTCGGCAACCTTCAAGCGGAAGCCTGGCGAGGGTGTCGGCCACGACCTGACTAACCACACAAGTCTCTCGTCCAGGTTTATCGCCTATTCGGGTTCCATCCGTGGGGAGATCCGGCCGGGGTGTCGCTCACGGCCCCAAAAGATGTGCGCAGGGTTCCCAAGCCCACCTCGTCGGATGGATCTACGCTTGGTACACCGTACCACGGTGCCTAGTCTGACCCAAGCCCACATGTACCGTGTGCCACTTGGTAGACTACTAACACTACCTACAAACACCAGAAACTAGTTGCAACTCCTGGACAGAGATCTAGTTGATTAATAAGTCGAGAGGGGTCGAGTTACCGGAACCCAATGTGTGGTAGTAACTATGTCATTGGACAACTTACACAGAACTCAGTTCTTAAGGACGGCTCCAGTGAGACAACCCACCATGTACTCCTACATGGCCTCTCACCGCTAACTTTACCAAAACGTGTTCACACACTTAGCTCACACACAGTAGGACATGTTCACCACATTCCAATTCATCCCCGATGAATCAGACCTGACACAACTCTAAGCGTTAGCAGGCATAACCAGTAAGCATGAATGAGTAGGCACAACATGGCTCAAACAACTCCTACTCATGCTAGTGGGTTTCTACTATTTACTGTGGCAATGATAGGTCATGCAAAGGAAAAGGGTTCAACTACCGCAGCAAAAGCAGTTCAATCGTTGTTGTCCTAATGCAGTAAAAGAGAGCAAGAGCGAGAGAGTGGGATTGTATCGGGATGCTCAAAGGGGGTTTGCTTGCCTGGCACTTCTGAAGATATTAATAGCTCTTCATCGGTGTCATCGATCACATCGTCAGAACGTCGTCTACGGAGAGGGGACAATACCGACAAACAGAGAAAGAACACGATCAATGCAATGCAACAATATGATGCATGAACATGATATGGCAATATGATGTGGTTTGGCCAAATGCAACTAGCAACCAAATTAAATGAAGTTGGTTTGAACCAAAGGTTCAAATTCAAACTCCATATGTGATTATTCAAATGCCATTTATTCAAATTGTCCTAAACAGCAACCATAAGTTGTTCTAACATGCATGAGAATACCGTAAACATATTCCTTGGATTTTTCTGATCAATTTTCATATATAAATTATTTTCATCTGAGCTACGGTTGATTTTATATGATTTTTAGAAGTTTTGGTTATTTTCTGAAATAAATAAATCATATCTGATTTATTTAAAAACCCAGAAAACATTTACTGCGTCAGCACTGCGTCATCATGATGTCAGCAAGTCAACAGGGCTGGTCCAGGTCAAACCTGACCAGTGGGCTCCACTGGTCAGTGACTGGGGCTGGTTAGTGTCACTGACATGTGGGCCCAGTCAACGCTCACGTTAGCACGGTCAAAACTGACGCGTGGGGCCACTTTGGTTAATTAAAGCTAAACAGAAACTAAACTGTGCTTAAATAAGTGCGTAGGGCCCAGGTGTCAGTGGCTAGGTGGTTAGTTCGTGGGGTGATTAGCCCCCTAAGTAAGCGGCCACGTCGGCGTTAGACGCCGGCGACCAAAGACATGGCGGTGGCTCGCCGGAGTTGTCCGTCCAGCCAGCTTCGGCTACGGGAACTCGCGCGGCTCGGTGCATTGGAAAGCTGCTGCTGCGGCGCTTCGGGTGGTGGCCGTGGCAAGTGCTGGGGTGGGCAGAAACGGCGGCGGCGACCTCAACGGCGGCGGCCGAAGTTCGGGCATCGTCGACGTACCGCTACGATGCACAAGAGGACGAGCTGGTGGCGGCGTTGGCTTGCTGCGGAGCTGCTGAGCACGTAGCAAAGCTCGGGCGTGACGGATGCTACCTAAAGCAACGACGGCGACTAGTGTGGCGGCGCTGAGCTCTCGGGCACGACGGCCCGATGGGTTAGAGGACGCGAACGATCACGAGAGCAGGGGGAACGACGGAGGAGCTCACATCAGTTGCGGCGGTGGCCTCGGTGAGCTCGGGGAGGCGACGGGCCTTGCGAATCGACGGCGAGATCGACGGCGGCCGGAAGTTGAAGACGAGCACGATGGCGACGAAGCAGGCCTCCCGGCGTCCCGTAGCTTGGTGGAGAGGACGAGAAGGACGCAGCGGACCTCGTTGGCGCGTCGGGAAGGTGAGGGGGTCACGGGGAGCGCGGTGGTTCTCGCCGGCGGTGGCGGTCGCGTTCGGTGAGAAGAACAGAGGAGGGGGGAGAGCATTCGGGGAAGAGAGGGAGAGGTGCAGGGTGTTCTGGCGTCTCCGTGGCGCAGATCAGGGCGAAGGGGCGGCCTCCAGCGCGAAGCAGGAGGTGGCCACGGCCACGCGCCGCTGCTGGCACGCAGCTGCTTCGGGGCGAGAGGGAGAAGACGACGCGCGAGGGGGTGGGCTGGGCCAGCGGTGCTGGGCCGCAGCTGGGCCATTAGGTAAGGCCAGGTAAAAACTTCCCTCTCTTATTTTTATTTCTGTTTTCTATTCTTTTGACTTTGTTTTGATTTAGTTTATAGCCCAAATCATTTTAATAAATCCTAAAAATAATTGTGGGCATCAAATAAATTATTACAGAGACCCTCAACTATTTTCAGAATTGTTGGAGCATTTAAAGATATTAAAAATATTTATATGCCCCAATTTAAATACTTATTGATTTAATTCAAGGTCCAAAAATTCCCCAAAAATGTTCAATATTTTTGGTTTGGACCAAAACCCTTGCCAAAATTATCAAACATTACTGAAGGCATTTCTGGGTTTATTGAAAAGGATTTTAGGTTAAACCTAGTTGAGTTCATTTAGTGATAGGGTTTGATCAATCCCCACTTCAAGTTAACAAAAATTAAACATGATGCACAGCTAACCTAGCACTAGGCAGACAGGAGCTAGGGATGTGACAAGTCCGGCCCACCAAGAGTTATCCGGCCACATGAGGACCCCTCGATCGAGGAATCCCTCAGTAGCCCATGAACATGTCTTCGATGACGATGAGTTCGGCTTTCGTATTGTCTTCGACATTGCCAGGTGGGTTCCTTCTTCCGAATATATCTTCTGCAAAAATGTTTATTGTGTTCGGCTCTGCATGGTTAGTACAACCGTTAGCCCCGAAGGCAAGACTCTTAAAAGAAAATGAATAGTGTGTCTCTACTGACAACTTTTTGGTGAAGCGTTGCATCTATCCCACTAACATATCGAACCGTTTGATTTGGTCCTAGTTTCATGTTTCAAGGTATATCCTCATTGACACGTCCCATCAGAATAGAGATCGTGCCCGCTTATTGTGGGATCTTTATCAATATGACGTGAGCACCCACGCCGTGCATTACGCACTACCGCCTTCGGAACGTGCGAGGTTTATTGCTAAAGTGGGGGATCGTTCTGTATTCACAACATTATAAAAGGATACCAATCCCTTTCATCAGCCCCAAGCTTTCCTCAAGCTCGAGCTCTCCTACTTCCCTAGCCCCTGCATCCTCATCTCTTGCGCCCACCGCTTTTCGTCCCTGAACCACCCCTTCCATCCCATCAATGACTGGATCCAGCGCCAGAGGCAAGTGGGAGGCCTCCACGGTGACTAAAAAGAACGTGGAGGATCTCAGGAGCGCGGGCTATCTCGCCACTGATATCGCGCATCGTGTCCCCGCCAAGGGTCAGGTGATCCCCGTCCCAGAGGCGGGTGAGAGAGGAGTGTTCACTTCACATTTTGTTAGGGGGCTAGGGTTTCCACTCCACCCCTTTGTTCGGGGTCTGTTGTTCTTCTACAGGCTAGATTTCCAGGATCTAGCCCCGAACTCAATCCTTCACATATCCTCTTTTATAGTGGTATGTGTGCCTTTCCTCCACATCCCTCCACACTTCGGCCTATGGCTTAAAACCTTCAACGTGAAGCCAAAGGTGGTGGATGTGCAGCATGCGGAGTGCGGGGACGCTATGATTAGCAACCTCCGGAATGTGACTTGGCCCAAAGGGTCTTTCGTGGAGACGAATAAGGTCTGGCAGGAGGAGTGGTTCTCAATCACCGAACCCCGCGGCGCCAAGTGGGCGGCGGCACCTGCTTTAAGACCCAGACCCCAGAGAGGCTGACCTCCTGGACCAAAAAGGGTATGTACTGGGGGTCTCAAACTGAAGTGACGACACTCCAGGGTCATGTGCCCGGCGTGATCTCCAAGGGGCATCTGCTCTCATCCGTGGTCCAGGTAATGGTGACCTGGATCATTCTCCCTTGCCAAAGCCAGGACTCCTCCCTATGGGAATTTGATTGGGCAAGAGACAAGCCGCTGAAGCATCTCTTCGGCTTCACGCACAAGGAGATCTGGAAGCATCTTTTCAAGAGCCGGAAGGAGTGGCTGGCAGAAACCAAAGACGCGGGCTATAGTACCGTGCTCTCCGCCCCAGAGGTAATAGAAAACTTCGCCGAACACATATATCTTCCCTTATTTAATGATAACAGGAATTGAAGTTTTTGTGTGATATACAGGGCTGGACGAAGAAGGCGACCCGGATCAAGTGTCCGACGCCTTTGCCCAAAGACCCAGAATCGCCTCAGGTGATGGCGATGCTGGTCCCAGTGCCATACAAGGCGCCGGTCAAGAAGCCCAAGAAGAAGGGCAAGGGGGCCGGAACCAGCCCCCGCCCTGCGGACAAGAAGTCCGAGGATATCAACATCCTCTCCTCTGACGAGGTGGAGGAAGATGATGAGGAGGAGGAAGAAGAAGAAGAGCCCCTGCGACAAGGACTAGGTTGCATACTCATGCAAGATCGTCAAGTGATTACCTACGCATCTCGACAGTTGCATCCACATGAGGATAACTATCCTAGACATGACCTAGAGCTTGCAGCTGTAGTCCACACACTCAAAACATGGCGACATTACCTTCTTGGTGATCGCTGTGAAATCTTCACAGATCACCAATGTCTGAAATACATCTTCACCCAACCGAATTTGAATCTCAGGCAAAGACGTTGGGTTGAGTTGCTCACAGATTATGACTTAGGAATCACTTACACACCTGGGAAGGCCAATGACATGGCCGACGCACTAAGTCGTAAGTCTTATTATAACAATCTGATGTTACAACAAGGGCAACCACTTCTCCACGAGGAATTTCGTAAGCTTAACCTTCACATTGTTCCTTGAGGATTCCTTTCCACCTTGGTGGCGAAACCTACCCTTACGGATCAAATCATAGCTGCCCAGAAACGTGATAAGGGTATATCCCGACTCCAAGAGAGCATTGCTAGCAGAGCTACCAAAAGTTTCTCTATGGATGATCGAGGTGTTGTCTTCTTCGAGAACTGCCTAGTGGTTCCCAAGAACCGACATCTACGGCAGTTAATCCTGAAGGAGGCTCATGAATCTCCTCTCACGATTCATCCCGGTAGTACCAAAATGTATCAAGACCTATGCCAGAGGTTCTGGTGGACTAGGATGAAGAGAGAAATCGCTCAGTTCATTGCTAACTGCGACGTTTATCGTCGAGTTAAAGCAGAACATCAACGGCCTGCTGGCACCCTTCAACCTTTAGCTATTCCTAAATGGAAATGGGACAAGATCGGTATGGACTTCATTACCGGGTTTCCCAGGACCAGGAAAGGGAATAATGCTATCTTCATCGTTATCGACCGCCTCTCCAAAGTAGCCCATTTCTTGCATGTTTGAGAGAGTATAACCGCTAGTCAGCTAGCAAACTTGTATATCTCTCGGATAGTATCTCTTCATGGTGTGCCATTGGAGATTAACTCAGACCGTGGAAGTATTTTCACCTCACGATTTTGGGAACGTTTACAAAATGATATGGGGACTCGTCTCTCTTTCAGCACCGCCTTTCATCCTAAGTCAAGTGGTCAAGTAGAACGAGTCAATCAAATTCTGGAGGATATGCTCCGAGCCTCTGTCATCTCTTTCGGCATGGATTGGGAGAAGGGTCTTCCATGCGCCGAATTCGCTTATAACAATAGTTATCAAGCTAGCTTGGGCAAGGCTCCCTTCGAAGTTCTGTATGGAAGAAGCTATCGAACGCCTCTTAACTGGTCAGAAACCGGGGAAAGACAATTCTTTGGTCCGGATATGATCCAGGAAGCAGAAGAGCAAGTTCGCATCGTTCGTGAGAAATTGAAAACAGCCCAGTCTTGCCAGAAGAGCCAATATGATAGTCATCATAAGGCTGTGACTTATGAAGTCGGCGATAAGGCTTACCTTCGGGTTACTTCTCTTAATGGAACCCATCGCTTCGGTATCAAAGGCAAATTGGCTCCTCGTTACATTGGTCCGTTTCGCATTCTTGCCAAACGAGGAGAAGTTGCCTACCAATTGGAACTATCTCCGCATCTTTCCAGAGTTCATGATGTCTTCCACGTTTCTCAACTCAGGCGTTGCTTCTCGGATCCTATCCGCGGAGTGGACCACGAAACGCTTGATCTCCAGGACAATCTCACATATTGAGAATACCCCGTTCGTATTCTTGATGAAACCGAGCGTACCACTCGACGTCATAATATCAAGTTTCTCAAGGTTCAATGATCACACCGTTCCGAGAACGAAGCTACTTGGGAAAGGGAGGATCGTCTTCGACTTGAGTACCCCACCCTTTTTCCGGAGGAACCTGAATCTCGGGACGAGATTCTTTTGAGTAGGGGTGATTTGTCACATCCCTAGTCAGTGCATGCATTAGGACTAGCTAGAGTGTGCATCATGTTTACTTTTTGCAGAAACCTGAAATGGGGATGACAGAAACCCCAGCACCCCTCTTCTAACAACTAGGGTTTAATAAAATCTTTTCCAATGTACCCAAAATGCCCTTCAAAAATATTCATCATCTTTGCCTTGGTCTTAACCCTATGACAAAAATGGTGCACAATTTTCTAGGACATCCAAAGGTCACTAGGTTAATTCATATTGTATTTGCACTTGGGCATTTAAATGCTATAAAATATTTTAGGTGCCCAAATAATCATAAACTAAAATGTTCCATGCTGTTCATATTATATATAGTGGGCATGACTAGTTTTATGATTTATAAAAATGCTCTAGCATTTTTATTAATTCAACAAAGTTGAAAAAGAAACAAAACAAAAAATAAAATAGAAAAGAGAGAGAGAGGGCACAGCCCACTTACCTGGACCAGCCGACCCACCTGGCGGCCTAGCACTGTGCTGGCCCGAGCCTGCCAGCTGCTTCGGCAGCCAGGCAGGCAGGTGACGCCGGCGCACGGCCGCGCGCCACTGCGGCAGCTGCTTGCCGCCTGGCCGCCGCCCCGCCGCTTCGGGACGTCTGGACGACCTCCACGTCGTCGCCCAGACCGCCTTGAACCCCAGTTCTCCCCTGCCTCTCTCACTCGCCCTCCCCACGCCATGGCCGCAGCGCCCGCAAGCTCGGCGGCGTAACCACCGCAGCCACCGAGCTCCCCTCGCCTCGTCGTCGTGTCCTGAAGCTCCGCCACCATCTGCTACGCCTCCCCGAAGAGCCACGCATCGCCGGAAGCCCCGACGCGCCGTCCCCGTCAACTTCTCCCCCGTTCGGCCACCGAGATCGCCGGCGACCTCAGCGTCCCAGCAGTTCGTCCTCGACCTCGCCGTCAGTTCCAACGCGACCATCGTGAGCTGGCTACCTCCCCATCCTCTCCGTTTCCCCCCTCGAGCTCTGTAACTACTGCACGTAGCTCACCTGCACGCGCTGCCGTGGAGCTCGTCGCCGACGAGGCTCCGGCCACCCAATGGCCACGCCACCCTGTCCATCAGCTTCACCGCACCCCAGGAGCCTAGAGCACCTCTCCACGAGCCTCGCCATGCCTCCTAGTGACTAGCCCGAGCTCACCCGAGCTCCGATAGACACCAAGGTCATCGTCGGCGCCTTTTCCGGCGACCCCGAGGCCAACCACCACCACCACTCGATGTGGCACATCCCCCGCAGCACGTAGACGTGCTCCGCCGTCGATTTGGTTGTCGGAGCATGAATCCCGCCCTGCACCGCCGCGTCTGGCCTTGCCGGTGGCTAAATGCCAGCCTGTTTGACCACATTTTGACCACTAGTGGGCCTAGGTTGACCCCCTCGAGTCAATGACAGGTGGGCCCAGGCGGCTAATTAATTTAGGATTAGCAGTTTTATTTAATAAGTTAAGTTAATGACACTGACACGCGGGACCCACCGACCAGGTTTGACCTGGACCAGGTCTGTTGACCTGCTGACGTCAGCATGATGTCATGCTAACGCAGTAAATGCTTTTCTGGGATTATTTGATTTAAAACAATTCAGGAAATTCCAGAAAATGCTTTAAACTTCAAAAAAATCATATAAATTCAACAGTAGCTCAGATGGAAAAGATTTCTATATGAAAATTGATCAGAAAAATCCAATCTTTCCAGTGGCACTGGTTTCATGCATGTTTGAGCAAGTTAAACTTGCTGGTCACATCAAAACATGATAATGCACTTTAATAAATAATAGTTTGGGTATAAATTTGAATCTTTGATTTAAATGAGCTCAAACCTTTCTGTTTATAGTTGCATTAGCCCAAAACACATTCATCTTGCCATGTCATGAGCATGCATCATATTGTTGCATTTGTTTGTATATTGATTGTATCATCAGTGTTCTTCATGGTAGGTCCTGCTCCTGAGGATACATCTGCGTATCCAACTGAAGAGCAGTACCCGACAACCAATCTGTCAGGCAAGCAACCCATTGATCATTCCCCATCTTCTCACTCCTTCTCTCTTTTACTGCATTAAGGCAACAGCGTGTGAACTGCTACTTGCTGTGGTAGTTGAACCCTATTCCTTTGCATGACCTGTCATTGCCACAGTAAATAGTTGAAACCCACTAGCATGTGTAGGAGTTGATTGAGCCATGTGATGTGTGTTCTACCATGCTATTTGTTTATGTTGCCTGCTATGCTTAGAGTTGTGTCAGGTCTGGTTCATCTGGGTGACGGATCAGAGTGAAATGATCATGCCTGGTAAAGAGAGTGAAGTGTGGAATATGCTTGGTAAAGGTATCGATGAAAGGCCATGTAGGAGTACATGGTGGGTTGTTTCATTGGAATCGTCCATAGGACCTGAGATCTGTATGTGTGGTTCAAGTTTCAGCTACTACCACACATTGGGCCCTGAAATATGACCCCGCTCAACTTATTGACTGCCCTTGTTCTCTGTCCAGGAGTTGCAACTAGTTTCTAGTGTTTGTAGTACACTGGTGGTCTTGCGCAGCGCTGACCCTCGGGGTGGGTTGTGATGCGATAGGTACGTGGCACGGTGTACCGGTCGCCCATTTGGTGACTCGGGAACCCTGTACACATCGTTTGGGGCCGTGAGCGACACCCCGGCCGGATCTCCCCACGGATGGAACCCAAATAGGCGATAAACCTGGACTAGAGAGTTGAGTGGTTGGTTAGGTCGTTGTCTACACCCACGTCGGCTTTCGATTGAACTCTGCCGAGCACATGTCGTGTGCAGACGCTAAGTGGTGGAAACATGTGCGAAGAAGTACACCCCTGCAGGGTTACCAGTCTATTCAAATAGCCGTTGTTCGCGGTACGGACCACTTGGTTGCTTATACAGTTCATAGACAAGTTGATGGATACTACTAAAAGTCTCAAGAGAAGTGTGAGCGCCATGGATGGCCCTTCCGTAGGATGACGGAAGAGGATCCACGGTAGTGTATTGTTGTGGTGAGTAGAGGACTCGTGTGCGTAGTCTCATCTTGCAGTCTGGTGAGAGTTGAAGTATAGGTTAGCTAAGAGTCAAAGATGGCTTGCTGCTATGAGCTCCACTACCCTTGTTGATAATGATGCAAGTATGATAGGATCTGTTGTAAGTCTTGCTGAGTACCATTGTACTCATATTTGCTTAATAACTGTTGCAGAGGAGAACGCTGCCCCTTCTAATGGGTTTTACATAGACGTTGACGTCGACAAGTAGCTTGCTACCCAGACGGAGATCCTGAGCTTGTGAAGGGCCTTGTAGATTGTCTGGCTACACCAAGCCTGTTTTATTTCCAAGTTGTATGTACTCAGACATGTTAGCTTCCGCTTGTGCTTGTGTGCTTGTATTACTTGAGTGTTGGGTCATGTGACCCCTATCTATATGGATATGTTATGTATGGCTCTTCGGAGTCTCTTAAATAAAGTACTTTGAGTCATCGAGTTCTGTTGTGATGCAATGATGTATTTGCACATATTGAGAATATTGTGTGTATGTTTGAAATGCTTGGTATGTGTGGGAAATGCCGCCTAGTGCTTCCACTGAGCCCTGGTGCTTCCACCGACACCTAGTTATTTACCTTTGGTAGCCTATCTTACAGGGAAATGCCGCCTAGTGCTTCCACTGAGCCCTGGTAGCTTGCTACTGCTCCGGAACACATAGGCTAGCCAGCATGTGTCCTTCTTCGTTCCTATGTCTGTCCCTTAGGGGAAATGTCACGCGTTGTTCCGTTAAGTCCATGTAGCTTGCTACGACTTGGGTTCATACGTTGATGACCGACACGTTCGTTGCTGGGTCATGCATGCCTGTCTCTGTAATTTAGTGCCACTTTTGGTTCTTAACTAGCCATGTTGGCCCGGGTTCTCTGTCATATGGATGCTAGCGACACTATCATATACGTGCGCCAAAATGCGCAAACGGTCCCAGGCCAGGTAAGGTGGCACCCGTGGGGATACCGTGTGTGAGGCCAAAAATGATATGATGTGTTACAAGCTAGATCGGTGTGACTTAGGATCGGGGTCCTGACAATGGGATTATAGTGTTTGAACTCCGGAAAGGTTCCATAATTCACCGTAAGGGGTTTCAGATGTTTCCCCAAATGTTTCGGCATGAGAACACTTTATTTTGGCCAAGGGGTAAAGTCCACGAGGGTTTTCGAATGTGCAAAAGGAAGTTTTACAGAGGCTAGGGGCTAGACGCCAGGGTCCCTGGCATTTAGGGCTAGACGCCAAGAACCCTCATGTCTGGGCTTGTCGTCCGAGTAGGACTCTTGCCATTCGGGAAAAACCGACTTTGTGGAGGCTTTTTCTCCAAGTTTCGAAACCATAGCTTAACATATAAGTGGAGGGGCAGGGCTAGCACCCAAGACACATCAACATTCACCAAGCCGTGTGTCGGCAACCCCATCCCCTCTAGTTTATCCTTCGTCTAGTTTCTGTAGTGCTTGGCAAATCTCTACGGAGATTGTTCTTCATCACCAACTATCACCGCGCCACCGTGCTGCCAGAACTCATCTCCTACTTCGCCCGTCTTGCTGGATCAAGGAGGCGGGGACGTCATCGAGCTGAACATGTGCTGAACGCGGAGGTGACGTACGTTCGATACTTGATCAGGACAGATCGTGAAGGTATACAACTACATCAACCGCGTTGATAAACACTTCTGATTACCGATCTTCAAGGGTATGAAGATGCTCTTCCCCTCTCGTAGCTATACATCTCCATGGCTAGATCTTCCATGTGCGTATATATTTTTGTTTTCCATGCAACATTCCCTAACAGTGGCATCATGAGCCAGGTCTATTTGTAGATGATATGCAGGAGTAGAACACAAAGGAGTTGTGGGCGGTGATGCTCATATTGCTTACCACCAACATCTTATTTTGATTTGGCGGTATTGTATGATGAAGCGGCCCAAACCAACATTACATGTCCACGTACATGAGACCGGTTCCACCTTCACATGCAAGTTGTTTGCATAAAGGTGGCTGGTGGGTGTCTATTTCTCCTACTTTAGTTGAATCGATTTTGACTGCGGTCGGTCCTTGTTGAAGGTTAAAACAGCAAGCTTGATAAATCACCGTTGTGCTTTTGTGCTGTAGGTAAGAACGGTTATTGCTAGAAGCCCGTAGCAGCCATGTGAAAACTTGCAACAACAAAGTAGAGGACGTTTAACTTATTTTTGCAGGGCATGTTGTGATGTGATATGGTCAAGACATGATGAGTTATATGTTATTGTATGATATGATCATGTTAATTATCGGCAACTGGCGGGAGCCTTATGGTTGTCTCTTTATAGTATGAAATGCAAACGCCATGTAACTGCGTTAATTTATCGCTATGCGTTAGCAATAGTCGTAGAAGCAATAGTTGGCGAGACAACCACGATGCAATGATGGTGATCAAGGTGTCGAGCCGGTGATGATGGAGATCATGATGATGCTTTGGAGATGGAGATAAAAAACACAAGATGATGATGGCCATATCTTGTCACATATTTTGATTGCATGTGAAGTTTATCCTTTATGCATCTTATTTTGCTTAGAACAGCGGTAGGTTTATAAGATGATCACTTCATTAATTTTCAAGATAATAGTGTTCTCCCTGAGTATGCACCGTTCCTATAGTTTGTCGTTTCGAGACACCACGTGATGATCGGGTGTGATAGACTCTATGTTCACATACAACGGGTGTAAGACAGTTTTACACACGCAGAATACTTGGGTTAACCATGAAGAGCCTAGCATGTACAGACATGGCCTCGGAACACTTGAGACCAAAAGGTCGAACACGAGTCATATAGTATATATGACCAACATAGAGATGTTCACCATTGATGACTACTCCATCTCATCTGATGATCGGACATGGTTTAGTTGATTTGGATCATGTATCACTTAGATAACCTGCAGGATGTTAATTTAAGTGGGAGTTCATTAGTAATTTTATTAATTCAAATTAATTTATCTTGATATTAGTCCTGATAGTATTTTCATATATATGTTGTAGATCATAGCCCGTGCTACCGTTCCCTTGAATTTTAATGCGTTCCTATAGAAAGCTAAGTTGAGAGATGATGGTGGAAACTACACGGACTGGGTCCGTAACTTGAGGTTTATCCTCATTGATGCACAAAAGAATTATGCCCTTGATGCACCACTAGGTGACCCACCCGCTCCTACTAACTTGGATGCTATGAACATCTGGCAAGTGCGAAGTGATGACTACTCTATAGTTCAGTGTGCCATGCTTTACAACTTAGAACCGGTACCTCGAAGACGTTTGAACTTCATGGACCATATGAGATGTTCCAGGAGTTGAAATTGATATTTCAAGCTAATGCTCGGGTTGAAAGATATGAAGTCTCCAACAAGTTCCATAGCTGCAAGATGGAGGAGAATAGTTCTGTCATTGAACACATATTCAAAATGTCTGGGTATCATAACCACTTCACTCACCTGGGAATTACTCTTCCACCTGAGAGGTTATTGACAAAGTTCTTCAATCACTGCCACCAAGCTACAAAGGCTTCATGATGAACTATAATATGCAAGGGATGGAGAAATCAATTCCCGAGCTCTTCGCGATGTTGAAATCGGCGGAGGTAGAAATCAAGAAAGAGCATCAAGTGTTGTTGGTTAACGAGACAACTAGTTTTAAAAAAAGGCAAACGAAATAAAGGGAACTTCAAGAAGAACGACAAACAGGTTGCCGCTCCCACGAAAAAATCCAAAGCTATTCCTAAGCCTGAAACTGAGTGCTTCTACTACAAAGGGAGAGGTCACTGGAAGCAGAATTTTCCCAAGTATTTGGTGGATAAGAAGGATGGCAAAGTAAACAAAGGTATAGTTTATTGATGTGTTCCTTACTAGTGCTCGTAGTAGTACCTGGGTATTTGATACCGGTTTGGTTCCTCATATTTGTAAGTCAAAACATGAGCCACGGATTAAACGAAGATTGGCTAAGGACGAGGTGTAGATTTGTGTCGGCAATGGTTCCAAGGTCGATGTGATTGCCGCCAGCACGTTACCTCTACATCTACCTTCGGGATTAGTTTTAGACCTAAATAATTGTTATTTGGTGCCTGCATTTTGCATGAATGTTATATCTAGATCTTGTTTGATGCGAGACAATTATTCTTTTAAATCAGAGAATAATGGTTGTTCTATTTATATGAGTAATATCTTTTCTGGTCATGCACCCTTCAGGAATGGTCTATTCTTATTAAATCTCGATCGTGGTAATACATATATTCATAATATTGATGCCAAAAGATGCAAAGTTGATAATAATAGTGCAACATACTTGTGGCACTGCCGTTTTGGTCAGATTGGTGTAAAGCGCATGAAGAAACTCCATGCCGATGGACTTTTGGAATCACTTGATTATTAATCATTTGATACTTGCGAACCATGCATCATGGACAAAATGACTAAAAGTCCATTCTCTAGAACAATGGATTGAGCTAATGACTTACTGGAAATAATACATACTGATGTACACGGTCTGACGAGTGTTGAAGCACACGTCGTGTATCGTTATTTTCTCACCTTCACATATGATTTGAGTAGATATGGGTATATCTACTTGATGAAACACAAGTCTGAAACATTTGAAAAGTTCAAAGAATTTCAGAGTGAAATAGAGAATCATTCTAACAAGAAAATACAGTTTGTAAAATCCGATCGCATAGGCGAATATTTGAGTTACGAGTTTGGTCTTCATTCGAAACAATGTGGAATAGTTTCACAGCTCACGCCACCTGGAACACCACTGCATAACAATGTGCCCGAACATCATAATCGTAATCTATTGGATATGGTGCGTTCTATGATGTCTTTTACCGATTTGCCTTTATTGTTTTGGGGTTATGCATTAGAGACAACTGCATCGACGTTAAATAAGGCACCAACTAAATCCGTTGAGACGACACCATATGAACTATGGTTTGACAAGAAACCAAAGCTGTCATTTTCTAAAGTTTGGGGTTGAGATGCTTATGTCAAAAAGCTTTAGCTTGATAATCTCGAACCCAAATCGGAGAAGTGCGCCTTCGTAGGATTCCCAAAAGAAACTGTTGGGTACACCTTCTACCACAGATCCGAAGGAAAGATTTTTGTTGCTAAGAATGGGTCCTTTCTAGAGAAGGAGTTTCTCTCGAAAGAAGTGAGTGGTTGGAAAGTAGAACTTGATGAGGTAATTGTACCTTCGCTCGAATTGGAAAGTAGATCATCAGAAAAAACCGTTCCCGTGATGCCTACACCAACTAGAGAAGAAGCTAATGATAATGATCATGGAACTTCGGATCAAGTTACTACTGAACCTTGAAGGTCGACCATAACATGTACCGCACCAGAGTGGTACGGTAACCCTATCCTGGAAGTCATGTTGTTAGACAATGGTGAACCTTCGAACTATGAAGAAGCTATAATCAGCCCAGATTCCAAAAAATGGCTTGAGGCATGAAATCTGACATAGGAACCATGTATGAGAACAAGGTATGGACTTTGATGGAGTTGCCCGATGATCGGCAAGCCATAGAGAATAAATGGATCTTCAAGAAGAAGACTGACGTTGATGGTAATCTTACTGTCTTCAAAGATCGACTTGTCGCAAAAGGTTTTCGAAAAGTTAAAGGACTTGACGTTGATTAGACTTTCTTACCCGTAGCAATGCTTAAGTCTGTCCGAATCATGTTATCATTTGCCGCATTTTATGATTATGAAATCTAGCAAATGGATGTCAAAACTGCATTCCATAATGGATATCTGAAAGAAGAGTTGTATATGATGCAACCAGAAGGTTTTGTCGATCCTAAAGGTGCTAACAAAGTGTGCAAGCTCCAGCGATCCATCTATGGACTGGTGCAAGCATCTCGGAGTTTGAATATACACTTTGATGAGGTGATCAAATCATACGGTTTTATACAGACTTACAGTGATGCCTGTATTTATAAGAAAGTGAGTGGGAGCTCTATAGCATTTCTGATATTATATCTGGATGACATATTGTTGATTGGAAATGATGTAGAATTTTGGATAGCATAAAAGGATACTTGAATAAGAATTTTTCAATGAAATACCTCGGTGAAGCTGCTTATATATTGGGCATCAAGATCTATAAAGATAGATTAAGACGCTTAATAGGACTTTCACAAAGCACATACCTTGACAAAGTTTCGAAGAAGTTCAAAATGGAGCAGTCAAACAAAGGGTTCTTGCCTGTGTTACAAGGTGTGAAATTGAGTCAGACTCAATGCGTGACCACTACAGAAGATGGAGAGAAAATGAAAGTCATTCCCTATGCCTCAACCATAGGTTTTATCATGTATGATATGTTGTGTACCACACCTGATGTGTGCCTTGCCAAAAGTCTGGTAGGGAGGTTTCAAAGTAATCCAAGAGTGGATCACTTGACAACAATAAAGAACATCCTGGAGTACCTAAAAAGGACAAAGGATATGTTCCTCATTTATGGAGGTGACGAAGAGCTCGTCGTGAAGGGTTACGTCGATGCTAGCTTCAAGACAGTTCCGGATGACTCTAACCACACACCAGATACATATTTATATTGAATGGTGGAGCTGTCAATTGGTGAAGTTCAAGGAAAGCGTCATGGCGGGATCTACGTGTGAAGCGGAGTACATAGCTGC
This sequence comes from Secale cereale, assembly GCA_902687465.1. Lineage (NCBI taxonomy): Eukaryota > Viridiplantae > Streptophyta > Magnoliopsida > Poales > Poaceae > Secale > Secale cereale. The sequence continues at coordinate 342,528,556 of LR738714.1, forward strand.
TATGTAAGCAACACATGAAGAAGTCTGGATGAAGGAGTTCATATCCGCTCTAGGTGTAATACCTAGTGCATCGGGACCAATGACAATCTTTTGTGACAACACTGGAGCAATTGCCTTGGCAAAGGTATCCATGTTTCACAAGAGTACAAAACACATCAAGAGACGCTTCAACTCCATTCGTGAAAAGGTCAAGGATGGACACACAGAAATTTGCAAAGTACATACGAATCTGAATGTTGTATACCCATTGACTAAGCGTCTTCCGCGGGCAAAACATGATCAGCACGAAGACTCCATGGGTGTTAGATTCATTACAATGTAATATAGATTTTTGACTCTAGTGCAAGTGGGAGACTGATCGAAATATGCCCTAGAGGCAATAATAAAGTTTTTATTATTTTACATTTCCTTATTCATGACAAAGGTTTATTATTCATGCTAGAATTGTATTGACCGGAAACCTAAATACATGCGTGAATACATAAAGAAATATCATGTCCCTACTGAGCCTTTACTAGACTAGCTCGTTGACCAAAGATGGTTAAGGTTTCCTAACCATATACATGAGTTGTCATTTGATAATGGGACCAAATCATTAGGAGATTGATGTGACAGACAAGACCCATCCGTTAGCTTAGTATTTGATTGTACAGTTTATTGCTACTGCTTTCCTGTATGTCAAATACACATTCCTTTGACTATCAGATCATGCCACTCCCAGATGCCGGTGGAATATGTTGTGTGCTATCAAATGTCACAACGTAACTGGGTGATTATAAGTATGCTCTATAGGTATCTCCGAAGGTATCGTGTTGGGTTGGCATGAATCGAGATTAGGATTTGACACTCCAAGTATCGGAGAGGTATCTCTGGGCCCTCTTGGTAATACACATCATAATAAGCCTTGCAAGCAAATGTCTAATTATTTAGTCACATGATGATGTATTACTAAATGAGTAAAGAGACTTGCCGGCAACGAGATTGAACTAGGTATAGAGATACCGACGGTCGAATCTCTGGCAAGTAACATACCGACGAACAAAGGGAATTGTGTATGTTGTCATAAGGGTTCGACGGATAAAGATCTTTGTAGAATATGTAGGAGCCGATATGGGCATCTAGATTCCGCTATTGATTTTTGACCTGAGAGGTGTGTCGGTCATGTCTACATAGTTCTCGAACCTGTAGGGTCCGCATGCTTAACGTTCGTTGACGATATAATATTATATCAGTTATTTATGGTGGTGACCGAATTTTGTTTGGACTTCTGGATGAGATCACGGACACAACGAGGAGCTCCGGAATAGTCTGAAGGTAAAGATTAATATATGGATAATAGTGTTGGAACTGCGAAAAGATTCTGGAATTCACCGTAAGGGGTTTCAGTTGTTTCCCGAAATGTTTGGGCACGACAACACTTTATTTGGGCTAAGGGGTAAAGCCCGTGAGGGTTTTGAAAAGTGCAAAAGGAAGTTTTGTGCAGGCCAGGGGCTAGACACAAGGGACCCTGGCGTTTAGGGCTAGACGCCGGGAGCCTGGAGTCCGAGTAGGACTCTTGCCTTTTTGGCAAAACCGACTTTGAGGAGGCTTTTCCTCCAAGTTTCGACCCCAGGGCTCAACATATAAATAGAGGGGCAGAGATAGCACCCGAGACACATCAAGATTCACAAAGCCTTGTGCCGGCAACCCTGTCCCCTCTAGTTCATCCTTCGTCTAGTTTCTCTAGTGCTTGGCGAAGCCTTGCGGAGATTGTTCTTCATCACCGACCGTTACCACGCCGTCATGCTGCCGGAACTCATCTACTACTTCGCCCGTCTTGCTGGATCAATAAGGTGAGGACGTAATCAAGCTGAACGTGTGATGAACGTGGAGGTGTCGTACATTTGGTACTTGATCGGGATGGACCGTGAAGGTGTACGAGTATATCAACTACATTGATAATCGCTTCCGGTTAGCGATCTTCAAGGGTATGAAGATGCTCTTCCCCTCTCGTAGCTATACATCTCCATGGATAGATCTTGCGTGTGCGTAGAATTTTCTTGTTTTCCATGCAACGTTCCACAACAAGAAGCACAACCTTGTTCGTCCAAAATGTGCACTTTTCCACGTTTGCATACAACTTTTCCCCCCATAGGACAGCAAGGACACATTTTATATGTGGAACATGATCCTCCAATGTTTAGCTATAAATAAATATGTAATCCAAGTAAACCACTACAAACTTGACAATGAAGGATCGAAGCACATGATTCATCAATTTCATTAAAGTACTAGGTGCATTCGTTAATCCAGAAGGCATAACCAACCATTCATACAAGCCAAATTTTGTCTTGAATGCAGTTTTCCATTAGTCACCCTCTTTCATTCTTATTTGGTGGTATCCACTTCGCAAATCAATTTTAGAAAATATGGTGCAACCACAAAGTTCATCAAGCATGTCATCTAGCCTAGGTATAGGGTGCCGATATCTGACAGTTATGTTGTTAACGGGTCTACAATCAGTACACATGCTCATATTACCGTCCTTCTTTGAAACTAAAAGAATGCGCACAACACAAGGAGAAAGAGTTTCCCTTACATACCCTTTGTTAAGAAGATCTTCTACTTGTGTGTGAATTTCCTTTGTCTCCTCTGGGTTTGCTCGTTACGGAGGTGTTGGTGCAACAAACCTTGATGCATGTTGCCTAGACTGTACACAGGCACAGAAGCAAGGTTGCAGCCTCCAAGACCACACCAAGCAAGAAGCGGTTAGCCCTTCGAGAAATCGAGGGGCGGATCAAGAAGACCAAGACAATATAAAGGAGCAAGAAACCATTAAGGAAAAACATCCTTTGCCGGGCAGGCGAGCTTGTTAAGGTCTAGGTTGCCCTGTAGAGAAGTCCCAAGACTGCCCGATAGGCCTGCTGGGGACGCGGATAACGGTTTACTCGCCAAGGCTCCACCACTCCACCTCACAGCAACACAAGTCATCAATCGGTGTGGTGTCAGGCCCTTGAGTGACTAAGTGGCCATAATTCGGTACATGGCAGCCTATTCCGAAGGAAATAAACTTCAAATGACACCCGTCCAATGACATGTCATGCATATAGGCAAGGAGGTGGCAAATCGGCCTGGCAAGGCTTGCTTGGCAATGCCATGATGTGACACTAAGCGGTGCATTTAATGCACCTTGTCCTTTTTGTAGAGTTAGGTAGGATAGCACTGTTTGCTATCTAATCAGTACACAATGACCGATTTGCCATTGTGGTGACCCCTTGATCTATAAAAGGAGGGTCATGGCAACCTTAGAAAGGATTCGGACCATTGTACACCCATACGTGCGTAGTTGCTCTCGTCCTTAGGCAACCTTGCCGGGCTAGAGCGTTGCATCTCCACCACGGTCTCCTTCATCAATACACCAAAGCAGGAGTAGGCTTTTACGCCTGGCGGCGGCCCGAACCTGGGTTAAAGTGCCCGTGTGGTCGCTGTCGTGGTGCTCTGCGCCCTCCGCTCTTTGTGCAATGTGCTCTTCCCCCCTACCGAACCACAAGGGGCCGATGGCCCCATAGGTGGCTGTGTTTTCCCACGACATCTTTGGCACGCCAAGTAGGGGGAAGCATTTGCGTGGACCCAAGATTGTATGCAGCACGTCATCTTCATCAACGACTTCATCATCCATGGTACCCAAGAAGAAACCCAGTGCTGCAGCTCACCCATCCACCTCGAAAGCCACTCGACACGCGACCGCCAAGGCCGCGGGGGTATGAGGGTGCATGGGGACGTGGATGTCGCGGGGAACGTGGTCGGCGTAGGCATCGTCGTCACCATCTCCCTTGCGGCCGAAGCGGGAGGAGGAGGCACTGGAGAAGGACAACGCCAACAACATCCTAGTGGCCACGACACGTAGAGTGTGGGAGGAGAGATTATCCCGTCTCCACCTCTCCATCCCACCGAAGGAAGTAGCCGTAGTGGCGACGCTCTCTCTGGGGCGAACCACGACCCTTTGGCTGCCCCCGCTACGGGTGCAGCCACAGGGCACGCGCCACCCTCGGAACGAGCCGACCGAGCCAATGCGTCGAGCGGAGCCATCATTAAAGGTGATACTCCTTCTAGCATGCCGACGAGTGTCTGATAATCCTGACCAAGATGCCTGCGAGCTCGACAACTCATTGTTTATTGACTAGCTGATCGATGAGGTGGACCACCGGCAGTTGGCGGGGCCTTGGCATCCACAAGGCTTGCCGGTCCATCATATTGTCGGTTTGGCACCATTGGCTAGGGCTGCTTCTAGTGCTTTGTCTTGCTCTTCTCTTAAGTCAAGTTGATCATCTTCGTTTCGAATCGTGGTCTTCTTGATTCGTTCCTTAGTCTCACGTATAGAAGCTCTCCTGGCTTGTAGTATTTTTAGCCAGCAAGAAAGCTACCATTCATGTGTGCATAAGTCAGTGTCGGGGTTTTGAAACGACATATGCCAACGGATGGCTTATCATGCATGGGGTCAAAAGAACGTCGCCAGGCTCGGGAAGCGGGATAAACGGAACTTGGGATGCCTACGGATCTTACCCAGGTTCGGGGCTCTCCGAGGAGATAAAACCCCTAGTCCTACTCTGCGGGGGCTCCGCGTCATGACTGATAGCACTAAGGAAGCTACAAGATCGCTCCTTGAGCTGTGTGATTCAAAGGAAGAAGATGAGCAAGGCTAGCCCACTTCCTATCTCTCTATACTAGGGTTCAGCCTTGTATTCTTCTAACTCACTCCCCCCCTCATGGAGGACCCTCGGGGGGTTATATAGGCCTACCCCCCAGGGGTACAATGGTAATCCTGGCAGTGTGGCTCCCAGCCGTCAATGTCTTCTGGCACTGGCTTTACCGCCAGCCGGCTGGGGCCCGCTGCCTGCGGGCCCTACGCGAGTGTCTTTTACTGTAGAGGCACCTCTACTGACGACAGCCTTGTCGAGAAGGGAGTGGCTACAGTGCCATTGCCTCCTGCCGTACGCTGCCGCCTCGCCTGTCCTGTCATCTTGTTGAGGCTCGGACTTCTAGGGTGAGGGTTGCCGTCTGTTACCAGCCGACCGTCTCCCCTGGCCGTCTGCCAGGGGCGGCTGATTCATGAGTTACCCGCTGACCGATGGGGCCAGCCGCCCGCTCGCCCTGCCGATTGCGGGTAATGGGATTGTGGCCTCCTCCGACCGATGCTTGGTCACGAGCAGCATGGCCACAGTGACCCGCCGTTTATGAGATATTCATAAGTTACACGTTCACTGTAGCCACGCCCTTACAGATCTTCTAAGGACATGTTCTCCTGTAGCCACGCCCCCGCCGCGCAGGGGTTCCCCCAGCTCGCGTCTTGGAGAAGGAGTGCGGGGCCATCTGCTAGCTGGTGGTGTTGGCGTGGCCGCCTGCTGGGTCCTTGCCGCCTGCTGGCCGCCGGCTCCTGGGGTAGGCTACCCCAGGAGGCGGCTTGACGGGCAGACGGCCGCAGTGGACCAAGCGGCTGCCATTTTGTCTTAAAATACCAAGGTTAGTCACCGAGGGTACCCATGGTCAATATCTCCGACAGTAGTCCCCGAAGCTGGTGGAACTCCGAGGCGGGTCCTGGAGGTGCCGAGGGGTTCTAGCAGCTTCCCCCCTCAGGCAAGCCCATCGTCCTTCACTTGTCTTCCACGGATGTATGTCTGACAGGAGCCGGCCCTGCGCTGCTGGAGCCGGTTTCCAGCAGCCGAACCGTCGTCTTAGAGTCTTCGTTGAGAAGGTACCGCCTGGTCAGCGGGCAGTCGAACAGGCCCACAGACCGTTGGCAGCTCCCACGCGTCACAGTCCTGTCGCGTCGGCCTGCCAGCCCACAAGCGCGACAGGACGTAACAGCGGGCCGGGGCCCGCCACTAGGGGCCTCGGGCCCCGCGCGGATCCACAGTAGCAGGGGTAATCGATTACCCTCCCACACGCATTTAATGCGCGTGGATTAAGCGCGAGAAAATTGGGGGTCGTGCGGGGCGTGGAGCGGACAATCCCATGCTCGCCCCCTCGCCTTCGCCGCCCGGGCCTATATATGGGTCGGGGGAGAGGGCTGGCGCCATTCTCACGCCCACTCTCCCCCATCCTCCTTCTTCTTCCTCGCCCTTCTCGTCATCGTCACAGCGAACCGCCGCCTGAGCCATGTCCGGTCCGGCACCTCCCCGACACCACGGTCAGTGCGACGACAGCGAGGTCCCGCGGGAGCATGTGGACGTCCTCCGGCGGTCGCGGAAGCTACCCCCGGCCGACAGGGTCGCCATGCGCCTGGCGCCGGTGGCGAAGATCAGGCCGGCCTCGCGGCAAGGCGAGCGGGTCATCTTCCGCTCGCACTTTCCATGCGGATTCGGCCTGCCGGCGAGCGGCTTCTTTCGCTCCTTCCCGACTTCTTCCACATCCAACCTGATCACCTCACGCCAAACACGGTGATGACTCTCTCATCCTTCGTCGTCCTCTGCGAGGCCTACCTCGGCATCCTCCCCACCATCGAGCTCTGGATAGAGCTCTTCTACGTGATGCTCGGCACCGCCATCCAGAGCGTGGCCGCCCAGTGCCGGGGGTGCATTGCAGTGAAGCGCACTGGGGCGAAGAACTTCTTCCCGGCGCCGAAGCTCGTGGGGTCGGTGAAGCAATGGCAGAAGACGTATTTCTACGTCTCCAACGTCGACCCCGAGCAAGATTTCGTCTGCCTGCCGGAGTGGGTGCCAGGGCCGCCTGCGGAGCCTCGGGACTCATGGAGGACCCAGCCTGCCACCCTTACTGAAGGCGCCTCCGTCGCGCTGTGCCGTCTCCGGCAGCTGAGAGACGACGAGGGCTTGGAGTTCGCGGATCTTCTGCTCACGTTTGCTGAGCGCCGGGTGATGCCGCTGCAGCGCCGCCCTCACCTTATCTGCGACATGAGCGGGCGCCGGGAACCCAGCCGGACGTGCACCAAGCCCCTGCCCTACGGGGAGGTGGCCCGTCTGGTGAACCACATCTCCAGCTGCAAGGTCTCCGACTCCGGCTGGACCTTCGGCAAGCCGCCGTACAGCCGCAACAACCAGCCGCCCGCAGTAAGCTTTTTCGTCCTTCTGTTTTCTTTCTTCTTTGTCCGGCTGCCGTTGCCGTCTGGTCCTGATATTTTTGCTCAAATTTTCCCCGGCCAGCCGGCACCGGGCTCCGACCAACTGGGCCGCCCCCTGGAGCCGGACCGCTCCCAGAGCGATACAAACAACCTCGATATTGGGGCCGCCGCCGCAATGGAGGAGGAAGAGGTGACGGGCGGCGAGGGCCAGCCATTGGGAGCCCTGCGAGAAGGTGGCATCGAGAGCTGGCCGGACGACGATGAGGAGATGGAGGAGGCACCCGTTCGCGCCAGCCAGCAGGCCGGACCGTATGGCACAGCCGGCGGTGTGAAACGGCGGTCCTCATCAGGGCCGATTGGTGCCCGACCCAAGAAGCTCCGGTTGTCGACCGCCACCATGAGGCGTCAGGAGGCGGCCGCCAGGGCAAACGTGCCGAAGAAGCCCAAGGCCAGGCCGATTGTGTCCGGGTAAGTACTCTTCATTCCTTCTTTGCGTGATACTCTTCTTTCACAGCTGATCCCTTCATGGCTGACCCTCCGTTCCCTGGGGATATCCGCGCAGCGCACCGCTTTCCCTCTCACGGGTGCCAGCGGGCTCTGTTGTGGGAGGCCCAAATGCCCCTCCTGCGCCCCCTCGCGTGGATCCTGCCGCCGCGCTCCGGGAGGCGACAGAGAGGAATGCTTGCGAGGCGCGCGCGGAGCGCGACGCCGCGGAGCGTGAGCGAGCGGTGGCCGATGTCGCCGCCCTGGCAGAGGCCGAAGCCGCCAAGAAGGCCGAGGTCACGCCGTCTGCCCGGAGTCGGGGTCTCTGGAGCCATCGGCCCAGGCGCCGGCTGCTGACGAGCAGACGGCCCCAGGCGATAGGGGTGACTACTGCGTCATTTTGGAGACGCCGCCACCACCCCCGCGCCGCCTGCTGGGGAGCAGGGCAGCTGGCCAGCGGGGACGGAGGTGCCACCGGTCGGGGGCGTGCTGGTGGCTGGCCCGCAACCGGCCCCCCGAGGCCCAGCCTGCCGGCGCCTTGCGAGGGCAGTCTCTATGCCCCAGCAGGTGGAGGTCGGCGGAGCCAGCTCGTCCGCGCCGGAGAACGAGGCGACCAGCGCGGCGCCATCGAGCTAGAGGTCCGGAGGAGGCGGCGCGTGGATCGTTGCATCGTGGGACGTCCTGGACCACATGGACTCCCTGGGCAATGTCGTGCAGACGGCGGTGCAGGAGTTCGTCGCCATGTGGTCCTCCGTTCGGGAATGTGTGCTTCGTTTTCTTCTGTTTTTATTCCTTCAATTTCTTCTGTGGGGGCGCGTTAGAGCACCCACTGGGTGTAGTCCCCGAGTTCCGAGCCGGCTGCTGAGCAGGCGGCTTGGAACTCCAAAGTGTACGTCATGAGCTGACCTTGCTTCTTGTTGCAAGAGTACCATAACCTCCACGTGGCCTCCTACAACGCTCATTGCCAGGAGCTGGCACAGCTGCAGGCTGCCTTGGCAGACAGCCGAGGTGAGTGCCTTCTCTTCTCCTTGCGGGGGCGCGTCAGCGCACCCGCTGGGTGTAGTCCCCGAGTTCCGAGCCGACTGCTGAGCAGGCGGCTTCGAACTCCAAGGTTATCTTTTTTGCTACTGACATTCGTTCTTTTCTTTCTCCCTTGCCAGTGGTCACAGCCGACCTCCGCAACCAGCTAGGCGAGGCCCAGACGGAGCTGGCCGCTAAGGAGCGGGAGCGTAGTCTCGCCGCTCAGGACCGCGACCGCCTGGCCAAGGAGCTGGCGGACCAAGCGGCGGCTCACATGGCCGAGCTTGGCAAGATGTCTGATGCTGAGTCACTTCTGCGGGCCGAATTCGAGACTGAGCGCTCGAATTGGGCCGAGAAGGAGGCGGCTCTCCAAGACGGCTATGTAGCCATTGGAGACATGGTCGACGGTGAGACGTCTACCCTTTTACCTTGTATTCGCTGTTTGCAACAGCCGTCTTTCTTTTCTTCTGATCCTTCTTCTAGTTTTGGAAGAGTTCTTCCCGGGCTATTCTGTGGCCGCCACCCAGGCCATCGAAGCCGAGCGTGCTGCGAGGCACCAGGCGGGCCGGGCGATTGCACCCAACGCGCCCAGGACCCCGGCCGAGGAGCTTCTTGCCATTCGGGTGCGTCTTCTACCAGTCCGCCGTCTTCTTCGCCGTCTGCAGCGTGCCGAAGCCCAGGTCCTGGCCGCCCTCTGGCCAGGTGTTCCAACACTCCGCACTCCAAGCCGGACGGCCGCCTGGCTGGAGGCGGCCGGCCAATGCTTCGAGGCCTGGAAGGGCTCTGCAGCAAGGACTGGCGCGCAGACCGCCCTGGAGTTCGCCAAGAGCTGGTATCCTGGCTTGAGCCTTGAACAGCTCGAAACCTTCCGTTCGGAGGCCCAGCCTGAGCTAGCCGTGGAGCAGAAGGAGCTCGTCCAACGTGCTGCCGCCCTCGCCGAATATGCCGACACCTCCATCTTCATCCCGGAGTTGGATGACAGAGGCCATGTGGTGCCGCCTGGCAACTTCGGGCTGGACTTGGCGGCGTCGGAGGAGCCGAACGAGGAGATCGCCTCCAGCGAAGGTGATGAAGTGGAGGAAGGCAACGACGAGGAGACCAGTTCCCAGGAGGCGGACCCAGCGGCTAGTCGCCAGCCTGACCAATCCTCAACAAACGGATCAGGAGTGACGGCCCCGCCTACCGCAGGAGACGGCCAGACCGAGACCCACCAGGCGGCCTCCCAGGAAGCCGGATCCGTCGTGCCACCTGCCCAGCCTGCTGCACCTTAAATTTTTTCGTTTGTATCGTCTGCTTCCCTGTAAGACTTGTAGGGTTAATCCGAACAATTCCACCCGCTGGGTGTATCAGTAAGTTGTTACTTCAAGGCGGCTCTTGAGGCCTTTTGATTGTAAATATTCTTTTTAATGCTGCATCGATTTTATGCAATTGCGTCGAGTCCTAGGATTATCCTAGCCCTAGTTTCCTTGCGGCGATTTTCTTCTTGCCGTCTCCTTGAACTGCCGCCCTGCCAGCCAGACAGCCACTCAGTGGTTCTGTGGCTGGGTCAGGGGCTTGGCTGTTTTCGGGGTGGGCAAGTAGCTCGCCTTCTGGAAGGTGGTCTGGCCAAGCCTAGAACCGGCTGGTCGGCTGCTTGACAGCCGGCGGTTCGTGTGAGGGGCTGGCTGGCCCTATGTCTTTTTTCCTTAGCCATTTTTCATGTGGGCACCATTTCTTGCCTTTGGCTCCTGCCAACCGGACAGTCGCGTTCTGCGAGTCTGTGACTTGATGCAGGAGAGGGCTTGGATGCCGTCACATTACTTGTCTGACTCTTTAAGGAGAATTCCCTAGACATAGGGCTAGGCGGCCAGTCCCCGGGCCGTCTGCTAGGCTCTGGTGCCGGACAAAGGAGTGAACAACAATCATTCATAGGCATAATTTTTATCATATAGATAAAGGATGAGGCCATTGGCGCGATCGACTTGGCCGTTAGATTGTGGGTGGGCAACGGACGCTAGGTCCAGTCGGATGCCCTGTGTAGCACAGAAACGGGCAAGTGCGCCTTTGGCAAAATTTGTGTCGTTGTCGGTGATGATGCTGTGCGGTATACCATACCGGACTGTGAAGTCTGCAATGAATGTCACAGCAGTTGGGCCATTGAGTTTTTTGATTGGCTTGGCTTCGATCCACTTGGTGAATTTATCTATTGCCACGAGTAAATGTGTCAGGCCTCCTCTGGCAGTCTTGAAAGGTCCTACCATATCCAGGCCCCAGACGGCAAACGGCCAAGTGATCGAAATAGTCTTGAGTGCAGAAGCCGGCAAGTGTTAATTGGAGCTGAAGCGTTGGCAGCCGTTGCACTTCCTCACCAAATCTTTGGCATCATCCAAAGCAGTCGGCCAGAAGAAACTGTGGCGGAAAGATTTGGCTACGAGATACCTTGAGGCCGCGTGGTGGCCGCATTCCCCTTGGTGAATGTCCTTCAGGATATCCAGCCCCTTTGCTGCTTCTACGCAGCGCTGGAAGACGCCCGTTGCATTTCTTCTGACGAGCTCTTTGTTAACTATGGTGTATGCTGAGGCTCGGCGTTGAACTTGTCGCGCCAAAGTTTCTTCTGCTGACAGCTCTCCTTTGAGCAGGAAGGTGAGGATTGGTTGTGCCCAAGACGGCGCTAAGACTTCAGTTGCTTCGGCCAGAGAGACTAGGGTGGTTGGGCTGGGAGGTGGACGGCTGGGTTGAGCCACCTGCTGTGTATCCGAAGCCCCCGAGCCATCTGCTAGAGCCGGCACCTCCTGGCCGTCTGCTGGAGCAGTCTCTGGGCCAGCAGCCGAAACCGCGAGGCCGCCTGCCCCGGGGTCGGTGGGTATGAAGATTGACTCCGACTCTTGTGAAGGCTTGATAGACGGTTTGTGCATGCATTGGAGAGATACGCCGGTTGGTATTGCTTGGCAGGTGGAGCCAATTCATGCCAAGGTGTCCGCTTGCATGTTATCAGCTCGTGGTACATGGAGGAACTCACAGCCATCAAAGTGTCCACTGATCTGCTGGACAAGGAAGCGATAGCTTGCCATGTTTGCGTCCTTGGCGTCCCAGTCCCCAGATGGCTGCTAGACAACCAAGTCCGAGTCACCGTAGCACAGCACTCGGCGGATGCCAATCTCCTTGGGCATCCGGAGCCCGTGGATAAGTGCCTCGTATTCGTCCACGTTGTTGGAGGCGGCAAAGTGGATCTGCAGGGTATACTTGAGCTTGTCTCCTTTGGGGGAGGTGAGGACGACGCCGGCTCCCACGCCGGTGCGCATCTTCGACTCGTCAAACTGCATCTGCCAATGGGTTGAGTCTCGCACAGGCAGCAGGTACTGGGTTTCGGCCCAATCGACGAGCAAGTCGGCTAATGCCTGCGACTTGATGGTGGTGCGTGGCTGGTAGAAGATGGTGAAGGGGGCCAGCTCAATGGCCCACTTGGCCACTCTTCCTGAGGCATCTCTGTTCCCCATGATTTCAGCAAGCGGGGTCGTGCAGACGACCGTGACAGAATGGTGTTGGAAGTACTGCTTGAGCTTCTTGGCGGTGAAGTACACGCCGTAGCACATCTTCTGGTAATGGGGGTAGTTCTGCTTGGATGCTGACAGCACTTCGCTAAAGTAGTAAACGGGCCTCTGGACGGGCAAGGCTCTGCCGTCCTCTGGGCGCTCGACCACAATGACAGTGCTGACCACCCGGCTGGTGGCGGCTATGTAAAGGAACATGGGTTCCTTGTATGTTGGCGCCGCCAGGACAGGTGGGGTGGACAACAGTCACTTGAGCTGCTGGAAAGCTTCGTCTGCCTCGTCGTTCCACTCGAAGCACGTGGTCTTCTTCATCAGTTGGTACAGGGGGGAGTGCCTTTTCTCCCAGCCGGCTGATGAAACGGCTGAGAGATGCCAGGCACCCCGTGAACCTCTGGATATCCCGCACACTAGTCGGTCGTTCCATCCTCTCGATGGCCTTGATCTTTGTCGGATTGCACTTGATGCCGCGTTCGGATACCAGGAAGCCAAGGAGCTGGCCGACCGGTACCCCGAAGACGCATTTCTCCGGGTTTAGCTTAATCCGAAAGCGGCGCAGGTTCTCAAACGTTTCCTGGAGATCCTCCAAAAGGGTTCCACTCTTCTCCGTCTTTACCACAATATCGTCCACATAAACGTGGTCGTTCCTGCCAAGCTGCTTGAGGAGACACTTCTGCATGGAATGCTGAAAGGTGGCGCCGGCATTTCTTAAGCCGAACGTCATGGTCAGGTAGCAGAAGACCCCAAACGGCGTGAGTAAGGCGGTCTTCAGGCGGTCAGCTGGATCAAGCTTGATTTGATGATACCCCGAATAAGCATCAAGGAAAGACAGCAGCTCGCATCCGACAGTGGAGTCGATCACTTGATCTATTCGCGGCAGAGCAAACGGATCTTTAGGGCAAGCTTTGTTTAGGCTGGTGTAATCAATGCACATGCGCCATTTGTTGTTCTTCTTCAGCACCAGGACTGGGTTCGCAAGCCACTCGGGATAAAAGACTTCCATGATGAAGCCGTCTACTAGCAGGCGGGCGACTTCTTCCCCAACGACTCTTCTCTTCTCTTCTGACAGGCGGCGCAGCGGCTGTTTGACAGGCTTTGCATCTTCTCTCACGTGTAACTTGTGCTCGGCGAAATCCATCGGGACACCAGGCATGTCCTTGGGGGACCGTGCAAAGATGTCCCGATTCTCACGGAGGAAATCGACGAGCTTGCTTTCCTATTTGCTGTCTAGGCTTGATCCTATGACAGCAAATCGCTCCGGGTGAGACGGGTCCAAGGTAATCTTCTTTGTGTCCTTGGTTGGCTGGAACGAGCCTTGTGGCTCCGCCTCCCTAGGATCGGCTGGTATTGCCGGCTGCTCGCCAGCCATTGCCACCAGCCGCTCCAGACGACGCTTTTCCTCAGCCATGATAAGGGTCTCTGCCAGGCGGCTGCTGGCTGTTGCACATGCAATAGACTTCTCATAGTCTCCGGCTATGGTGATTATTCCCTTGGGACCAGGCATCTTCATCTTGAGGTAGGCATAATGGGGGACTGCCATGAACTTTGCAAGAGCTGGCCGGCCCAAGATCACGTGATAGGGACTTTCCCAGTTCACCAATTCAAACTAGACTGGCTCCCTCCGGAAGTGCATCTTGTCACCAAACAGGACATCGACTCTGGCCTTGCCGATTGGTGAGCAAGAGAGGCCTCGCACAATGCCATGGAACACGGTCCTGGTGGGCTGAAGTTGCTTCTCTTTGATGCCCAACTTCTCCATGGTGTCACGGTACATGATGTTGATGCTGCTGCCGCCGTCTACCAACGCCCGGGAGAAATGACAGGCCCGCCTATCAGTGGAGAGAGTGGCGTCCAGGACCAAGGCATAGGCCCCTGGCAATGGCATGACAGCCGGGTGATCCTCTCGGCTCCAGCTGAGAGGCCTTTCTGACCAGTGCATGAATTCTGGGTTCTTGACGGCAACAGTGTTGACTTCTCTGTGCTGCTGGCACCGGCTGTGCCTATCGTCCGTCTAGCTGGTGAAGACAACATAAACTTCATTTTCCTCTGGGAATTCGTCCTGGACCTGGCCGCCAGGACGGGCAGCCGGCGGATTAGGAGGCGGGGCCGGCTGTCCAGCAGGCGGTGGTGGCAGAGCTTCTCCCCTCGCAAATCTTGTGAGCCAATGACACTTTCGGGTGGTGTGGTTGGAGGGCTTCGCGCCACTGTGGAACTTCCAGGGGGCGTCCAAGGCTTGATCAAAGGAGAAGGCCGGTTGCCACACTGGTTTTCCGCCCTTCTGGCGCTTGGGTCCTGCTTGGGCTTCTGGCTGCTGTCCGTCGTCTGCTGCCACCTACCGGCTGTTGGCAGCCGGCGCGTGGGCCTTGCGTTTCTGGTTGCTGGTCTGCTGGCGCCGGCTAGACTCTCCTGCCTGCGTCTTGGAAGTTGGGGGGGTCATCTTGCCAGAAGCATCCACTTGTGGCTCGGTCTTCATGGAGGAGTCAGCGGTGGCGTACTTGTCTGCTATGCTCAGCAGTTCATCCAACGTGGCCGGCTCGTCACACAGGAGCCGGTGTTTGAGTCAGGTGCCTTCTCTGCACCCGGCCGTGAAATACTCGATGGCTTGTACCTCGTGCACTCCTTCACAAGAGTTTCGCAGCTCCGCCCATCGCGTCTGATAGTCGCGGGCCGACTCATCTGGTCCTTGGACACACAGGGAGAGCTGACGCGGATTGGGAGGACGCTTGTAGGTGCTGGTGAAGTTGCGACTGAAGGCGTCGGTGAAGTCCAGCTAGCCGTTGATGCTATTGGGCTTAAGGCTTTTCAGCCAAGTCCGAGCCGTGCCCTGAAGCATGAGGAGCACGTACTTCACCGCGACACGTCTGTTGCCGGTGGCTATGCTGAGGGCCGTGGAGTAATCCACCAGCCAGTCCTCTGGTTTCACAGATCCGTTGTACTTGGGGTGTCTCTAGGGAGCGAGAAGCCCTTGGGAAAAGGCTCGTTGCGCATGCAAGGGCCGAAGCAGGCCGGACCGAGGTCATCTTCTTCTTCAACTGCCTGGGATCGAGCCAGACGGTCTAGGCGGTGGCGTGCGTCGTTTTCCCCAACCCCCTCGCGGCGGCCCAAGCGGCCTGCCAGAGAGGGGTGGTCAACAGGCGGAGGAGACACGCGCCTCTCCCGCTTGGGGGAGGCGGATGTTCCCCTCGCCGTTCTACAGCCCTTGGGCGGCCGTCTTCGTCGCGCTCGATGGTGACGCGAGTCTGCCGGCTGCGGCTGGCAGCGGGCTCCGAGTCTTGCCGGTTGGTGGTGCCGACTGTTGGAGAGCGGGACGTGGCTCCTTGCTCCCGCCGAAAAGGGCGGTTGTCTGCATGGCAGCAGCGTCTAGGAGCTGGCGGGCACGCTTGGTCATGCAACGGAGCTCGTCTCCCTCTATGTGGCCCATCTCATCGACTGCCGCCTGGGCAGCCCTTAGGTTTTCCGAGGGAGTGAGGTACACAGGCCGCGGGGCCCCCAGCATATCTGCTAGCAGCCTGCCGCGACCGCGGACGGCGCCGACTCGGCTAGGCTCGCCAGCATCCGGCATGGCACAAATGGCGCGGTCCATTTCACGACGGTAAGCTTCAGTGAGGCGTCGGGAGGTAGCCAATTTGTTGGCGCTGTCGAGGAGCGAGACGCGGAGCGCCTCCAACGCCGCGCCGTCTGCCCCCGCCACGATAGGGGCGGCGAGGTGCTGCAGAGCGTCCTCGAGCTGGTCTTGGCCCGTCCTGCAATATGGCTCGCCGTGGTCGGTGACGAGCACCTCCGTGACGGTGCTGATGGTGCTGCAGATTGGAAGAAGGGGGAGGGGGTCGTTGATGATCTCCACGTGCTCGGGGAAGGAGTCGACTGGCCCCGCGTCGAGGTCGACGATCATGTCTACCGGTGGGTCAGAAGAGCCCACTGACTCCACGTCAGAGGCGCGCTCGTCGACGAAGTGGAGCTTGTCGAGGAGCTCGACGAGGAAGCTCTCCGATGCCACTGGCTCGGCCGCCGGAGAGGGTTCGTCGAGGATGCGGACGGTGCCGAGCAGATCGGCGAGCCCGCTCATGGCGCATGCAGCCTCAGCGCTACGAAGCATCCTGGTCTCCACGCCAGCGGGTGTGCCGGGCTAGCTACTCTCGCCAGGAAGGAACAAGGTTCCCGTCCAGAACATGTCTCCGAACGATGGTGCACCTAGCCCCACGGTGGGCACCAAATGTCGGGGTTTTGGAACGACATATGCCAACGGATGGCTTATCATGCATGGGGTCAAAAGAACGTCACCGGGCTCGGGAAGCAGGATAAAACGGAACTTGGGACGCCTACGGATCTTACCCAGGTTCGGGGCTCTCCGAGGAGATAACACCCCTAGTCCTGCTCTCCGGGGGCTCTGCGTCATGACTGATAGCACTAAGGTAGCTACAAGATCGCTCCTTGAGCTGTGTGATTCAAAGGAAGAAGATGAGCAAGGCTAGCCCACTTCCTATCTCTCTATACTAGGGTTCAGCCTTGTATTCTTCTAACTCACTCACCCCTCATGGAGGACCCTGAGGGGTTTATATAGGCCTACCCCCCAGGGGTACAATGTTAATCCTGGAAGTGTGGCTCCCAGTCGTCAGTGTCTTCTGGCACTGGCTTTGCCGCCTGCCTGCTGGGGCCCGCTTCCTGCAGGCCCTACGCGAGTGTCTTTTACTATAGAGGCGCCTCCGCTGACGACAGCCTTGTCGAGAAGGGAGTGGCTACATTGCCATTGCCTCCTGCCGTACGCTGCCGCCTCGCCCTGTCCTATCATCTTGATGAGGCTCGGACTTCTAGGGTGAGGGTTGCCGTCTGTTACCAGGCGGCCGTCTCCCCTGGCCGTCTGCCAGGGGCGGCTGATTCATGATCTACCTGCTGACCGATGGGGCCAGCTGCCCGCTGGCCCTGCCGGTTGCGGGTAGTGGGATCGTGGCCTCCTCCGACCGATGCTTGGTCACGAGCAGCGTGGCCACAGTGACCCGCCGTTTATGAAATATTCATAAGGTACACGTTCACTGTAGCCACGCCCTTATAGATCTTCTAAGGACATGTTCTCATGTAGCCACGCCCCCGCCACGCAGGGGTTCCCCCAGCTCGCGTCTTGGAGAAGGAGTGCGGGGCCGTCTGCTGGCTGGTGGTGTTGGCGTGGCCGCCTGCTGGCCGCCGGCTCCTGGGGTAGGCTACCCAAGGAGGCGGCTTGACGGGCAGACGGCCGCAGTGGACCAGGCGGCTGCCATTTGTCTTAAAATACCAAGGGTAGTCACCGAGGGTACCCATGGTCAATATCTCCGACAGTCAGGGTATAAAATACCTATGTTTTATACACCGATAGTAGGAGAACGATTGGAGTGGAAAGCAACTTAAAGTAGGTGTTTTTCTCTTAAAAAATGAATGGTGGAAGTGTAGTTTTGTTGTGATGGCTCTCTTATAGAGTAGGTGGGGTGGAGTGGTAAAAATAGCCTTCAGCCATTATTCAACAGTTACAACCTTTTGACTCAACTCGTTGACACCAAACAAACAAATCGATGAGATCGAGCTATGTAAAATATTTGAATGTTGGGATGTTCGGTGGGACCAAAGTGAGAATCTCGGACGGTCCGATGTGTGATGACCTAAGCGAGAGAGTGTTTCGGTAATCTGATCGGTTCAACTTTGTAATCCGAAGTGAAGCGACTGGGTTACAGAAACTTGAACAATGCAAATCGGTGTGAACGCTCGTCTTCTCGGTGAGACCAAAACTCTAGGGTTTGAGTGTGGCAAAGTATTGGATCAGATGTGTGAGGTCGGATAGGATGATTTTGGTGGACCGAGTTGGGCTTTTAGGGTTTGGATAGATGTGATTTGGAGAAGGTGGTTGAGGGTTTTTGGAGCAGTATCTTCAAGCACTTGAGAAATTGATCCATGATCAAAATGTCATCCCTTTTAATATTATTGTCTTTCCTATGAACTCAATGTGATGTTGGATCAATTAACCAAAAATGTAGAGTCTTGAAGCTTTGATAATGCATGTCTTAGCATTTTTGAAGGGGTCCACATGCTATGTCCTTGCCATGCCAATGTTGACCTTTTGGGAAACATATTAGATGAAAGTGTTAGTTCAACAATATGTATGTTGGCATGGATTACGAAAAAGCACAAAGGGAGCAAATGTGCTTTTAGATGCTCCTACTATCGGCGTTTAGGGAACCAGGGTACCCAGAGTTTCCTGCCTGTTGCCCAACGCGCGGCCTCGCGACAGCCCAGCAGGGCCTAGTTTCCAGACTACTCAAGAACAGCCCTCTCGAGGGGCCCCTGCCCTCGCGAGGCACGATACGTCGATACCTCCAAAGGGGCAGCTCTTTGGGCTGCCTCCTGAGGAGCGGAGACTCCAAGGCAAGAGCCCCTACTCTTGAGCACAAAGTGACATGAGCCAAGACGAACGCAGCCAGGCGGGCGCCAGCGCATGCAGAAGGGACAATTTCCTCTTCGATGCAATGGAGACAATGAAGAACACGGGTTCCCAAGGAATCCCACAAAGGTTTCCATTCTAGTGCCACACGGCCAAGACCACGAGCCCGGCAGGACGGATGTCATCGTCGAGCCGACCCCTGCGTCACAATCGGAGATTTTGCAAGCGAAGACCACCTTTCGTTAGGATAAGGTGTACCTCATGTCCCCCTTTGAAATTGGCCGTTGTGGGATCCCTTCCCGCCCAAATGATGAGGGAAGAGGATCGAGGCCGTTATAAATTGGGACCAGCATTCATCGTAGGGGGGAGGGAGGATCGGAACCGCATACACCACTCGAGCCTTCCCGAGGCAGCTCTTGCACTATAATAGTTCATATCCAGCCTCGTGAGGCCAATCCACCACAAAGCAGGAGTAGGGTTTTACACCGCAATGTAGCCCGAACCTGGGTAAGTCACTATGTCACTTCCCCCCTTCGACCATCTTGTGTGGCGAGCTTGAGCTTTGAGCAGGGCAAGTTTTGCTCCTAGGTGAAGGGGCATCCTTTGTTCACGCCCCAGAGTTCGAACCTCTTTGGGTTTACGGAGCCCTTGAAACCGACACCTACATTACTAGGATAAGGAAGTCTAGGAGCATAACCATTATTTTTCCAGATGGGGTTATAGCTATCACGAGCACTAAAATTCACATCACTAGCTTCTTCATTAGTGATGGCATTCACGCTTACCTCTTCTATACCTTTCATGTCAGACATAAGTTTATCTAGCTTGGCTGTCAACTCCGTGCTACTTCCTTCAATTGCATTCACCCTCGTGGTGGTTGCTCTTTCAACATGCCATTCGGCATGGTTTTCTTGCATATCACTAAGTAGTTTCTTGACATCAGCTATGGGCTTTCCCATGATTTCTCCTCCTGTAGCTATATCAAGCATAGTTTTTGACATTTGATTTAAACCATTATAAAACATATGAAGGATTAACCATTCCTCCATTCCATGATTAGGACAGTTCCTTATAGCTTCTTTCATTCTATCCCACACAAGCACTAGTGGCTCACGTTTTTCTTGCTTGAAACCTATAATCTGATAATGTAGTTGAATAATTTTTGCAAGTGGACAAAACATAGATGAAAATTTGCTGCAACAATATCTCCAATAAGTAATACCACCTCTAGGTAGATCTAGAAGCCATTCTTTGCAATAACTCTCAAAGAAAAAGGAAATAGACACAATTTCAAAGCATCAGGGTCATACTCTCTAATGCGTGCCATGTTCCAAAATTTAGTAATTATACAAGTGCATTCCAGCATCATGAGAAGTAGAGGCAAGAAATTGGTCATCTTGAACCATGGAAACTAAGTTAGGTTTGATCTCATACTCAGCAGTTTCAATCTCAGGTTGTGCTATTGGTTCACGCATGAAGTTGTTGCTGGGTGTAGAAAAACTTACTAGATTATGAACCATAGTAAGGTTTTTTGGTTTTTTAATTGACAAGACTTGCGACTAAAATAAAACTTGAATGAAAAACAGAAAAGCGAAAATAACAACTGAAACCCAACTTCAACAAATATTCTAAAAACAAAGACTAGGAATACTAAACTCCTCCCCAGCAATGACACATGAAAAAGAGCTTAATACCTCATTTTAGTGATCCGATAATGGAATAGAAAAGTGTATCCCAGACCTATTTCCCCAGAGGTGAACTGAGTTACCGCACCCATGAGAGGAAGATTCACTTGAAGTGATGGTCTCTAGCAATTTTATGTTAATGGATTAATTCCAGCTTTTGACCGGATCAATCAAGAAAATATTGATTCAAACACTTATATAAAATAAGGTATGAATATGTGGTATTAATGCTTACAACCATGTATTTCTGTTGTGACCAAATATGATCTTAATTGGTGCGATGTAAGTCACCCATCGAGAGGTGCTTGTTATGAACTAAAGTGGGGGATGTGTCCAGATAACATCTTGAACGACACGAGTCCTACATCAAGAATTAGTTGCCCTACCGCATGCCCTATCTATAGTGCAGGGTTGCCTCGATAATCAAGATAATGAAATCACACAAGAGCTTTGGGCGTTTAGTGACTACACCTCATGAATCCCCAAGGATTGGATACATGTTACTATACTGAACCTTACTATCACTGGTGTTCCGTAAAACACTTGACCTTCTCCTTTCGCCTAGCTTCAGCAGTGCTCAATATCCATGATCCTGGGTACCTGTAGGGATGAAGATCACGGACAATAAAAGAGACATCTACGGAACAATTTTATTTCACACAGACGGGATGTTAATTCAAAGCCCTTCCATTGACCCCATAGTAAATATAGAGGGTTGCAAGTCCTATGCCTCAACCCATACCGTACCAAACTACTCACACATGGAGATCAGACCACAAGAAGAAAACATTGAAGAACAAATCTTGAAGATTGATTGATTGCAAATATGTCTTACAATGGATGCTTTGTGTGATGCACGATTTCAAGTATGGACTAGAGGAAGAAGAACTATAGTGGTGATGGTGGCTATGGAGATGGAAAGGGCGGCAACTAGGGTTTGTGAATGAAGATGAAGATGGTTCTCTTCTGGCCTCGTTCAATGCTCCCCTGTTAAATTTTTGATTGGGTTACCTTTATAAAAGTTGTTCAGGTGGAGACCTGCCTCGAAATACATGCCATACGACCACTCATACGAGCGCTCCTAGTCGAATGGAACGTCATCTTTTGTTTTGTTTCTTCTGGCACACCTCCTGTTGATTCCTTCATTCCTCACTTCCATTTCTTTACATATTCACACACGATTTCTTCTCATTTCATGTGGAAACATATCAAAGAGAGGATTTGTGGAATCTTTGCATTCATTACTCCTTAGTAGCAATATCAGAGCAAGTATATTTTTTATATGAAATATCTCAGTTTAAACAAGGGTGAATGAGTGTAAAAATATCACTCATCAACCAACATTTACATTTTCCATGTGACATTGATAATACCGAGCACGGATCATATCTTATTCAATAGATGATCGCAAGTTTGACCTCACATTTGAACTAGCCATGAGACAATATGGACCTGGGTTTTGTAAGACATGATCATTCTGAAACTCATCATGGGAGAATAATAGTTTAAGGACATGCACACTAGGTCTCCTTGACGTAGGAACCACATTGTACATGTCTTCACCACAAAAAAAAATACACTTCCGTGATGATACGTGTTTGTCACAGTAGGTCATGTTTTCTGCCATGCATGTACATCCATGATGATATTATGACAGAATCAAGATAGTCATACATATGATGTCGTAGAAGTGTTCCATCACAATACCAAAATTATCATCACGGAAGTGTTCACTTCCATGACGATAAATGACTTGTCATGGAAGTGCTTTCGTCAAGGGTAACCAACACATGGTATCCACCTTAACGGGTCACCGTTAAGCTATCGGGTCTGGTTTTGGATCCGATAACACGTTAACAGCCCGGACCAATGGGGATTTTCCACATGTAAAATTCTCTTTCACCGAATGATCCACATGTCAGCTTGCCATTGGATCAGATAGGCGCCTATGATATGACGACACGTGTGACGGCCCAACACTGGCCCATTTAGCTTACAAAGGTCGGTCTGTTTGACTTGGTCAAAAGCTAGCGAGCCGGCCCATGAAAAGTCTGTTAACGGTATGTTCGCATAGAGCCTATTTTACGTCCCGGTAACTCACACCCGTTAGGGCCTTCTCAAAATCGGCCCAACATCGTCATGTGCGCCATCGAATATAACACCAACCCATTTCACTTTCGGAATATGTATAGCCCACGACGTCTTTCGGCCCATATGAGGCCTTTCGTATCTTTGGGCCCTTTAGTGGCCCGCGGTGACTCTGGCCCATAATGAATAGTGAATTTATTTGTACACATTAACAGCCCATGATTCACATGGGCCGTTTCCCGCCCATGTTTGCTTTCTCCCTACCGAAGGCCCATAAGTTCTTTGGCTCCTTTTTGGCCCTCGATTACTTTCGGCCCGTTACTAGCATGTTCCCCATGGTTAGAATATGCCTATTTGTGGCATGTTAACCCGTTGCACCGTTTCTATCCCGTCCTATATTTTGGCCCATTAACGACCCGTTATGCATGTGAAAGAATTAATTCTTTGCTTTCTTCCGGTCTGTTAACCGCCCGTTATAGTGCTGGCTCAATACCAATTACACCCGTTTACGGACCATGTGGGCCCATTTATCCGACGGCCCGAGGCCCACCGATGGAGGCCCATTTATTCCGCGTCCTGTAAGAGGCCCATGGATTCTATGGCCTGTAGAAGGCTCAAGGTTACCACGATCCGTATATGGTCCATGGTTGTTGCACCCACTAGCAAACCAAACAAAAATAAGACTATGAAATAAATAAGCCAGAAACTAACGCTAGGCTACTAAGGCGATTCACAGATTACATCCACTGGGCATCAAAGTTCGCTACCAGTGCAAATATAGGGAACACCCTACACTATACAAAAATGGCTTGCTGTTTTCTTGAGCCGGTGGCTGCACGTTAAGAATAAATTTTGTATTGCAACAAAACAAATTACAACAATAAAACAAAAGGATGGTGGGCATAAAAGTTAATACTCCAGCAGATCAATGCACCACCAGAAGTTCAGAAGCTCAGTTCATTTGACCTGACTATTATGTTTTCATGTTGTACTATCCGATGGAGCACCGTAACCTTTGCCTTCATTTCTCCTAGGCTCCTGAACAACATAGCAAATGTCTGATAGTCTGGTTTCAAAACCATGCATATATTGACAACATCGAACAATGGCTGTCCTTGTTTCACAAAGTGTCTCTGTTAGGGAATGGACTTGTGTCTGGAGCACAGATATAACATTGTTTTGAGCTTGCATATCTTGATCATGAGGCAGTTTGGATGAGATTGCCTTAACAACCAACCTAGTATTATGCAGGAACGTGCTTTTGGCACTGTTAGCAGATACGTACTGACCCACTGTAGCAAGAGGTGTCATTGGGGTTATAGTTGCCTCATCACCTTCAGAAAGTGGTGGTTCCACCATTTTTGCCATAGCTTGCTGAAAAGTTTAGTTTTTACATTAGTAGTACCAGAATAGAAGATATTAAGGAGGAAACTATCGGTGTTTTGGGCACCAGGGTACCCAGACTTACCTGCGTGCGGCCCATGACGTGGCTCCTTCATCGGCCTGGTACGGCCCATCTTCAGCACTGACGCTCAGGACCTTCGCGAGGGGATAAGCCTGGCGAAGCGGAAGACACCAAGACCTCCGGAAGGAGCAGTCTCACTAGGTTGGCTCCCGAGGAGCGGAAATCTCTATGCAAGACCCCACCTCGTGATGTTCGGATGATGCAAGCCATGACGACCAAGGCCAGGTGGGCGGCAACGGGCGCATGTGTAACGCCAGGATGCGGCTATAGCTCCTACGTGTCGAGGCACGACTTAGAGTCATAACCGCATTTTGGAATGGTCTCAAGCATGGTATCTTTACACAACCCATGTAATGAACATGATGAAAGAGAGTATAATACTTGGCTTACACTCGCCACATCACACAATTCATACAATAAACATACATTCATCCAGAGAACAGAGAGTCCGACTACGAACAAAATCAAATGAAGAAAAGATACCACACAGGCTAATCCCGGTCGGCCCTAGTAGGAACCACTACTGATCGTCGGGGTACATCACATATATATGCCCACACTCTTCATTGAACTCCCACTGGAGCTCTTGCCCATCTCCTGCATCAAACTCAGTTGAACCTGCACTTGTTTGTGTAGTAAATAGTGAGTCACGAGGACTCAACAATCTTGTTCCCGGGTACCAAAACTATCAAGGCTTTTAGGTGTGGAGAGGTTATAAAGTGGTTGCAGAAGCACTAAGCATTATATGAGGCTAGCTTACGAAGTTAGAGCGAGATGAGATTATATGCTAACGGTCGCAACTAGTAGTGATCAAGAATTGATGCTATCTACTTACGTTCTTACATAACCCCACTGTTTTCACTTTTCGAACCCCTTCGAAAATATACCATCACGGTTACTCACACATGTAGTGTATTCTTATTTGAGTTATAGTGTCATGTTATCTACAACCGGATATTAACAAATTATAATCCACCCCATAACCGCGGGCATGACTTTTGAAAGATCATAACCCTGTAGGGGTGTCCCAACTTAGCCGAACACAAGCTCTCATGATCAGCGGAGTAACAACTCCAAATTGGGAAGGCCCGAGTGTTCTCGAAATCCCATGCACAAAACATTTTGACAAAGGTAAAACTAATCCAGCAAGACCTCTCGATGTGCCGACACCTTGATAAGAGCCGCGTGTATCTCGTCTCAGGCCACAATCAGATGAGCGACGCGTACGGGAGCCAAACTACCTCAAGTTGCCAAGGGGCGGCCCCGCAAAGTGCTCTAGGTTGGACCAACACTCATGAGGAGGACTGGCCCGGGTTGTAAATTGAGAATCCTCTAGTTAATTACTCCCTATGCAATTTTTAGTTATTCGCCAAATGGTAAAACCAAGGTTGGGCCTTCTTGGAAAATCTTTAAACGGAGTGAATTATCGAGGGGGGCCCATAAACCGCAACCGTGTTAGGAACGCAATATCGAGGAACATAACACCGGTTTATTGGATCCTAAGGCGGCATGAGTGGAACAAAACACCAAGCAAAAGGCCAAGCCTTCCACCCATTACCAAGTATATATGTGCATTAATTAAGTAACATATATATTGTGTTATCCCAAAGAATCCATGTTCCAACATGGAACATCTTCTATCTTCACTTGCAACTAACAACGCTATAAGTGGGGCTGAGCAAAAGAGTAACTTAGCCAATCAACGGTTTGCTTGGAACGTGGTTAGGGGGTTTCATGCCAACATGGGAGGCTGACAAAACAAGAATGGGTAGCGCGACATATCTATAGAGCTAGACAACTAGCAATGCAAAGATAGAGATGATATCAAGGAAAGCTCATCTTTTCTTGAGATCCCACTAGGAAGAAGAACGAGTCCATGAAGAAGACAAACGGACGTAGTCGAACGAATCCTCACAACTTCGGAACGAAACTAAATCTGACGAGAGAAGCAAACCAAAAAGACCGAACAACATGGTAAACACACAAGCATAAACATGGCATGATGCACAATCAAGTATGATGCATGTCCGGTTTAAATATGCGTGGCATGGCAAAGTGCATCAAAAAATACTACAAATTAAGTGGAGCTCAATATGCAACAAGTTGCCTATTGAGAAAACACCGCATTCAATTATTTAGTTCGCTCTCATTTATGTACACAACAAGTTTAAATGTTTTTAACATGGCAAGATGTGAAGCATAAGTAAACTAACTAATTAGGCAATTTAAATGAGGCCGGAAATAACAAACAACAATTTCGGTAAATCCCCATGTGCACTTAGCAACTTTTATTGCAAACAACAATTTTAAACATTTTAAAAGTTGTTATCAAGATGCAGATGACATATACAAGTTTTATGCAACTTTTAGAAAATGTTGACATGAGCATGATAAGGAGCATTTGTCACTGTGGTGGAAAGGATGCCACGGCGATGAATCCGAAAATGATGCCACGGGAACTGTCGGATCGAGGGTTCCGGCAAAACCCTTAAGGTTCGAACTTGGGGGTGCGCACGAAGATCTCTCCTTCCGCCCTAGCTCGTCTACTCAACAACCCTAGGCATAGCTCGTCAGATCTGAAGAACAAGGGACACAAGATTTATACTAGTTCGGGCCACCGCAGTGGTGTAATACCCTAATCAAGTGTGGTGTGGTGGATTGCCTTGATGGCTGAGGAAGAACTAGTACATGGATGAACTGCCTCATGAGGAGAGGTGTTCTTGAGCTCGGGCGAGCTTGTGGGTGTTTAGGTGGTCTTGACGATTCCAGATGAGATCAACTCCCTCTCGTACCAGATCCTCCCAGTGGTGGTGGCTAGTCCTATTTATAGTGACCCAGGTCCTCTTCCCAAATACGAAGTGGGAAGGAATCCCACAATGGCCAAATTTGAAGGGGGGCAGCTAGTACAAGCTATCCTGACAATAGGTGGTCTTCGCCGGCCAAAGGTTCTGGTGGTGACGCCGTCGTGGGCCCCGCGATGACCTCCGTCCTGCCATACTGATGGTCTTGGTCTCGTTGCACTGATATGGAAACCTTTGCCTGACTCCTTGGGACTCTTCGTCTGCACCTGCTCCTTTAGCACCAAAGAGGAAACTGGCACTTCTGCGCCCGCCCGCCCTTGGTCGTCACTGCTCACTTCATGAGGACCACGTGAGGTGCCCCTTTCCTCGATATCTCCGATCCTCACGAGCTGGCCTGGCGAGGCCGCCCCTAGGGATGCCTTGTGTCGTCCGCCCCGCGAGGCTTGGCCCCTCGTAAGGGTCTTGAGTGGTCGATGAAGATGCTGGGACGTTCCAAGCCGCTTGGTGAGCCACGCCCTGGGCCGCAGGCAAGCAAGTTTGCGTACCCCCGGTCCCAGAACGCCGACAGGAACATATCGGTTCAGGTAACTCATTGAGATACCGATGCAAAAGAAACTGTGGATGTGCGGAAACATGCAAAATATGGTGGGGTGATCTCGGTTCCGGAGTTCCCACGGGTCGGCGACAAGGCATACGAGGGTCGTGCATGAAAGTCGAGCATGATGCAAACGCGAGAATCTCATACAACTCACATGCACTCATTCTCGGAAGGTCGTCTCGGTCGTATACCTTTGAAGCATGCGTTTCATAGGGGGTCGAGTTCGTCAAGGGAAGTAGAGATTATCGAGATGGTCGTAGTGGAAGTAGTCATTCACGTGGCGACGGTAGTGGAAGTAGTGGTACACGTTTCCTAGTCGTACACATTCCGTAGATGTTCGGGGTCACGGCGAGGAACTTGACGTCCATGGGCCTTTGAGGTTCGATGGTAGTGGTCCTTCATTGAATGCACATCAAGGTAGTCTAACTTGGCTATATCTGGGATGATCTTGACGCAACCATGCGTAGAGGTACTTGGTGAAATCCACAGAAACAATAGTGGTATATGGTCTTCGCATTGTAGTATGACTTGGCAATTCCAAAACATTCATCGTCGTACTTGGGTCTTGGGTCCTGAACATGAGGAGGTCAACAGTCAAAGTGGCCCACGCGAGCACTCGTGCACGGGCGAGTGAGCGGGCGCTGATGCTCACACGACGAGCAGGGAAAACAGAGGCCGGCGACAGGGACTTGGCGCTGGCCGATTAGGGCAAGCAAAGACACATGCTCCTCCCCGCACGAACGAAGCAGAGGCGGGGCAGGGAGCTTGCAGTGGTGCGAGATTCGCCGGAGATGAAGAGGGTGGCCGCGGGACGGGCGTATGCGTTAGAGGGGCGCTGGTTGTCGTGGGACAGCAAGGCTGTAGGGGGGACAACCATGACGTGGTGGTTGGAGGAGCTTGTGCCAAGTGGTTGCAGGGGTGTCGGAGGTGAAGAGCTCCTTGTCGAGCAGAAGGCTCTACCGGACGACAAGAGAAGGGAGCAGGGGCGGCGTGCTCGGGGCGGAGCAGCACGGCGACGGCAATAGGGAAGCCATGGAGTCCAGCAGGGCCGAAGAGGCCCGGCAAGGCGAGTTTGAGGCTGAGGCGGCGAGGCGCAGCGACCATGGAGGTCCGTGTCGGTGTCAAAAACGAAAGATCTCGGGTAGGGGGTGCCGAACTATGCGTCTAAGGATTGAAGGTAACAGGAGGCAGGGGACACTTTGTTTACCCAGGTTCGGGCCCTCTTTATGGAGGTAATACCCTACCTCCTGCTTGATTGACTTTGATGAGTATAGGGGTTACAAGAGTGGATCTACCTCGAGATCGTAATGACTAAACCCTAGATGTCTAGCCTGTATGATTATGATTGCTCTAGGCTAAACCCTCTGGTTTATATAGCACCAGAGGGGGCTAGGGTTGTACAAAGTTTGTTTATAGAGGAAGGAATCTTCATATCCGCACGTCTAGCTTGCCTTCTAAGTCAAGGAGAGTCCCATCCGGACATAGGAGGAAGTCTTCTGTCTTGTATCTTCATGGCCCATCAGTCTGGCCCACGTCACGTAGCCCGGACACCTAAGGACCTCGTAATCTAGGACTCCCTCAGTGGCCCCCGAACCAGGCTTCAATGACGATGTGTCCGGCGCGTAGATTGTCTTCGACATTGCAAGGCAGGTTCCTCCTTTGAATACTTCAAAGTTCCTGAACCGAAGGGCTATATTCGGCCCTTACATCTTCGGTCTTGGCAAGGCGAGTTCTTCGAAAAGCTCGGTTTTTACATTAAATGTCATACCTTTCAGCTTATGTGTTCCCTTCGCCTCATCTTACACATGGCAAAAAAATACGGAGGGTCCAAATACTTTTACAGATAACCCCTGAATAGCGTACGGAAGATGTCTATTTAAGGAGATTAGATCTCAGATTTCATTCCATACCAGAAAAGATCCTTCGAGGTTGCCTCGAGAAACCACGCTACCATGGCCAGCGCCTCTAGTTCTTCCTCCCGCCCCCACGGCCCTCAAAAAGGCGATTGGGAGAGTTGTTGTATCTCAGGCCCAACTAACCAAGCTCCAGGAGCAGGGCTACCTTCCCTCTAAGGATCAAGTCCCCATTTGGGCGGGATTAACTTCCTTTACTGGTGAAGCCTTGGCAGAGAATTCCCGAACCCTTCAGATGGAGAGCGAGTGTGATTTGTTTCCTTTGTTTTAAGAGGCATTGGATTTCCAATCCACCCCTTCCTCCGAGGTCTCCTGGAGTACTATGGCCTCCAACTGCACAATCTCATGTTGGGCTCCATTTTGCATATCGCAGGCTTCGTCGCTCTCTTCGAGCTATTCCTAGGCTAAGAGGCCCATTTCGAGCTATGGAAGAAACTCTTCTGTCACATCCCTCACTCCCAAAAGGGATCCATATTTGAGGTGGGCGGTGCCGAAGTATGGCGCATAGCCAGGACAGGATACCTATCAGGCATTCCGAAGAAAGCATCCGAAGTGTGGCCCTCGGAGTGGTTTTATATTGAAGACGTCGTTCTCTTGGACCCCATACGACGAGGCCTTCCTGAGTTTTCCAATGCTCCGTCAAAGAATCATCACAACTGGCGTCCCCAAAGCCCCGAGGAGGTGCATAGCGCGGAGGTTAAGATGCTAATTGACAAGATAAATATCCTCGCCCAATCCAAACTGTCCATAGTTGAGGTTATGGCGATTTCCATAACGCGGGGTGTTCAGCCACTCCAATCGAGGGGACTTCCCATGTGGAATTATAACGGGGAGGATGATGCATCCCACTGTGGTCGCAAGGGTCCGGACAACTTCGCCGCCCTGTCCGCCATGTTGGTCGATCTTTATAAAGCAGAGAAAGAGGAATTCACTCGCCTTAAGTGCCGAGAGGGTTTTCCCATGTACAACCCTCCTAGCTGGGTAAGTTTTTAATCCATAACCTTACTCAATCCTCTTCCTGACGCACAAATGGTTGGATTTAACCCGGCCATTTTTTAATAGGAATGGAGGAAGGCCACTGCGGGGATCCACAGTCCTGCTCCGCAGCTGGAGGACCATATTCAGGACCTAGATCCTGGTTTTGAGGAGGATCCGGAGATATTCGTGGAGCTCAAGGAGGGGGTCTTCTATCAGGCGAGCTACGACGGCACAGAGGTGGCCTTTGTAGCCGATTACCCCGGCCTTATCCCCTCTTCCCATGTAAGTGCCCACGGAGCATCTCCTCCAAAAGAGTTTTCCCATCGCGCCTCACCCATTGCACCGTCTCACGCCTCAAAAGGGCGGTGCTCATCTTGTCATGCCACATCGGGATTGTCCCTTAGGAAGGGGACGTCAACACAAGGCGGGCCTTCGAAAAGAAAGGCGGACGCTGATACTTTCCAGCCCCTACCTTCATCAAAAAGGTAAGGTTTTCAATATGCCCTATGGCAAACATATCAAACTATGATGTTTTCTGTTGTGCCATAATTTAGGAAGAGCATCCACCGGACTATATCCGAAGACCTAGTCGGACATGCGTCCGCCAATCCGTCCCCGGATCCCGCCTCCACGGCTAGAGCCGATATGGGTGCAATGCCGGATTGTCCTCTTTCCGACGGTTCGGGTAATGTATCTGTCACCAACTCCGAAGTGGAGAGTCCAATGAACCATCGTCGCCGGAGGGCAGTTATGCGTGATCCCGGCTTTACTGAAGACGCATTTAATGCCTTTAGCTCGGCGGATGCATATATCCGAGCTGCTCGGGATGGGCTTGCTGGAGCCACTTACCAGCTTTCAAAGGATATGCGGGTAAGATCATTTTGTGTAGATTTAATAACCATATACCGGTAGCCCCCAAGACTTGAAAACAGTTGAAGCAACTAATTTTAAGGATCGATGTATAATCATGTACTCGCGGATAAGAACAACATGCTATCCCGGGATCTAAAACGGCGCCAGAACCAGCTGGCGGCCGTTACCGCCGAACTGGAGAAATCCAAGGAGGCCCTGACTGGTAATGTCCCCTTCCCTCCGAAAAACATAATCGACTGCCAATAGCGTTTATGTGAATAAACGCTGATGTATTATACAATGGGAGGATCGTAGGATCAATTGGAATAGAAATTAAAGGCCGCACTGGCGGATAAAGTGCATGCTGAAAGGATAGAAGCCACTGGTCAACGTGTACTCACATGGATCAGGGTTGAGAAGAACAATCTGCAGGATGCCAACACCCAGCTCGGCCAGGAGCTAAAAGACGTGCGAGCCCAACTTGCGGATGCCTTAAAAGAAAACAGAAATCTGAGAGGGGGCATATTCATCATGCCTTTGAACTTATTATCATATAGTTCTCTAATGCCAAATCCTGAAGAGGTTATTTCTGCAGACGTGTTGACTGGGCGGCCTGAAGAAGAGGTGTCCGGATTTCGACGCGACCTGCTACAAGAGTTGTCCAAGGTGCATGAGCGAGCACGGAAGGCAATGAGGAACATTGCTAAGGATTTATGGCCAGTCAATTCTCCTTCAAGAAGTATGAAGGAACTCAACACCGTTTTGGGCTATGGGAGATATCAGCATGCCGAGTGGGTGCTCAGGAATCCTGGGCCATGTTAAAAGCACGATACACCGGGCTTGATCTAAATCATATGGCGCGGGTCAGACCTCGAGTTTCCGATGGACAAGAAATTCCAGTCAGCCTGGTGTATGACCAAGTAAAGTTAGCCACCAAGTTTTCCCAACAAGATTGTAAACTAGACAACTTATTAGAAGGTCTAGAGGAAGAAGAAGTTTTTGAGTTTAAGTAGTAATGTACTTTTGTCAATAAACTTGTCTCCAGCCGAATTTGTAAAACGGTTGTCATGGCAGACTTTCTGCTTCGACCTCCGGAAACCCTAGGTTTGGGCTGTTTCCGAATATTATACGCTAGGTAAACACCCATGTATGTTCGGAAACCAAGCAGGCCGGTCATAGTTGCTTGAACAATCATGTTGTATTCGGAAAGTTATGTTATATTACATTTGATTGTAAGAAACATCTTCTAGAGAGAATAGTTCTGTTAAGGGTTCCTTTCCCTGGGCCAGTATGCGGGTTTTTGTTCATACCGAAATGGAGAGTGCAATGAACCATCGACGCCAGAGGGCAGTTATGCGTGATCCCGACTTTACTGAAGAGGCATTTAATGCCTTCAGCTCGGCGGATGCATATATCCGAGCTGCTTGGGATGGGCTTGCTGGAGCCACTTACCAGCTTTCAAAGGATATGCGGGTAAGATCATTTTGTGTTGATTTGATAACCATATACCAGTAGCCCCCGAGACTTGAAAACAGTTGAAGCAACTAATTGTAAGGATTGATGTATAATCATGTACTCGCAGATAAGAACAACATGCTATCCCTTGATCTAAAACGGTGCCAGAACCAGCTGGCGGCCGTTACCGCCGAACAGGAGAAATCCAAGGAGGCCCCGACTGGTAATGTCCCCTTTCATCCGGAAAACATAATAGACTGCCAATATCGTTTATGTCAATAAATGCTGATGTATTATACAATGGCAGGATCGTCGGATAAACTGGAACAAAAATTAAAGGCCGCACTGGCGGATAAAGTGCATGCCGAAAGGAAAGAAGCCATTGTTCAACGTGTACTCACATAGATCAGGGTTGAGAAGAACAATCTGCAGGATGCCAACATCCATCTTGGCCAGGAGATAAAAGACGTGCGAGCCCAACTTGCGGACGCTTTAAAAGAAAATAGAAATCTAAGAGGTGGCATATTCAGCATGCCTTTGAACTTATTATCGTATAGTTCGCTAATGCGAAATCCTGAAGAGGTTATTTCTGCAGACGTGTTGACTGGGCGGCCAAAAGAAGAGGTGTCCTGATTTTGAGGCGACCTGCTACAAGAGATGTCCAAGGTGCATGAGCGAGCATGAAGGCAATGAGGAACATTGCTAAGGCTTTAGGGCCAGCTGATTCTCCTCCAGGAAGTATGAAGGAACTCGGCGCCGTTTCGGGCTATGGAAGATATCGGCATGCCGAGAGGGTTCTCGGGAAGCCTGGGCCATGGTAAAAACATGATGCATCGGGATTGATCCAAATCATATGGCGCGGGTCAGACCTCGAGTTTCCAATGGACAAGAAATTCCAGTCAGCCTGGTGTATGACCAAGTAAAGTTAGCCACCAAGTTTTCCCAACAAGATTGTAAGCTAGACAACTTATTAGAAGGTCTAGAGGAATAAGAAGTTTTTGAGTCGTTTTTGAGTCTAAGTAGTAATATACTTTTGTCAATAAACTTGTCTCCAGCCGAATTTGTAAAACGATTGTCATGGCACACTTTCTGCTTCCACCACCGGAAACCCTAGGTTCGGACTGTTTCCGAATACCGTACGCTGGGTAAACACCCCAAGTATGTTCGGAAACCAGGCAGTCCGGTCATAGTTGCTTGAACAGACAAGTTGTATTCAGGGAGTTATGTTATATTACATTTGATTGTAAGAAACATCTTCTAGAGAGAATAGTTTCGTTAAGGGTTCCGTTCCCTAGGCCAGTATGCGGGTTTTTATTCATACCGAAGTTGTGGCACTAAAAAATCATAGTGTAAGTTGTAATCTGGGGTTTTGTATTGCGACAAGGGCAGTTCGTCTTTTGCTCACCGACCGATCATTCCCTTAAAAACGCTAGCTTTCGGCTTCACCCGTCTGAGTTACACGTCCGGATAACCCGGCTATAACAATCGCAGTGGTGCTCCCTTGATGCCCTAGGCAAACAAGTGGGAACGTAGGGCATAAGAACGGGAGCCAGGCAACCCAGCTTGGCAAAAAATTAAGTCATAAAGGTGCATATAATGGTGGGAAAAGACATATGTGAATAGACAACACATATATAGGGTGAGCTTGATGCTCAAAAAATCATTATAATAAGATTCTTATAAAAAGAAGCCCCTAGGTATTGTGGGGTGTGTACATTTAAGGATGTATACCCCTTAAGTGTGCGGTTTATCCGAACACACGCTAAAAAGTTGTATAGAAACGAGAAAATAGAAAATAGTGAAAAAGAAAAAAGAAAGAGATAAAAAAGGTATATGCGCGGACTTTAGGCGTAGAATCTTCGAGGCCTTGCCTTGTTCCATGGGTTTGGCTCCAAGCGATTATCCGAAGCATTGTGAAGACGATTTGGTCCTCTAGTGAGAACTTCATCTATAATAAAGGGACCCTCCCATTTGGGCTTGAGCTTGTCCTTTTTCTTCTCAGGTAGGCGTAGAACAAGTTCGCCGACATTGTAAGTCTTTGCCCATACTTCTCTGCTTTGGTACCACCGGGCTAGCTGTTGATAGAATGCGGAACAGGCCTTCGCGACATCGAGCTCCTCCTCCAAGCCGTTGAGGTCGTCCTACCGATCAAGCTTGTCTTCTTTCTCTTCATACAGGCGCACTCGAGGTGCATCGTGAATAATGTCGCAAGGAAAGACTGCGTCCGCGCCGTACACCATGAAAAAAGGTGTGTATTCAGTCGGGCGATTGGGCGTGGTCCGCAGCCCCTAGAGTACGGAATCGAGTTCCACGACCTAGTGTTTGTCTGATTCTTGCAGAGATCGCACTAATCTGGGTTTGATGCCGCTCATTATCATGTCGTTAGCCCGTTCGACTTGACCGTTTGTCTGAGGGTGATATACGGAGGCGTGATCGAGTTTGATGCCCAAATTGGCGCACCAAGTTTTCACCTCATCGTATGTAAAGTTAGAGCCGTTGTCAGTAATAATACTGTGCGGGACACTGTAACGGTGCACTATGCCAGATATGAAGTCTGTCACCGGTCCGACTTCAGCTATTTTGACTGGCTTGTCCACTATCCACATAGTGAACCTATCGACCATAACCAATAAGTATTTCCTCTTATGACTTCCCCCCCAGACCAGAAAGTGCCAAGTGATGGGGATTGTTCTTAGGGCAGTGGGTGGCATATGGCTTTGATTAGCGAAAAGCTGGCATCTCACGTAGCGATGTACGAAGTCCTGTGAATCTGCCCGGGCCGTGGGCCAAAAGAAGCCTGTGCGGAAGGCCTTACTTACAAGAGCCTGAGCCGCGGCATGGTGGCCGTCGAGACCAGCATGTATTTCAGCCAAGAGCTGTCGTCCCTCTTCTTCGGAAATACATCTTTGAAGGACTCCGATAGTACTTTTCTTATAAAGTTCTCCTTCGTGAACTTTGTAGGCTTTTGAGCGTCGTACGATGCAGTGGGCCTCAGTCTAATCCTCTCGGAGCTCGTTCCTAGTGAGGTAGGCGAGGAAAAGTTAGGTCCACTGGGCAATTATAGCCATGATTTCGTGGGCCGATTGTGTTATTTCAGTACCCGAGCCTCCGACGATATCGGAACTATGTTCGGAATCGGGGGGATTGATAGCCTTTGGACGGGTGTTGCCAGTCTCGTCCTGCCACACCATAGATGACTTGAAGAGCCTTTCAAAAAAGTTGTTGCGTCGGACTGGGTCACATTTAGCACCCATGAGAGCGAGGATGTCTGTGATACGTCTCCGACGTATCTATAATTTTGATTGTTCCATGCTATTATATATTCTATTTTGGATGTTTAATGGGCTTTATTATATACTTTATATTATTTTTGGGACTAACCTACTAACCCAAGCCCCAGTGCAAATTGTTGTTTTTTACCTATTTCAGTGTTTCGCAGAAAAGGAATATCAAATGGAGTCCAAACAGAATGAAACCTTCGGGAGAGTTATTTTTGGAATGATATCTTCACAAGAGACTTGGAGTACATGACATAGAAGAAACGAGGTGCCCACGAGGGGGCAGGGCGCGCCCAGGGGGTAGGTGCGCCCCCACCCTCATGGGCCCCATGTTGCTCCATCGACGTACTTTTTCCTCCTATATATACCCATATACCCTGAAAACATCGGGGAGCATGAAGAAATCCTAATTCCACCACCGTAACCTTCTGTTCCCATGAGATCCCATCTTGGAGCCTGTTTCGGAGCTCCGCCGGAGGGGGCATCAATCACGGAGGGCTTCTACATCAACACCATAGCCCCTCCGATGAGTTGTGAGTAGTTTACCACAGACCTTCGGGTCCAGAGTTATTAGCTAGATGGATTCTTCTCTCTCTTTGGATCTCAATACAAAGTTCTCCTCGATCTTCGAGGAGATATATTCGATGTAATCTTTTTGCGGTGTGTTTGTCCAGATCCGATGAATTGTGGGTTTATGATCAGGATTATCTATGAACAATATTGGATTCTTTTCTGAAATATTTTATGTATGATTATAATATCCTTGCAAGTCTCTTGTAATTATTGGTTTGGTTTGGCCTACTAGATCTATAGTTCTTGCAATGGGAGAAGTGCTTGGCTTTGGGTTCAATCTTGTGGTGTCCTTTCCCAGTGACAGTAGGGGCAGCAAGGCAAATATAGGATAAAAAGATGGTGTTTATATCATATTGCTTGAGTTTATCCCGCTACATCATGTCATCTTGCTTAAGGTGTTACTCCGTTCTTATGAACTTAATACTCTAGATGCATGCTCGATAGCGGTCGATGTGTGGAGTAATAGTAGTAGATGCAAAATCGTTTTGGTCTACTTGTCTCGGATGTGATGCCTATATACAATGATCATGCCTAGATATTCTCATAACTATGCGCTTTTCTATCAATTGCTGGACAGTAATTTGTTCACCCACCGTAGAATTCTGCTATCATGAGAGAAGCCACTAGTGAAACCTATGGCTCCCGGGTCTATCTTCATCATATTACCTTCCTTTCAACTAGCCAATTTATGTTGCCTTTTCTTATTTGCTTTATTTACATTTTGTTCTTATACAAAAAATACCAAAAATATTATCCTATCCTATCTATCAGATCGCACTCTCGTAAGTAACCTTGAAGGGTTTGGCAACCCCTTATCACGTTGGGTGCGAGGCTCTTATTTGTTTGTGTAGGTGCGAGGGACTCGCGCGTGGTCTCCTACTGGATTGATACCTTGGTTCTCAAAAACTGAGGGAAATACTTACGCTACTGTGCTGCATCACCCTTTCCACTTCGAGGGAATACAACGAAAGCTCGAGAAGTAGTAAGAAGAATTTCTGGCGCCGTCACCGGGGATATCTACGCAAAAGTCATATACCAAGTACCTATCACAAACCCTTATCCCTCGCACTACATTATTTGCCTCTCATTTTCCTCTCCCCCACTTCATCCTTGCCGTTTTATTCACCCTCCTTCTTCCGTGTGTTTTATCCTTTTCCTTGCCATCATGGCTAACACGCCTATCATTGTCAATACTCTCGAGAGCGAGGTCCTTAATTATAAACAAAAGGAGGAAGAAAATCTTAAAGATGCTTGGTATAGAATTTGCAATGCTCAAAATATATCTACTAGGAAGCTTTCCACTTCCGTATTCTTCGCAATTTTTATGTTGGCTCTAAGGAAAAGATATATTCTTGATACCATTATCGGAGGGAATTTCTTGGGTAGCCATACTTTTGATTCTTATAATGCTATGACGGAATTGTTTGGCCCACCACCTCTTCTGGTTAATGGAATTGTTTTGACATTAGAACATGTTATGCAAAGGCTTGAAATTATTGAATACAAAGTTCCCACTGTAGAGTTGGTTGAGAGTTTGGATAAAAAGATCCATAACCAAATTACCCAATATGGATCTAAAGTAGGAGTTATTCTGAAAAACTTTAAAGAAAATGAACCTATAGTGAAAGAAAGAATAGATCAAGATTCCACTAGAATTGATAAACTTGAGGATATTATCACTAATGTAGGGTCTGCTTTTTCTGTTGTGAAAAGTACTTCAAATCCCTCTATCACTAAATTGGCCAAGTTTATGTACGTTCCTAAAAAGAAGGGTGAATCATCTAGTAAGGAAACTGCGAATCTAAAATCCATAAGTGTTCATCCCAACTTTCTCACTTTCGTAAGGGAACCTTTTGCTACAAATGAATTTCTTGATTTCTTGCCTA
Organism: Secale cereale; assembly: GCA_902687465.1. Classification (NCBI taxonomy): domain Eukaryota; kingdom Viridiplantae; phylum Streptophyta; class Magnoliopsida; order Poales; family Poaceae; genus Secale; species Secale cereale. Next base: position 342,566,615 of record LR738714.1, read on the forward strand.
GAAGTTTGATTATTAATAGGAATAAAGAAGTTCCTAAGAATTATAAGTGCTTAATCGAAGAATTGCCTACCAAAGACGGCAATACCTAGATCTATTCTTGTATCGTACCTAGCTAGGGGCGTTAAACGATAGCGCTTGTTGGGAGGCAGCCCAATTTTATTTTCTTTGTTTTTGCTTCTGTTTAGGAATAAATATTGCATCTAGCTTCCGTTTAGATGTGGTTTTGTGCTTAAATTAGTGTTTTTGCCAAGTAGAACCTTTGGGAAGACTTGTGTGAAGTGTATGTGATCATGCTGTAAAAAACAGAAACTGTAGCGCTCACGAGATTGGATGTCATTTTTTACCGGAGAGTGATTTTTAGTTAATTATTTTTGCAGATGATTAATAAACAAATTCCTCACGTCCACCAATTTATTTCAATTTTTTTAGGGTTAGAGAAGTATTCGAAAGTTACATATTACTACAGACTGTTCTGTTTTTGATAGATTCTCTTTTTCGTGTGTTGTTTGCTTATTTTGATGAATCTATGAGTAGTATCGGGGGGGTATGAATCATAGATAAGTTGGAATACAGTAGGTTTAACACCAATATAAACAAAGAATGAGTTCATTACAGTACCTTTGAGTGGTGGTTTGTTTTCTTATACTAACGGAGCTCACGAGATTTTTGGCTAAGTTTTATGTTGTGAAGGTTTCAAGTTTTGAGTAAGGATTTGATGGACTATGGAACAAAGAGTGGCAAAAACCTAAGATTGGGGATGGTCAAGGCACCCCAAGGTAAAATTCAAGTAAAACCAAAAGCCTAAGCTTGGGGATGCCCCGGGAAGGCATCCCCTCTTTCGTCTTCGTCTATCGGTAACTTTACTTGAGACTATATTTTTATTCACCACATGATATGTGTGTTGATTGGAGCGTCATTTATGATTTGAGTCTTCGCTTTTTAGTTTTCCACAATCATCCTTGCTGGACACACCTTTTGAGAGCGATAAATATGATTTAGAATTTATTATAATACTCTATGTGCTTCACATATATCTTTTGAGCTAGATAGTTTTGCTTTAGTGCTTCACTTATATCTTTTAGAGCAGGGTGGTGGTTTTATTTTGTAGAAATTATTGATCTCTCTTGCTTCACTTATATCTATTTGAGAGTCTTATAGAATAGCATGGTAATGTGCTTTGGTTATAAAACTAGTCCTAATATGATAGGCATCCAAGATAAGTATAGTAAAAAACTTTCACATAAAGTGCATTGAATACTATGAGAAAATTGATACTTGATGACTGTTTTGAGATATGAGGATGGTGATATTAGAGTCATGCTAGTAGAGTAGTTGTGAATTTGAGAAATACTTGTCTTGAGATTTGCAAGTCCCGTAGCATGCACGTATGGTAACCGCTGTGTGACAAATTTGAAGCATGAAGTATTTCATTGAGTGTCATCCTTTGTGTGGACGTCGGGATCGCGCGATGGTTAACTCCTACCAACCCTTCCCCTAGGAGCATGCGTGTAGTACTTTGTTTTGATGACTTGTAGATTTTTGCAATAAGTATGTGAGTTCTTTATGACTAATGTTGAGTCCATTGATTATACGCACTCTCACCCTTCCACCATTGCTAGCCTCTCTTGTACAACGCAACTCTCGCCGGTACCATACACCCACCATATACCTTCCTCAAAACAGCCACCATACCTACCTATCATGGCATTTCCATAGCCATTCCGAGATATATTGCCATGCAACTTTCCACCGTACCATTTGCTATGACACGCTTCATCATTGTCATATTGCCATGCATGATCATGTACTTGACATCTTATTAGTGGCTAGGCCACCTTGCATATTTTTCATACATGTCACTCTTGATTCATTGCACATCCCGGTACACCGTCAGAGGCATTCATATAGAGTCATACTTTGTTCTAGTATCGAGTTGTAATATCGAGTTGTAAATCAATAGAAGTGTGATGAGAAAAAAGAAGGAAAGGCCAAAGAAAAAAGAAAGGCCCAAAGAAAAAGAAAAAAAAAAGAAAAAAAAAGGGACAACGCTACTATCTTTTTCCACACTTGTGCTTCAAAGTAGCACCATGATCTTCGTGATAGAGAGTCTCTTGTTTTGTCACTTTCATATACTAGTGGGAATTTTCATTATAGAACTTGGCTTGTATATTCCAACGATGGGCTTCCTCAAAGGCCCTAGGTCTTCATGAGCAAGCAAGTTGGATGCACACCCACTTAGTTTCTTTTGTTGAGCTTTCATACATTTATAGCTCTAGTGCATCCGTTGCATGACAATCCCAACTCACTCACACTGATATCTATTGATGGGCATCTCCATAGCCTATTGATACGCCTAGTAGATGTGAGACCATCTTCCTCTTTGTCTTCGCCACAACCACCACTCTATTCCACATAGTGCTATGTCCATGGCTCACGCTCATGTATTGCGTGGAAGTTGAAAAAGTTTGAAAAAATTAAAGTATGAAACAAGTGCTTGGCTGAAACCGGGGTTGCGCATAATTTGAGTATTTTGTGTGACGAAGATGGAGCATAGCCTAACTATATGATTTTGTAAGGATGAACTTTCTTTGGCCATGTTATTTTGAGAAGACATGATTGCTTTGTTAGTATGCTTGAAGTATTATTACTCTTATGTCAATATAGACTTTTATCTTGAACCTTTCGGATCTGAACATTCATGCCACAACAAAGAGAATTACATTGAAAATTATGTTGGTTAGCATTCCACATCAAAAATTCTGTTTTTATCATTTACCTACTCGAGGACGAGCAGGAATTAAGCTTGGGGATGCTTGATACGTCTCCAACGTATCTATAATTTTCGATTGTTCCATGCTATTATATATTCTATTTTGTATGTTTAATGGGATTTATTATACACTTTTATATTATTTTTGGGACTAACCTACTAACCCAAGGCCAAGTGCAAATTGTTGTTTTTTTGCCTATTTCAGTGTTTCATAGAAAAGGAATATCAAACGGAGTCCAAACGGAATGAAACCTTCGGGAGAGTTATTTTTGGAACGATATCTTCATGAGAGACTTGGAGTACAAGTCATAGAAGAAACGAGGTGCCCACGAGGGGTCAAGGCGCGCCTAGGGGGGGGGGGTAGGCGCACCCCACTCTCGTATGTAACCATGAAGGGATTGGCAACCCCTTATCGGGTTGGCTACGAGGTTCTTATTTGTTTGTGCAGGTGCGAGGGACTCGCGCGTGGTCTCCTACTGGATTGATTGCTTGGTTCTAAAAAATTAAGGGAAATACTTACGCTACTATGCTACATAATCCTTTCCTCTTCGAGGGAATACAACGAAAGCTCGAGAAGTAGCAGTCTGCGGCCTGATTACTCTCTCGAGGTACATGATGAAACTCGAGACCCTCGAACCGAGCTCATATTTTGAGTACGGCATTGCGATAGGTCGCCATTTTCAGATATTTTGCCTAAAATTCTCCGTTTATTTGGGATATTGCGAGGTTTGAATCCCTGCACACCTCAAGGCATTGTATGCCCACGAAGACGACCATCCGGAGACCACGCATTAGGGCCTCATATTCGGCTGCATTGTTGGAGTCTGTATACAGTATTTGGTGCATGTGACGGACTGTGTCTCCCGTTGGGGATGTCAGAACGACACCAGCCCCAAGTCCGGATCGCATTTTAGAGCAATCGAAATGCATCACCCAATTGGAATAGGTGATGTATGATACGTCTCCAACGTATCTATAATTTTTGATTGTTCCATACTATTATCTATGAAGTCTTGGATGTTTAATGGGCTTTATCATTCACTTTTATATCATTTTTGGGACTAACCTACTAACCCAAAGGCCCAGTCCAGATTGCTGTTTTTTTGCCTATTTCAGGGTTTTGCAGAAAAGGAAAATCAAACGCAGTCCAAACGGACTGAAACCTTCGCGAGAGATATTTTTGGAGAAAATCACGCACGGGAAACGTCAGGACCAAGTCAGGGGACAGCTGGGCTGCCCTCGAGGGTGGGGGCGCGCCCCCCTTCCCAGGGCGCACCCCCTGCCTCGAGGCTGGCCCACACAGCCCTCGGTGCACTCCTTCGTCCTATATATATCTATGTACCCCAGAAACTCCATACGAAGAGAGAAAACCCTAATTCCACCGCCGTAGCTTCTGTTCCCGTGGAGATCCCATCTTGGAGCCTGTTCCGGGAGGGGGATCCATCACGGAGGCCTTTATCATCATCATCATCGCCCTCACCATGAGCTGTGAGTAGTTTACCACAGTCCTTCGGGTCCATAGCTAGTATCTAGATGGCTTCTTCTCTCTCTCCGGATCTCAATACAAAGTTCTCATCGGTCTTCGAGGAGATATATTCGATGTAATCTCTTTTTGCGGTGTGTTTGTCGAGATCCGATGAATTGTGAGTTTATGATCAAGGTTATCTATGAAAGATATTTGGTTCTTCTTTGAACTTTTTATGTGTGCTCATAATATCCTTGCAAGTCTCTTCGAATTATTGGTTTGGTTTGGCCTACTAGATCTATAGTTCTTGCAATGGGAGAAGTGCTTGGCTTTGGGTTCAATCTTGCGGTGTCCTTTCCCAGTGATAGTAGGGGCAGCAAGGAACGTATTGTATTGTTGCCATCGAGGATAAAAAGATGGGGTTTTCATCATATTGCTTGAATTTATCCCTCTACATCATGTCATCTTGCTTAAGGCGTTACTCTGTTCGTATGAACACAATACATTATATGCATGCTGGATAGGGGTCGATGTGTGGTGTAATAGTAGTAGATGCAGAATTGTTTTGGTCTACTTGTCTCGGACGTGATGCCTATATACAATGATCATGCCTAGATAGTCTCATAATTATTCACTTTTCTATCAATTGCTTGACAGTAATTTGTTTACCCGCCGTAGAATATCGCTATCATGAGAGAAACCACTAGAGAAAACTATGGCCCCCAGGTCTATTCTCAACATATGAATCTACATCTAGTTTACTTTTCTGGATTTTATTTGTTGTTTTATTAAACCAAAAATATAACTATCATCTCTATCAAATCTCACTCTCGTAAGTGACCGTAAAGGGATTGACAACCCCTTATCGCATTGACTGCGAAGTTCTTATTTGTTTGTGCAGGTGCGAGGGACTGGCACGTGGTCTCCTACTGGATTGATACCTTGGTTCTCAAAAAACTGAGGGAAATACTTACGCTACTGTGCTGCATCTCCCTTTCCTATTCGTGGGAATACAACACAAGCTCAAGAGGTAGCAAGAAGAATTTCTGGCACCATTGCCGGGGAGACTTATGCAAAATTCATATACCAAGTACCTATCACGAACCCTTATCCTTCACATTACATTTATTTGCCTCTCGTTTTCCCCTCCCCCACTTCACCCTTGCCGTTTTATTTTCTCTTCTTCCGCCGTGTGTTTATCGTTCGCTTGCTTCTCGTTTGCTTGTGTCTCCATGTGCCTTCTATGTGTTTGCATCTTTGCTTGCTAAAAATCTATTGTTATGGATCACCTTAAAGTGTTCTACTTGGATCATCTTCGATCCCTATGCTCTCGTGCCGAAACCCCAACTAGCCTAGTTGATGGGAAATCTTTAGATGAGCATGCTCATTTTGTGCGTCACCATTTGTCTGAAAAGGGGATACTCTTATGGGATCAGATAAACAGATTGCTGTGTTATGCTAGGAATCTTTGTGAAATCTGTGATTTTACTTGTTGCTCTAAGAACCCTGAAAAACACCTCCCCTACCTATGTGAGTTTAGTGATAATGAAATCTTATCTTCTTATGCAAAGGGTGTTTATAGTTACTATGATATCGAACGAATTGAAGAATTCGTTGCTTCTAAGGGTGCTTATGAAGTTGCTTCTTTGATTGAAAGTATGATATTACTCTCTATGAATCTGAAAATTTTGACATACTTAAGTATTGCTATGAAAACTATGCTCATAATGCCAATATCAAAGAATTTATTGAAGGAATGACCGCTGCTTTGAAGGAAAATAATGATATGCATGAATCTATAGATAATTATGATTCTGATGATTTGATTGAAACATCCCTTGATGAACATGATGCTTGCTATTCTTGTGGACATGATGCCAATATTTATGAAGAAGAATTTGCTATAGTTCCCTATGTTAAACATGAGATCGTTGCTATTGCACCCATACTAGATAGTTCCTTCGATGAAAAGCATGATTGCAATGATGCTATTATAAATTCTCTTGATGTCAATTGTGCTAATGATATGCAAAACCCTAAGCTTGGGGATGCTAGTTTTTCCATGACTACTATTTTTTGCAATGATCATGATTGGGGTGATTCTTCTTATGATCTTGAAAATTTATTTAATCCCCATGATGAATATAAGATTGATAATAATGTTTGCATTAATATTGAAAATGGTTTTGGAAGATTGTCAACTTTAGATCCCACATACTTGGAGAATGTTCAATCTTATGTAACTTTTGACAAAAGTGGGTTTGGAGAGGTCATGACTTTAGTTAATGTTAATCCCACTATTTTGGAAGAGTGTCAACTTTGCATGCATATGGATCGTGTTGAGAATATGTTATGTTATAGCTATTTTGTTGAATTTGACCATGATCCTACATGCAATTATTATGAGATAAGAAAATATGGTTGTAGAAATTTTCATGTTACTAAATTACCTCTCGTTATGTTGAGATTGCTATTGGCTCTTTCTTCTTCCTTGCTTATGTTAGATCTTGCTTGCTATGATAATTTGTTTGCCTTTAAAATGCCTATGCATAGTAATTATGTTATACTTAGATGTGTTTATCACATGTGCTATGATGCTCTCTTTGTGCTTCAATTCTTATCTTTCATGTGAGCATCATTTAATTATCGTGCCTAGCTAGGGGCGTAAAACGATAGCGCTTGTTGGGAGGCAACCCAATTTTTTTTTTTTTTGTTGCTGTTAAGGAATAAATATTGCATCTAGCCTCTGATTAGATGTGTTTTCATGTTTTGTTTAGTGTTTGTGCCAAGTAGAACCTTTGGTAAGACTTGTGTGAAGTTTATTTGATCTTGCTGTGAAAAACAGAATCGTTAGCGCTCACTAAAGTAGACTTCATATTTTACTGGAGCGTGCTTTTTAGTTGATTATTTTTGCCGCTGATTGGTATACAAATTTCTCAAATTTGACAATTTAGTTTTAATTTTTTGGAGTTCCAGAAGTAGGCGAACCGTGCAGATTACTACAGAATGTTCTGTCTTTGACAGAATCTGCTTTTCGTGTGTTGTTTGCTTATTCCGATGCATCTATGAGTAATATTAGAGGATATGAACCATAGAGAACTTGTATTACAGTAGGTTTAACACCAATATAAACAAATAATGAATTCATTGCTGTACTTTTGAGCCGTGGTTTGTTTTCTCTTAATAACGGAGCTCACGAGAATTTTTGTCTATGTTTTGTGTTGTGAAGTTTTCAAGTTTTGAGTATTGCTTCGATGGACTATGGAACAAGGAGTAGCAAAGGCCTAACTTTGGGGATGCCCATGGCACCCCAAGTAAAATCAATATAATCAAAAGCCTAAGCTTGGGGATGCCCCGGGAAGGCATCCCCTCTTTCGTCTTCATCCATCGGTAACTATACTCGGAGCTATATTTTTATTCGCAACATGCTATGTGTTTTGCTTGGAGTGTCATGTATAATTTGAGTCTTTGCTTGTTAGTTTGCCACAATCTGCTGGACACACCTATTTTAGTGAGTTAAATATGGCATAGAAATTATCAGAACACTCAATGTGCTTCACTTATATCTTTTGAGTTGAATAGTTTTTGCTCTAGTGCTTCACTTATATCTTTTAGAATACGGTGGTGGTAATATTTAGTAGAAATCGTTGAACTCTCATGCTTCACTTATATCTATTTGAGAGTCTATTAAAACAGCATGGTAATGTGTTTAGGCTAAAGAAACTAGTCTTCACATGATAGAGATCCAACGTCAGTGCAGTGAAAAAATTCACACCAAGTGCATTGAATAGAAAGAGATATTGGATGCTTGATAATTGTTTTGAGACATGAGGATAGTGATATTAGAGTCATGCCAGTGGAGTTATTATGAAATTGAGAAATACTTGTGTTAAGGTTAGTGATTCCCTTAGCATGCACATATGGTGAACCGTTGTGTGACTAAGTTAAAGCATGAGGTATTTGTAGAGTGCCAACCTTTGTGTGGAGGTCGGGGGCACGCGATGGTTAACTCCTACCAACCTCCACCCTAGGGGAATGCGTTGATTGCTTTGTTTTGATGACTCATAGATTTTTGCAATAAGTATATGAGTTCTTATGACTAATGTTGAGTCCATGGATTATACATACTCTCACCCTTACACCATTGCTAGCCTCTCTCGTACCGCGCAACTTTCGCCGGTGCCATAAACCCACTATATATCCTTCCTCAAACAGCCACCATATTGTTCCTCAAAACAGCCACCATACCTACCTATCATGGCATTTCCATAGCCATTCCGAGATATATTGCCATGCAACTTTCCACTGTTCCATTTATATGACACGCATCATATTGTCATATTGCCATGCATGATCATGTAGTTGACATCGTATTTGTGGCAAAGCCACCATGCGTAATTCTTTCATACATGTCACTCTTGTTTCATTGCACATACCGGTACACCGCCGGAGGCATTCATATAGAGTCATACTTTGTTGTTGTAGTATCGAGTTGTAATATTGTGTTGTAATGAAAGTGTGATGATCATCATTTTTAGAGCATTGCCCCTCCGCAAAAAAAAAGAAAAAAAAAAGAAGAAAGGCCAAAGAAAAAAAGAAAGGCCCAAAAGAAAAAAAAGAAAAAAACAAGAAAAAGAAAAGAAAAAAGGGACAATTGCTACTATCTTTTTCCACACTTGTGCTTCAAAGAAGCACCATGTTCTTCATTGTAGAGAGTCTCATGTTTAGTCACTTTCATATACTAGTGGGAATTTTCGTTATAGAAATTGGCTTGTATATTCCAACGATGGGCTTCCTCAAATGCCCTAGGTCTTCGTGAGCAAGCAAGTTGGATGCACACCCACTAGTTTCTTTTGTTGAGCTTTCATTCATATTTAGCTCTAGTGCATCTGTTACATGGCAATCCCTACTCACTCACATCGATATCTATTGATGGGCATCTCCATAGCCCGTTGATACGCCTAGTCGATGTGAGACTATCTCCCTCTTTTTGTCTTCTCCACAACCACCTCTATGTGCCTAGTCGATACGCCTAGTCGATAAGCCTAGTTGATGTGCGCTCATGTATTGCGTGAAAGTTGAAAGGTTTGAAAAGATAGAGCATGAAAACAAATGCTTGGCTGAAATCGGGGTTGTGCATGATATGAATATTTTTGTGTGATAATAAGGGAGCATATTCAACACTATATGATTTTGTAGGGATAACTTTCTTTAGCCATAGTATTTTGAGAAGACATCATTGCTTTGTTAGTATTGCTTGAAGTATTGTTATTTCTTATGTCAATATAGACTTTTGTCTAGAATCTTTCAGATCTGAACATTCATGCCACAATTAAGACAATTACATTGAAAAACTATATTGGTTAGCATTCCACATCAAAAATTCTTTCTTTATCATTTACCTACTCGAGGACAAGCAGGAATTAAGCTTGGGGATGCTTGATACGTCTCCAACGTATCTATAATTTTTTATTGTTCCATGCTATTATTTATGAAGTCTTGGATGTTTAATGGGCTTGATCATTCACTTTTATATCATTTTTGGGACTAACGTACTAACCCAAAGGCCTAGTCCAGATTGCTGTTTTTTTGCCTATTTCAGGGTTTTGCAGAAAAGGAATATCAAACGGAGTCCAAACGGAATAAAACCTTTGCGAGAGATATTTTTGGAGAAAATCACGCACAGAAAACGTCAGGACCAAGTCAGGAGACAGCTGGGTTGCCCTTGAGGGTGGGGGCGCGCCCCCCTTCCCAGGGCGCGCCCCCTGCCTCGAGGCTGGCCCACACGGCCCCCGGTGCCCTCCTTCTTCCTATATATACCTACGTACCCCAGAAACTCCATATGCAGAGAGAAAACCCTAATTCCACCGTCGTAGCTTCTGTTCCCGTGGAGATCCCATCTTGGAGCCTGTTCCGGGAGGGGGGTCCATCACGGAGGCCTTCATCATCATCATCATCATCGCCCTCACCATGAGTTGTGAGTAGTTTAACATAGACCTTCGGGTCTATAGCTAGTATCTAGATGGCTTCTTCTCTCTCTTCGGATCTCAATACAAAGTTCTCCTCGGTCTTCGAGGAGATCTATTCTCTGTAATCTCTTTTTCCGGTGTGTTTGTCAAGATCCGATGAATTGTGAGTTTATGATCAAGGTTATCTATGAAAGATATTTGGTTCTTCTCTGAACTTTTTATGTGTGTTCATAATATCCTTGCAAGTCTCTTCGAATTATTGGTTTGGTTTGGCCTACTAGATCTATAGTTCTTGTAATGGGAGAAGTGCTTGGATTTTGGTTCAATCTTACGGTGTCCTTTCCCAGTGACAGTAGGGGCAGGAAGGCACGTATTGTGTTGTTGCCATCGAGAATAAAAAGATGTGGTTTTCATCATATTTCTTTAGTTTCTCCCTCTACATCATGTCATCTTGCTTAAGGCGTTACTTTGTTCGTATGAACTCAATACACCAGATGCATGCTGGATAGCGGTCGATGTGTGGAGTAATAGTAGTAGATGTATAATCGTTTCGGTCTACTAGTCTCGGACGTGATGCCTATATAAAATGATCATGCCTAGATAGTCTCATAATTATTCGCTTTTCTATCAATTGCTCGACAATAATTTGTTTACCCGCCATAGAATATCGCTATCATGAGAGAAGCCACTAGAGAAAACTATGGCCCCCGGGTCTATTCTCAACATATCAATCTACATCTACTTTACTTTTCTTGCTTTTATTTGCTGTTTTATTAAACCGAAAATACCAAAAATATAACTATCATATCTATCAGATATCACTCTCGTAAGTGACCGTAAAGGGATTGACAACCCCTTATCGCGTTGACTGTGAAGTTCTTATTTGTTTGTGCATGTGCGAGGGACTGGCGCGTGGTCTCCTACTGTATTGATACCTTGGTTCTTAAAAAACTGAGGGAAATACTTACGCTACGGTGCCGCATCTCCCTTTCCTCTTCGAGGGAATACAACGCAAGCTCAAGAGGTAGGAATGTACTCTTTAGGGAGTTCAGCCTCTGTCCATTCGGCAACGAAGTTGGCCAACACTTGAGATTTAATTGCTCAGCGTGGTTTGTACATTATTTCAAATGGTAAGAGCTCAATAGACCATTTGGCGATCCGGTCGGTGGCATCCCGGTAGTTTACAATATCATTGAGTGGTACCTCTAAGGCCACCCTGATTGAGCACTCTTGAAAGTAGTGTGGCAGCTTGTGGGATGCCATAAAGACCGCATATGCTATCTTATGATAATGCGGGTATCGAGGTTTGTATGGTGTGTGGACCATCGATACATAGTATACCGATTTTTTAATTAGGAATTTATGCCCCTCCTCTTCTCGTTCAACGACGAGCACTGCACTGACCACCCGGTGAGTTGCCGATATGTAGAGCAACATTGGTTCACCGACATTTGGTGTAGCCAGGATGGGGTTGCTTGCTAGCAATGTTTTTATTTCCTCCAGTCCGGTTGTTGCAGCATCCGTCCACACAAATTGGTCGGTGCGTCGGAGTAGGCGATATAGTGGCAGTGATTTTTCTCCTAGTCTGGAGATAAACGGCTCAAAGCCACCACGCACCCGGCTAGTTTTTGGACCTGCTTGAGGTCAGTTGGTGTTGCCAATTGTGATAGGGCCCGGATTTTGGCTGGGTTTGCTTCAATCTCTATTGGAAACAATAAACCCGAATAGTTTGCCGGCGGGGACGCCGAAAACGCACTTTTCCGGATTGAGCTTTATATAATATCTTCGGAGGTTGTCGAATGTAAGGCGTAAGTCGTCCACTAATGATTCAACATGCTTGGTTTTCATGACTACGTCGTCTACATATGCCTCCATAGTTTTGCCGATTTGCTTTTCCAGGCTTGTTTGAATCATGCGTTGGTAGGTGGCACCGGCGTTCTTGAGCCCAAAAGGCATAGTGTTGAAGCAGAAAGGCTTGTACGTGGCTTGGTCGGATTCCTTCATCTTAATTTGATGTTATCCGGAGTATGCATCGAGGAAACACAGTGACTTGTGTCCCGCAGTTGCATCAATAATCTGATCGATTCAAGGTAGTGGGAAGGGGTGCTCAGGGCAGGCTTTGTTAAGGTCTTTGAAATCAACACACATGCGCCAGGACTTATCCTTCTTTGGTACCTTGACCAGGTTTGCTAGCCAGTCTGGATGTTTGATCTCTCTAATAAACCCGGCTTCGAGTAGCTTGGCTAGCTCCTGCCCCATATCCTGTCGATTGGGTTCAGAAAATCGCCGGAGCGTTTGCTTGACCGGCTTGTATTCCTTTAGTATATTGAGACTATGTTCGGCCTACGCGCGTGGGATTCCTGGCATATCCGAGGGGTGCCAGGCGAAGATATCCCAGTACGCACGCAAGAATGCTCGTAATGCAGCGTCAACCGTGGGTTCCAGTTGTGCCCCGATAGAAGCTGTTTTCTTGGGATCCGCCGGGTGGACTTGAAATTTGACTATTTCATCCGCTGGTTTGAAGGAGGTGGATTTAGGCCCTTTACCACGGATTACGTCGTCCCTATCCACTTTGGAACACAGAGCGGTGAGTTCCTCGATCGCCAGGGCTTCAGACCATGCCTTGAGGGCCAGGGATGCGGTTTTATTTTCGGCTAGGAGTACTATGTCGGGATCGCTAGAGACAGTGATAAAACCACTGGGCCCGGGCATTTTCAGCTTCACATACCCGTCATGAGGTATAGCTTGAAAGAATGTGAATGCATCTCGCCCTAACATGGCATGATATCCGCTGTTTAAAGGGGCCACATGGAAGATTATCTCTTCGGACCTATAATTTTCCGGTGTGCCGAATACCACATCCAGTTTAATTTTCCTGAGCATCTTACTTCCCTACTGGGGATGATCCCTCTAAAGGATGTATTGCTTTGCTCAATGCGACTCCTGTCCATTTGCATTTTATTGAGCGTGTCCTCGTAGATGAGGTTCAGTCTGCTGCCATCGTCCATTAGCACTTTAGTGAGCCGAAAGCCATCCACGATTGGGTTTAGGACCAAAGCGTCTGGTGCCCGGACTGTACGGGACCTTGGTTCGTCATCTGCGTTGAAAGTGATTGTCATATCGTTCCAAGGTTTTATTTCTGCTATTTGGCAGACTTCGGCGAGGTCGCGGAGCGCCCTTTTGCGCCAATTATTCGATGAGAAGGTCTTGAAGACCGTGAATACTTTGAAATCATCGTTGACGGAATCCTGGATCAAGGGGTCTTCGGGTGGCCAAATAACTCTTGGTGGGCCGGACTGGTGGGTTGTGAAGATCATAGTCGAAGATCGTCTCTCGTATCCGGATAGGACTCCTCTATTCGTATAATGGCAGCTTTTAGGTTCGGGTGTAATCTTTCCTTCCTCTGCAAGATGGTTATGTACAAACCCTAGGCCCCTCCAGTGCATATATAAACTGGGGGGGGGGGTCGTCCGTAGAGGCTAAAAGAGAAACACAAAATCCTCATACGCTAGACTCTAGGGTTTAGCCATTACGATCTCGAGGTAGATCGGCTCTTGTAATCAGATTCATCTATATCAATATACCAGGAAGTAGGGTATTACCTCGATCGAGAGGGCCTGAACCTGGGTAAACATCGTGTCCCCAGCCTCATGTTACCATCAATCCTCAGACGCATAGTTCAGGACCCCCTACCTGAGATCAACGGGTTTTGACACCGACATGACACCTGTAAATGTTCTGGCCCTAGATCCGGAACATATCGTGTCACCCGAGGACGGAAGGCCCAAGCCCGCCCTGGAAGCCACAGACTCAATGGCGTTGGAGCCCCACACGGACCCGACCTTGAACGGGATCTGCGTTATCGGAACCACGGAATCGTCTCGAGCCTCAGGTTCCGAATCATGCGTGTCTGCGCCCTTCAAGCTCGATCAGGCGTCTATCGCCGAATTCAGTGCTGCAGATATATTCCAGCACTCAGCCTTTGGCGACATGGCTAAATCTTTAAAATCCCTCTCCTTAGCTGGGGACACACAGCCAAATTATATCTGGTTCGAACTAGAGGCTGATGGAGAATTTTACTCCCCACCCACCACCCACTTGGTAGCCACGGTTGAAGATCTGACCAATCTACTTGTATATGCTTTCGAAGACTTCGAAGGGATGGACCTCGAAGCCGAAGCTGATCCAGATCAAAGCCGGCTCGTAACCGGGCGGTGGACAGCTACGTCTTCATACGACGTGTACATGGTAGATACACCTAAGGAGAAGGAGGGCGATGGCGAAAACAATCCCTTAGAGGACAAGCATGTCGAAGAACCTCCCGAACGTCGGTGTCCAAAGCACTGAACTAAATCTCGTAAAGGAAAAGATAGCAACACTCGCACCAATGACGGTGACTGTCCGGAGCAAGCCGAAGACCCCGCAAATCCAGCGATGGAGCAGGACGAGCGAGAGGACAGCGAACATAGTCCAAAAGCGCTATCCGACAACAGCGATGCCGAAGACAGTAATTATGAACCTGTCTCGGAGGAGGATGTTAGCCTGGGCGACGACGAATACATCATCCCAGAAGAACCCTTAGAACAAAAGCGCTTCCATCGGAGGCTTATTGCCACCGCAAGGAGCCTGAAAAAGCAGTAGAGGCTGCTTCGAGCCGCACATGACACACTCAATGATAAATGGAACGAAGTGCTAGACGCTGAGCAAAACATGGCTACAATTGCCAAACCAAAGGCTATCCTAAGCGTAAAATGTTGCCCAAATTCGACAACGAGGCCACTACGCCCATACCACCAAGAATAACACCGCCAATAAGTCAGACCGACCACCTCACGGACGGGACAGAGTAGCTAGCAACGGCGTACACAAGCCCGCACCCCCACACCATAAAGGTAAGGAGGATGCGGCTCAAGTCCGGAAATACGATTCGTGTGAGAACCTGAACAAAAAAGCTAGCAAGACCAGGTCCATCTACGGCCCAAGGAACGGGCTCCCGCACGGGACAGCGGCTATCAAGCTAATCGCGCTGGTGATATACTAGTTCAGGGTCAATACCGAACATCACAACCATCGGACATACGCCATGATATAGCAAAATACAGAGGCGCCGCACACCCTCTGTGCTTCACCGATGAGGTGTTGGATCATGATTTTCCAAAAGGGTTTAAACCTGTGAACATCGAGGCGTACGATGGAACGACGGATCCTACAGTATGGATAGAAGACTTCATCCTTCACATCCAAATGGCTCGCAGAGATGATCTCCACGCCATTAAATACGTACCCCTCAAGCTGAAAGGACCAGCTCGGCACTGGCTAAACAGCCTCCCAGAGAACTCCATTGGGAGCTGGGAAGAACTTGAGGATGATTTTCGGGCCAATTTTCAAGGGACCTATGTCCGGCCCCCGGACGCTGACGACATAAGTCACATCATCCAACAACTCGGGGAGTTAGTCTATAAGCTTTGGAACCAGTTTCTCACTAAGAAGAACGAAATCATCGACTGTCCGGACGCCGAAGCCTTAGCGGCCTTCAAGCACATGTCTGGGACGAATGGCTAGCCAGAAACCTCGGACAGGAAAAGCCTGTCGGTGTCAAAACCGGCGGACCTCGGGTAGGGGGTCCCGAACTATGCGTCTGAGGATCGATGGTAACAGGAGGCTGGGGACACGATGTTTACCCAGGTTCAGGCCCTCTCGATCAAGGTAAAACCCTACTTATTTATATATCAATATGGATGAATATGAATACAAGAGTTGATCTACCTCGAGATCGTATTGGCTAAACCCTAAAGTCTAGCCAATGAGGATTTGTGATTTTCCGTTATCCTCTACGGACTAAACTCCGGTTTATATACACACCGGAGGGGCCTAGGGTTTGTACATACCATCTTGCAGTGGAAGGAAAGATTACACCCGAACCTATAACCTGCCTTTATACGAATACAAGAGTCCTATCTGCATACGAGAGATGATCTTGAACTATGATCTTCACAGCCCACCAGTTCGGCCCACCAAGAGTTATCTGGCCTCCCGAGGAACCCTCGATCTAGGACTCCCTCAGTAGCCCCTGAACCTGACTTCAATGACGATGAGTTCCGCTTCCGTATTTTCTTCGGCGTTGCAAGGCGGGTTCCTTCTTCCGAATATATCTTCTGCAAAAAGGAGTCTTGTGTTCGGCTCTGCAGGGTTAGAACAACCCTTAGCCTCGAAGGCAAGGTTGTTCAAATAAAATGAATAGTGTGTCTCTACAGACAACTTTTGGGTGAAGCGTCGTGTCTAAACCACTAACATATCGAACCGTTTTATTTTGTCCTAGTTTCGCGTTTCGAGGTATATCCCCATTGGCACGTCCCAGCTGAATAGAGACTGTGCCCGCTTATTGTGGGATCCTTATCAATATGACGTGAGCACCCACGCCACGCATTACGCACGACCGCTTTGGGAACCGGCGAGGTTTATGGCTAAAGTGGTGGGATGCTCTGTATTCATAGTGTTATAAAAGGATACCCATCCCATTCATCATCCCCATTCCTTCCTCAAGCTCGAGCTCTCCAATCTCCCTAGCCCGAGCATTCTCATCTCCTGCGCCCACCGCTCCTCGTTCCTCAACCACTACTCCCCTTTCCAGCAATGGCCGGATCCAGTGCCAGGGGCAAGTGGGAAGTGCTACTTCTCGAGCTTGCGTTGTATTCCCTCGAAGAGGAAAGGGTGATGCAGCATAGTAGCATAAGTATTTCCCTCATTTTTTGAGAACCAAGGTATCAATCTAGTAGGAGACCACGCGCGAGTCCCTCGCACCTGCACAAACAAATAAGAACTTCACAACCAACGCGATAAGGGGTTGTCAATCCCTTTACGGTCACTTACGAAAGTGAGATCTGATAGATAGGATAGTATAATATTTTTGGTATTTTTGGATATAAGAACAGAAAGTAAATAAAGCAAAGTAAAGTAGATGAAGGATTAATATGTTGAGAATAGACCCGGGGGCCATAGGTTTCACTAGTGGCTTCTCTCATGATAGCAGAATTCTATGGTGGGTGAACAAATTACTATCGAGCAATCGATAGAAAAGCGCATAGTTATGAGAATATCTAGACATGATCATTATATATGGGCATCACCTCCGTGACAACTAGACCGAAACAATTCTGCATCTACTACTATTACTCCACGCATCGACCTCTATCCAGCATGCATCTAGAGTATTAAGTTCATAAGAACAAAGTAATGCTTTAAGCAAGATGACATGATTTAGAGGGATAAACTCAAGCAATATGATATAAACCCCATCTTTTTATCCTCGATGGCAACAATACAATACGTGCCTTGCTGCCCCTGCTGTCACTGGAAAAGGACATCGCAAGATTGAACCTGAACCCAAGCACTTCTCCCATTGCAAGAACTATAGATCTAGTAGGCCAAACCAAACCAATAATTTGAATAGACTTGCAAGGATATTATAATCATACATAAAAATATTTCAAAAAAGAATCAAATATTTCTCGTAGATAATCTTGATCACATATCCACAATTCATTCGATCACGACAAACACACCGCGAACAGATTACATCGAAGACCGAGGGGAACTTGGTATTGAGATCCAAAAAGAGAGAAGAAGCCATCTAGGTAATAACTATGGACCCGATGGTCTGTGGTAAACTACTCACAACTCATGGGTGAGGCTATGGTGTTGATGTAGAAGCACTCCGTGGTAGACCCCCCCTCCGGCGGAGCTCCAAAACAGGCCCCAAGATGGGATCTCACGGGAGCAGAAGGTTACGACGGTGGAATTAGGGTTTTCTCTGTGGCCTCGATGTTTTCAGGGTACATGGATATATATAGGTGGAAGGATGGCATCGGGGGAGTCAAAGGGGGCCCACGAGGGTGGGGGCACTCCCAGGGGGAGGGAATGCGCCCTGGACCCTCGTGGCCGCCTCCTTCGTTCCCTCGCGTGTACTCCAAGTCTCCTCTAAAGATACGGTTCCAAAAATAACTATCCCGAAGGTTTCATTCCGTTTGGACTCCGTTTGATATTCCTTTTCTCCGAAACCCTGAAATAGGCAAAAAAACAGCAATCTGCACTGGGCCTTGGGTTAGTAGATTAGTCCCAAAAATAATATAAAATTGTATAATATAGCCCATTAAACATCCAAAACAGAATATATAATAGCACTGAACAATCAAAAATTATAGATACGTTGGATACGTATCAGGAAGCTTCCACGGTCAGTGAAAAGACGATGGAGGATCTATGGAGCGCGGGCTATCTTGCCGCCAACATCGCGCACCGAGTCTGTGCCAACGGTCAGGTGATTCCCGTCCCAGAGGCGGGTGAGAGGGTAGTGTTTACTTCTCATTTTGTTAGGGGGCTAGGGTTTCCACTCCACCCGTTTGCTTGTGGTCTGTTGTTTCTTCTAAGGGCTAGATTTCCATGATCTAGCCCCAAACACAATCCATCACATATCTGCTTTCATTGTGGTATGTGAAGCTTTCCTCCGCATCCCTCGACACTTTGGCCTATGGCTCAAAACCTTCAACGTGAAGCCGAAGGTGGTGGAGCGACAGCACGCGGAGTGCGGAGGCGCCATGATTAGCAAGCTCTTGAATGCAACTTGGCCCAAAGCCTCATTCGTAGAGACGAATAAAGTCTGGCAGCAGGAGTGGTCCTACATCACCGAACTCCGCCATGCCAAATGGGCGGCGGAGCCTGCTTTCAGATCCGGACCCCCCAGAGAGTTTGACTTCCGAGGCCAAAAAGGGTCTGGACTGGGGGTCTCCAACTGAAGTGACAACAATCTAGAGCCGTTTATCCGGCGTGATTTCCAAAGGGCACCAGCTCTCGTCCGTGGTCCAAGTGATGCTGGCCCGGCTTATTCTCCCTTGCCAAAGCCGGGACTCCTCCCTATGGGAGTTCGATCCGGCAGGAGACAAGCCGCTGAAGCATCTCATCGGCTTTACGCACAAAGAGATTTGGAAGCACCACTTTAAGAGCCAGACGGAATGGCCCGAAGAGACCGAGAATGTGGGCTATAGCACCGCAGTCTCTGCCCCAGAGGTAATAGAAAACCTTGCCGAACATATATCTCTTCCCTCATTTAATAATAACAGGAATTGGAGTTTTTGCGTGATATACAGGGCTAGACGAAGAAGGCCACCCGGATCAAGTGTCCGGTGCCTTTGCCCGAGGACCTAGAATCTCCTCGACTGGCGGCGATGCTAGTCCCGACGCCATACATGGCGCCGGTCAAGAAGCCCGGAAAGAAGGGCAAGGGGGCCGGAGATAACCCCCGCCCTGTGGACAAGAAGTCCGAGGAAATCGACATCCTCTCCTCTGACGAGGTGGAGGAAGAGGAAGAAGAAGAGGAGCCCCCTGCGCAAGGCAGGGGAACAAGAGAGCGGCCCCTGCTGAAGATGGCACGGCTGCACCCAAGAGGAGGATGACCGTCGCTGCTAGTTCGGATTCGTCCGAACATAGCTTCGTGGTGAAGCCCAGGGAGAAACCCCTGACCGAATCGTAAGTTTGTCTGGATTTGACTGTTGCACCTTTGTTTATTCAGTATTTTTTATATTTACTTAGTATTTCTCTCCTACTGACGTACAGCCCTCCTAGAGGACACCCTGACGCCTCCTCATCAAAGGGGAACTCTCTAGCGCCTGAAGAGACGGAGAGTGACCCGCCAGTCCGGGCTCCATCGCCCGTGATCGGCGGGGACACCGGAGTGTCTTCCCAGCGGGTGTCCTCCGCCCAAAGAGACAAGGGCGGGGCAGGTGACGGGGCGATCGGGGGTAATACCTCGGCCGTTGCGGAACATGGGGAAGCAACCCCCATGGAGACTGAAGACGGGGGGGCCCAAACAATTTGGGGCCCTCCCGAACACTGACCCGAAGCCTAATGCGGCTCCGGGCTCCAAAGACGAGACCCCCCAGGCGGGGGCGGATACGACGGTGCCCAGAGTGAATCCGGAAGCGCCGAACTCTATGGAGGGAGCACTGCAAAGTGCTCTCATCGTGGAAGAACACCGCACCGTGATGGGTGCGGTGATGAAGAAGATTCGGTCCATCAAGGGTCGACTGAATGAAGCCTTTAACAGCGCGTTAACAGGCTTTGAGGTAAGCAATGTAATGTTCTTTATAGAACTTTATTATTTTTTATGCACATACATAGCCAGTAGCCCCTGATGCTTTGTGTGATTCTGAATAGAATCGGATGAAGTATCCATGCTATAGCATACTTACAGAGCTGAACCGTTGTGCATGCTTCACTGGTTGCGGCAACTGCGCGAGATGCGGAAGTTGCCGAACTAAACCGGAAGGTCTTGTTGGCCAACGCAAACCTTGACCGTGTCAACCAGTGCTTAGATGAAACGCAAGGTATGCATATTTTTAAGATGTCAAGAATACTAATTAATTGAGTATGTTTATAAACTCTTATATGGTATTCTGTATAATAAAGTTGGCGCCACTAAGCTCGAGGCCCTCATGGGCGAGGTTGCCAAGGCCAAGAAGGAGGCCGAGGCGAACAAGGTATCCGCTGACAAAGCGAATGGCAATTTGGAGGCTGAAAAGGCTGATTGCGAGAAGTACCGGGCTCGGGTGTTCAAGGTCGAGGTCGACCTCAACGATGCCATTCTCAAATGTGAGGCATTGGAGAAAAAGGCTTCAGAATAGGCAACCGAGCTGACTGTGGTAGTGAAATCTGCCCAGGATGCACGAGGCGAGTCGCGCAGCGCTCGTCGAGAAATCGAGCAGGCGCGACAAATAGCACCTGGTAAGACATTTCTCTTACAGAGCATCTTCGGAGGGCAGAAGTACCTTGGGCTGACACGGCTGTGGAGTTCTCCAGGAGTGTTTGCTGATCTTCCGAGGAGCTGCAAAGATGCCGCGCAATACTTGCCAGCCCGGCACGGGAACAACATGGAGAAGCAGTACTGGTCGTAGTTCTATGCGCCACAATGTCCAGTGCCCCTCAGCGACAAGATGAAGTAGCTGATCGAGCTACACAATATGGCTAGCTCA
This sequence comes from Secale cereale, assembly GCA_902687465.1. Classification (NCBI taxonomy): domain Eukaryota; kingdom Viridiplantae; phylum Streptophyta; class Magnoliopsida; order Poales; family Poaceae; genus Secale; species Secale cereale. Next base: position 342,587,843 of record LR738714.1, read on the forward strand.
GCCATGAAGGACTTAATAGTCCGGCTATAGCCCGCTGATCCAATCCCAAGTAACTACTTTGGATTGGTGAAGCGGCTCGTCGAGGCGAGTCCGCGGGTCGACGCATTGAAGCGTTCGGCATGCATAGAAGGTGCTCGGATGGCCTTCGCTCGTGTCAAAGTGCACTAGGCGAAGATGAATGCGGGGCATATTGCCACTGCTGGTCCACCCACCAGCAAGGAGTACCGCAAGCCGGAGAAGTACTCCGAGGACGTCATCTACGACGCCCGCCTTGTAGAAGGCTAGTGCTCGAAGGATATTATCTTTGAGTAATTGTATCCGGATGCAAAGACTTATGCTTATGAATCCAATGTATATAACTTTTCCGCTATTTATAATATCAGCGTCTTTTACCTCCTGTGTGACTGTTTATCAAAATCTGAAAGTTTCCAGTCATCGGCTTCAGCCCCCATGTACATAATACTGGGGTGCGCGGTCATATGCATCTACACTCTTTATCCAACGTCTTGGTCCGTGTAGGAGGTGTATGCGGAGCGAACCAGGCAATCAGACTATGCGGCATTATTGCTTTCACTTAGTCGTAGGAGCTTGATATGTGGGGCTAGGTACTAGCCCCTGGTGCGAATATGATATTCCTTACTTAATGTATCAGATTGCACCTTGCTGGGTGGAAAAACCAACCCTTCGTATAACATGGGGTAGATCTCTATCGATCGTAGTATAAAACTAAGTCACCGGATTGCACACCAGGTTCTTGCCTATCATGACGGTCAGTTTTCGACTTTCTCTACTAAGGCACTTGACCAGACGAGCCAGAAGTACAATCGCAGTAGTTCTCCCTTTACACCCTAGCCGAACAATCGGGAACGTAGGGGTAAGCACAGGAGCCGGGCAACCCAACTATTGACCCAATACATGATTCGAAATTGGTGCATATAAGGCAAACATCTAGGACGCCGAACACTCCCTATAGGTGTTCGGTCATCCCAACATATACCGGGCTGAATACAGCCCCCAGTAATGGACCCTTATTGACAAGGCACATATGGCAATCTAATGCGGGAAGAGTACATTTTATGCTGAGTGAATAAAACTCCAAACATAATGCGAATAAAACTGCTCTATTAATATCCCTCTATAGAGCGGCAAGCCGTAATCTAACAGATAATGCTGATTATTTTCTTGGACATTTTACATGCTAGAAAAGTATATAATAAGAAAGAGAAAAAAGGTTTACACAGGTTCTTAATCTAAAAGGAAACCTTAGCCCAGGGCCCTGCTGCACGTGTGCGCCGTTTCCTCCTCTGTAATGTGTCCTTGAAGGGGTAAGAGTATGCCGGCCATCTGCAAGGAAGAAAAAAGAAAAAAAGATCCTTGAAAATAAAAAAGAAATCCAGAGTGGCCATGACAAGACTGGTTCATTCGATGAACCTAGCTAGATAAGTTTAGAGTCCGAATAGGGTCAAGCCGAACTATGGACTATATACAGGCGCCCCCGGTTGTCACCTTATGGGGCAGTCGACGGGGGCGTACCTGTCAATCTTGCTCAGGTTCATCTGAGCTGCCGCACTGAGGCGTATGCCGGACCCGCTTAGTTGTAACCGCTATTGGCAAATTATCCGGCTTGAATAGGCCGTTTTTTACTTCGGCTGCTAAGGTCGCAGTGTCCTCCTCCGTACGGAGAGAGCGCTCCAAATTTCCATTGAACGTAATAATGCCACATGGTCCAGGCATCGTAAGCTTTAGATAAGCATAATGAAGGACTGCATTAAAGCGTGCGAAGGCCCTTCTTCCGAGTAGAGAGTGATAGCCACTTCAGAACAGAGCTATATCTAAGATTAGTTCTTCGCTTCAAAAGTTGTCGGGAGAGCCGAATACAACTACCAGTGTTAAAGAGCCCATGCAGCGGGCTTCAATGCCTGGTATCACTCCTTTAAAGGTCGCGCTACTTGGCTTGATTCTTGATGGGTCGATCCCCATCTTGCGGACAATGTCCTGATATATCAGATTGAGACTACTACCGCCGTCCATAAGGACTCGGGTTAGATGGTATCCATCGATTATTGGGTCGAGCACTAGGGCAGCCGAACCCCCATGACAAATACTAGTCGGATGATCCCTGCGATCAAAAGTGATCGGACAGGCCGACCATGGATTGAATTTGGGGGCGAAAGCCTCAACGGCATAGACGCCATGTAGTGCGCGCTTGTGCTCCCTCTTCGGGATATGAGTAGCATATATCATGTTTACTGTTTTTACCTCCGATGGAAATTTCTTCTGTCCCCCTTTATCCGGCTGGCGAGGTTCATCCTCGTCTTCGCTCTGAGGCTCCTTCACCTTGTGTTCGGCATTGAGCGTGCCGGCCTGCTGGAAAACCCAACAATTACGGTTGGTATGATTTGCAGGTTTTTCTGGGGTGCCATGGATTTGGCTGGGCCTATCTAATATCCTGTCCAAAATGGCTTCTTCCGTTGACCGGGTCTGGAGCCGCTGAATCCGGCCTTTACAGCTGTATCATTTGGGCTTCCAACGTTGTTTCGATGTTTGTTTTTGTTACGTCATGGCTTTCCATTGCCGTCCCTGACTTCAGATGTTGCAGGGTCGCTGGTGCTGCTATGAGCTAACCAGCTATCCTCACCCGCGCAAAAGCGGGTCAAGAGTGTAGTTAGAGCAGCCATTGTCCTCGTCTTTTCCTGTCCGAGGTGTCTAGCTAGCCATTCGTCCCAAACATTATGTTTGAAGGCCGCTAAGGCTTCGGCGTACGAACATTCAACAATTTATTTCTTCTTAGTGAGAAACCGATTCCAAAGTTTGCAGGCTGACTCCCCGGGTTGTTGTACAATGTGACTTAAATCGTCAGCGTCCGGGGGCAGGACATAGGTCCCTTGAAAATTGCCCCGGAAAGCATCCTCAAGTTCCTCCCAACTCCCAATGGATTTCTCTAGGAGGCTATTTAGCCAGTGCCGAGCTGGTCCTTTAAGCTTGAGGGGTAGATATTTAATGGCATGGTGATCATCTTCTCGAGCCATGTGGATGTGAAGAATAAAGTCTTCTATCCAAATGACAGGATCCGTCGTACCGTCGTACGCCTCGATGTTCACGGGTTTAAACCCTTCTGGAAAGTCATGATCCAGCACTTCATCGATGAAGCATAGAGGGTGTGCGGCACCTCTATATTTTGCGATGTCATGGCGTATGTCCGATGACTGTGATGTTCGGTATTGACCCCGAACAGGTATATGACCGGCGGGATTGGCTTGATAGCCGCCGTCCCGTGCGGGAGCTCGGTCCCTAGGTCCGCATATAGACCTGGTCATGCTAGATTTTTTGTTCAACTCCTCACGTAGGTCATGTTTTCAGACTTGAGCCGCATCCTCCTTTCCTTTACGAGGTGGGGGTGCGGGCTTATGTACGCCATTGCTAGCAACTCTGTCCCATCCCTGAGGTGGTCGGTCCGGCATATCGGCGGTATAGGCGCAGCGGCCTCGTCATCGATTTCGGGCAACTACGCTTAGGATAGACTTTGGGTTGGCCATTGTAGTCATGTTTCTGTTCAGCGTCGATCACTTCATTCCATCTATCATTTAGCGTGTCCTATGCGGCTCGAAGCCGTCTCTGTAGCTTTTTAAGGCTCCTTGCGGTGGCAATAAGCCTCCGATGGAAGCACTTTTGTTCAGAGGGTTCTTCTGGGACGATATATTCGTCATCGCCCAAGCTAACCTCTTCTTCAGAGACAGGTTTGTAGTTACTGTCTTCGGCATTGTTGTCATCGGACAGCGGTTTCAGACTCTGTTCGCCGTCCTCTCGCTCTTCTTGTTCCATCGCTAGGTTTGCAGGTTCCGGAGTGTCACCGTCATTAGTGACAATGTTGTTAATTCTTCCTTTACGGGATTTAGTTCGGCGCTTTGGACGTCGACGTTTGGGAGGTTCTTCGATGGGCTTATCCGTCAAGGGATTGTTTTCGCCGTCGCCCTCCGCCTCCTTAGGTATATCCACCATGTATACGTCGTATGAAGATGTAGCTGTCCACCGCTCGATTACGGGCCAGTTTTGATCTGGATCCGCTTCGGCTTCGAGGTCCATCCCTTCAAAGTCTTCGGAAGCATAGTCAAGTAGATCGGTTAGATCTTCAACAGTGGCTACCAAGTGGTTGGTGGGTGGGGAGCAAAATTCTCCATCAGCCTCCAGTTCGAACCGGATACAATGCGGCTGTGTGTCCCCATCTAGGGAGAAGGATCTTAACGACCTTAGCATGTCGCCAAAGGGTGAGTACTGGAAGATATCCGCAGCACTGAATTCTGCGATAGACACCTGATCTGGCTTGAAGGGTGCAGATGCGTGTGATTCGAAATCCGAGGCCGGAGTTAAGTTCGAGGTTCCTATGTCACATACCTCACCTAGAGTTGGGTCTGTGTGTGGCTCCAACGCCGTGGAGTCCGCGGCTTCCATGGCGGGGGTTGAGCTTCCCGTCCTCGGGCAACGTGGTCTGTTCCGGATCTAGGGCCAGAACTGTTGCAGGTGCTATTTCCTGACCCGATGACAGAGCTAGGTCATGTTCATCATGATGGTAGAGAGAAGTCGCCACTGGCTCGAATCCGGCGAAGATCAAGTCTCCGCGGATATCAACAATGTAGTTTAAGCTTCCGAATCTGACTTGATGGCCAGGGGCGTAGATCTGAATCTGTTCGAGGCGGCCTTCAGTGTTGGCACGGAGCGCGAAGCCGCCAAACATGAAAAGTTGGCCAGGAGGGAAAATTCCCTCGGTGTCGCCGTTGTGGTTGATGACGCAACCTATCATTCCTTCCATCGATGACATAGTGGAACTCTCATTAAAGCACAAATGTCGGTGTCAAAACCGGCGGATCTCAGGTAGGGGATCCCAAACTATGCGTCTGAGGATCGATGGTAACAGGAGGCTGGGGACACGATGTTTACCCAGGTTCAGGCCCTCTCGATCGAGGTAAAACCCTACTTCCTGCTATATTAATATGGATGATTATGAATACAAGAGTTGATCTACCTCGAGATCGTATTGGCTAAACCCTAAAGTCTAGCCTATGAGGATTTTAGATTCTCTGTTAGCCTCTACGGACTAAACCCTCCGGTTTATATACACACCGGAGGGGCCTAGGGTTTGTACATACCATCTTGCAGAGGAAGGAATGATTACACCCGATCCTAAAACATGTGTTTATACAAATAAAGGAGTTCTATCCGATACGAGAGATGATCTTCAATTATAATCTTCACAGGCCACCAGTACGGCCCACCAAGAGATATCTTGCCTCCCGAGGACCCCACGATCCAGGACTCCCTCAAAGCCGAGGACAATGGCAGCCCTAACTACACTAATGACCCGCTTTTGCGCGGGTGAGGACACCTCGTTAGCTCGTAGCAGCACTAGCGACCCTGGAACATCTGAAGTCAGGGACGGCAATGGAAAGCCACGGTGTAACAAAAACAAACGTCGAAATAATGCTAGAAGCCCAGATGACACAGCAGTAAATGTCGGATTTAGCGGCTCCAGATCCGGTCAACGGAAGAAGCCATTCAAAGGCAACAAACATGGTCCATCCAGCTTAGACAAAATATTAGATAGGCCCTGCCAGATCCATGGCACCCCAGAAAAACCTGCAAACCGTACCAACCATAATTGTTTGGTCTTCAAGCAGGCCGGCAAGCTTAGTGTCGAACACAAGGGGAAGGGACCTCAGAGAGAAGACGAGGATGAACCTCGCCAGCCGAATACAGGGGGACAGAAGAAATTTCCACCGAAGGTCAAAACAGTGAACATGATATATTACACTCATATCCCAAAGAGAGAGCGCAAGTGCGCACTTCGAGATGTTTATGCCGTCGAGCCCGTCGCCCCCAAATTCAATCCGTGGTCGGCCTGTCCGATCACTTTCGATTGCAGGGATCACCCGACTAGTACCCGTCAACGGGGTTCGGCTGCCCTAGTGCTCGATCCAATAATCGATGGATACCATCTTACTCGAGTCCTTATGGACGGTGGCAACAGTCTCAATCTGATATATCAGGACACTGTCTACAAGATGGGGATTGACCCATCGAGAAGAAAGCCAAGTAGCACGACCTTTAAAGGAGTGATACCCGGCATAGAATCCCGCTGCACGGGCTCTTTAACATTGGAGGTCGTATTCGGCTCTCCTGACAACTTTCGAAGCAAAGAGTTAATCTTCGATATAGCTCCATTCCGAAGTGTCTATCATGCACTACTTGGAAGAATGACCTTCGCCCGCTTTAATGCAGTCCTGCGTTATGCTTATCTAAAGTTAAAAATGCCCGGACCACGTGTCATCATCACGGTCAACAGAATATGGAGCGCTCTCTCCGCACGGAGGAGGACACTGCGGCCTTAGCAGCCAAAGTCCAAAACGGCCTATTCAAGCTAGATAACCTATCAATCGCGGACATAGCTAAACGCATCCGGCACGTAACTCAGTGCGGCAGCTCAGACGATCCTGATCTAGATTAGCAGCTACGCCCCCATCGACTACCCCACAAGGTTATAGCATATGTGCCTCGGGTACATAACTATGCCCTAAAAATCCCTTGGGCGACGCTGGGGGCACACTGCATACATATAGTCCATAGTTCGGCTCGACCCTATCCGGACTCTAAAATTATCTTTAAAAAGGTTCACTAAATGAACCGGTCTTGTTTAATGGCCACGCTGGATCTCTTTTTCTTTTCCAGGTTTCTTTTTCCTTTTACAGACGGTCGTCATACTCCCCCCTCAAGGACACATTACAAAAGAGGAAACGGGTCAGACGTGCAGCTGGGACCCATGCTAACGTTTCTTTTTAGATTAAGACCCTGTGTAAACCTTTTTTCTCTTTCTTATTCTATACATTTCTGGCATGTAAAATGTCGAAGAAAGTCATCGGCATTATCTGTAAGTTTATGGCTCGCCGTACTATAAAGGGAAACTAATAGAGCAGCTTGATTCGCATTTTGTTCGGTGTTTTATTCACTCATCATAAATGTTCTCTCCCCACGTCAGATTACCACATGTGCCTTGTTAACAGGGTTATTACCAGGGACTGTATTCAGCCCGGTATATATCGAAAAGACCAAACACCTATAAGGAATTTTCGGCGTCCTGGTTGTTTGCCTTATATGCATCAGTTCTGAATCATGTCTTGGGTCAATAGTTGGTGTCGATGTACTAAAGTAGGGGTACCTTAGTATCCCGAACTTGTGCACGGGCAGTTGCAGCGTCCCGCGGCGAGGCTTGCCAGGCGACCGCCGAGATCCCCTTTTGGTTCCTTTGGAGCCATTCAAGAACAAAGTATTCGAGTCAAAGAGACAAGACCCCGGCAAGAGGAGCTTACCGGGAAGGCCACTCAAGGCACAGAATCACTCAAGACACGAGACCCCGGCAAGAGGAGCTTGCCGGGAAGGCCAACCAAGGCACATCAAGAGAGCTTGCCGCGACGCGCCACGCGTCCCGGCAAGACCCGGTGAGCGACAAGCTCCCGGGCGCGACAAGATAGCGACCGCGGCAAGGCACTTGCCGCGGCAAGCTTCCACTCAGTACCCGCGCTTCAGCGCATCCGCCCACGTGTCGCCCTGGGGCCCTTCCAGGCGAACGTGCCGGAAGGCTGTCCAGCCAGGGGAACACGGTGGCAAGCGGCGATGACGTGGCTGCCGTCGTGGCGGACGGTGGCGCCATGACGGTCACTTTTTGCACTGTTTGGGGCGACGGCGACGGGCATTCAATGCCCTTGTCCCCTGCCGTCAGAGTTAGGTATAGAGCACTATACAACACTGTTCCAACTACCACCCATTTTACACTTTTACCCTCGACTGCGTTGCCACCTGTCGGTGACCCCTTTGACCTATAAAAGGAGGCCCATGCGCAACGTAGAAGAGGTTCCGATCATCGATCACTCTCGCGTTCGGTCTTGCCAGCGGTTAGAGCATACTGTAGCTCTCCTCGCTCCCGAGCAAAGAACTCAATACAAACCAAAGCAGGAGTAGGGTTTCACTGATGGTGAAAGTACCACCAGTGCCGTCCTCCTTGGCGGACACCTTCTTGATCTCGGGTGGAGCTGCCATCGCCTTCTTACACTTGCCGGTGGAGCTCGACGGTGCGTCCTCGACGGCAGCGCAGCAGTCCGAAGAGGTGCGTTTGCCGGAGTGGGCCCCTGAGCTCTTGCCGGACTTAGTCTTGTTCTTCCCCTCGGGAGCTTCAGCGGCAAGTGTCTTGCTACCTGCTGCGGTTGTTGCTTCCCGGTAGATCTTGTCGGCGCAGATAAGGGCATCCTTCTTGTCGCCGGGGACAGAGATGACGCTTATCGGGCCGGGCATCTTGAGTACGTTGTAGGCAAAGTGAGAGGCTGCCATGAACTTGGCGAGTACTGGACGGCCGAGTATTCCATTGTAAGGCAATGGAAAATCGGCAACGTCAAAGGTGATTCTCTCAGTCCTGAAGTTCAGCTCTCCGCCAAATGTTACTGGCAGCGTAATCTTCCCCTTCGGCTTGCTCCTTCCCGGGCTGATCCCTTGGAAGGTGCCAGTTTCCTCGAGCTCGCTGTCGGGGATCTGGAGTTTCCGGACCACAGCGGAGGAGATCAGGTTCAAGCCGGCCCCGCCGTCAACTAACATCTTGGTGACCTTGAGGTTGCGGATGGTTGGTGAAACCAACATCGGCAAGCACCCGATCGCAGTTGTGTGATCAGGGTGGTCCTCAATGTCGAAGATGATAGGCGTGCTGGACCATTTCAGAAGTTTGCGCGACTCGACGGGTGGTTCTGCCGCATTAACTTCCCGCACCCACTGCTTGAGTTGGCGGTGAGAAGCATGCAGAGAAGCACCACCGTCAACGCACAAAACCTCCGTGGCTTTCTGAAACTCCTGCTCGCTAGCCTCTCCGTCATCCATGTCTTCGTCTTCGTCTTCGTCTTCATCCTTGTCGCTGCTTGTCCTTGCCGCGGTGTCCTCCCCGGCCATTGAATGGCCGCTTCTTGCCGGATCCACCATCACCTCCCTGGGCCTTCTCCTTGTCGCATCGCTCGTACTCAGCCTTTTGCTGCTCGACGAGGTATTCGACTTTCTTGCAGTTCTGAAGATCGTGGCCCTTGGTGCGGTGGATCTTGCAGTACTGCTTGTCGGAGCCGTCCTGCTTGTCGGCGGCTGCCACAGCCTGACAGTTGGTGCACGCGGCAGTCTCCTTGCCGGAGCTACCAACTTGGGCTTTCTTGGCGCCAGCCTCCTTGCCGGACTGCTCAACAACTAACACTTCCTTGTTCTTCTTCTTCCTGTTGTTCCGCCGACGGTTCTTCTTTGCCGGGGCGGCGTCCTCGCTGTCGGATCCTCCTGCTCCTGTATCCTCTCCGGGATGTTTCCTCCCTTCGTCAGCACGTGCGCACTTGTCGGCTAGGGCGTACAGCTCGCTGACGTCCCTGATCTTGCACGTCGCCATCTCCTCCCTCATCCGGCGGTTACGCACGTTCTGATGGAACGCTCTAATAACCGCGGCAGGGTGGACGTCTGGGATGTTATGCTGGACACGGCTGAACCTCTGGATATATTTACGCAGGGACTCTCCTTCCTTCTGGGAAAGTATGTGACGATCACTCTCCTGGCCATGAGGCTTGTGGCCGCCTGTGAAGGCGCCGACAAACTGATGGCACAGGTCGGCCCAAGAAGAAATGGAGTTCTCCGGCAAGTGCATGAGCCAAGATCTGACATTTGGCTTGAGCACGAGCGGGAAGTAATTGGCGAGTATCTTCTCGTCTCGTCCCCCAGCAGCCTGCACCGCGATGGTGTAGATGCTGAGCAACTCCGACGGATGAGTCTTGCCGTCGTACTTCTCGGGTACGTCGGGCTTGAAGTTCTTCATGCTGGGCCACTGGACTTGCCGCAGCTCACTGGTGAACGCAGGGCAACCTGCCGCGTACGGTAGGTCGCCCGGTTCCCCTGGCGCTTGCATGTCAACAGCGGGCCCAGCGCGCTGGTCACATTGTCGCCGCGCTTCTCTTCGGCGCTCGATGCGGGTTCGAGCGTCCTCTTGCCGTCGGTCGTCAAGGACTTGGCGCTGATCGTGGCGAGCTCGCGGATCCGATGACGCCGTAGAGTCGTTGTCGATGTTGATCCAGCGAGCTGGCGATCTTTGCCTTCGTGGTGGGGAGTGCACGGTAGTTGCACCCCCAGCGGTTTTGTCGCCATCGGCCCGCAACTGGCTGACTTGCCGCGGCCGTGATGTGCTCGGCTGCTGCGGAGTGTCGCCGTTGGCGAAGGCGATGAGACTTTGGATGGTGGCCCTCCAGTCGTCGGCCTTGTCTACCGCTAGAGGGAAGTCGAGGAGCAATTGAGCTCGAGCTAGAGCTTCTGCTGGAGTGGCGGGGACCGGTGGGGAGCGGTGCGAGGAGCGGGATATGCTCGGACTTCTAACTACGTTAGAAGGAGCAGCGTCCTGTCCCGGCTACCGCGCCTTGCTCGTGCCGGCATGTTGGTGTGCATGCTGGCCTTGAGCGTCCCGGGATCCGCCAGCTTGGCCTTGACCCAGCAAGCATATGGTACCTTGAGTACCACGCCGCTGCCGGTCTCGCGCCTCCTGAGATGGACGCGGTGCGTGTACGGACGCCGAGGCCTTGGAGTGCGCTCGGTCGTCCGTCTTGTCCTTGGACTTGGCGGCGCCGTGAGTTTCGTCGCCGACGTTCGTCCTTCCGCCGGCGTCTACCCCACCAGCCGTTGGCTCCGGCGGTGGCAGGATCGACGCGGACAGGCCTGCTGCCTCCGAAGCCTTCTTCTTCGGTGGCATGCTGACGAAGTCGATGAAGTTGATGAAGTTGGTGAAGTTGGTGAAGATCTAGCTCGAGTGACGCCGGATCGGGTTCACACAACCTCGACGCACCCCCTACCTGGCGCGCCAAAGATGTCGGGGAAAATGATCGCCCACGAACACCTATGGAACCGGAGCCCCTTTTCGGTACGGCAAGGGGGCGGAGGATGCACAAAGAGCGAATCGAGGCGCACACGCGAGCAGTTTACCCAGGTTCGGGCCGCACGGATGCGTAAAACCCTACTCCTGCTTTGGTTTGTATTGAGTTCTTTGCTCGGGAGCGAGGAGAGCTACAGTATGCTCTAACCGCTGGCAAGACCGAATGCGAGAGTGATCGATGATCGGAACCTCTTCTACGTTGCGCATGGGCCTCCTTCTATAGGTCAAAGGGGTCACCGACAGGTGGCAACGCAGTCGAGGGTAAAAGTGTAAAATGGGTGGTAGTTGGAACAGTGTTGTATAGTGCTCTATACCTAACTCTGACGGCAGGGGACAAGGGCATTGAATGCCCGTCGCCGTCGCCCCAAACAGTGCAAAAAGTGACCGTCATGGCACCACCGTCCGCCACGACGGCAGCCACGTCATCGCCGCTTGCCACCGTGTTCCCTTGGTTGCACAGCCTTCCGTCACGTGCGCCTGAAAGGGCCCCAGGGCGACACGTGGGCGGATGCGCTGGAGCGCGGGTACTGAGTGGAAGCTTGCCGCGGCAAGCGCCTTGTCGCGGTCGCTATCTTGTCGCGCCCGGGAGCTTGTCGCTCACCGGGTCTTGCCGGGACGCGTGGCTCGTTGCGACAAGCTCTCTTGATGCGCCTTGGTTGGCCTTCCCGGCAAGATCCTCTTGCCGGGGTCTCGTGTCTTGAGTGATTCTGTGCCTTGAGTGGCCTTCCCGGCAAGCTCCTCTTGCCGGGGTCTTGTCTCTTTGACTCGAATACTTTGTTCTTGAATGGCTCCAAAGCAACGAAAAGGGGATCTTCGCGGTCGCCTGGCAAGCCTTGCCGCGGGACGCTGCAACTGCCCGTGCACAAGTTCGGGATACTAAGGTACCCCTACTTTAGTACACCGACATAAGAAATCAACAAATTGGAAGCAGCAGGCCTTGTCAGAGGAGTGCTCCATCCCACGTGGCTGGCCAATCCTGTAGTCGTGCGCAAGGCGAACGGGAAGTGGAGGCTTTGTATTGACTTCACTGATGTGAATAAAGCTTGTCCTAAAGATCCATTTCCCTTGCCGCGCATTGACCAGATTGTTGACTCCACGGCTGGATGTGAGTTGCTTTCATTTCTTGATGCATACTCAGGATACCATCAAATCTTCATGGCAGAAGAAGATGAGGAGAAGACATCATTCATTACTCCATGTGGCACTTATTGCTTCATACGCATGCCTTTTGGTTTGAAGAATGCTAGTTCAACGTTTGCAAGGGTGGTCCATACAGCTTTTGAGCCACAGATCCACAAGAATGTAGAAGCATACATGGATGACATAGTGGTTAAGAGCAAGGACAGGGCTACCCTAGTGCAAGATTTAGATGAGACCTTTGCAAATCTGCGCAAGATTCAACTCAAGCTCAACCCCGAGAAGTGCGTGTTTGGAGTCCCCTCCGGCAAGCTTCTCGGGTTCTTTGTGTCTCAGAGGGGTATTGAAGCCAATCCCGACAAGATCAAGGCCATTGAGTAGATCGAAGCACCGAAGCGCGTCAAGGATGTACGAAGACTTGCCGGCTGCGTGGCTGCTCTCAGCAGGTTTATCTCTAAGTCTGCAGAACGCGCCCTGCCGTTTTTCAAAATTTTGAAAAAGGCAAGTCCAATGAAATGGACTCCGGAAGCGGATGCAGCGCTGCAAGACTTGAAGAGGTACCTGTCCTCTACTCCAATACTTGTCGCACCTAAACCACAAGAAAAGTTGCTGCTGTACCTAGCGGCAACCAATCAAGTGGTTAGTGCTGCGTTAGTAGCGGAGAGGGAGGCGAATGATGAGCCAGCGGCCGCGGCAAGCACATCCAGCGACAAGCAGGGGGGTTCCCCGACAAGCTCTGGTCCCGACAAGGACGGATCTGCGCAGATGCAAGAGGAGATACGGAAGAAGATGGTGCAGCGCCCAGTTTATTTTGTCAGTTCCCTCTTGCAGGGGGCTAGGTCAAGGTACTCTGGTGTGCAGAAGCTGCTTTTCGGCCTTCTCATGGCCTCGAGAAAGCTACGCCATTACTTCCAGGCGCATGAGATAACAGTGGTCACTCGCTTTCCGCTGAAGAGGATATTGCAAAATCCAGAAGCGACAGGCAGGATTGTCGAGTGGGCACTAGAACTGTCAAGCTTTGGCCTCAAGTTTGAAAGCACTTCAACTATCCAGAGCAGAGCATTGGCAGAATTCATAGCAGAGTGGACGCCAACGCTAGACGAAGAGATTCCAGAGACGAGCATCCCCGTCAAAGAAGCGAGCAAGGAATGGATAATGTACTTTGATGGTGCCTTCTCGCTGCAAGGCGCCGGTGCCGGCGTGCTTCTTGTCGTGCCCACCGGGGAGCACCTCAAGTACGTGGTCCAGATGCACTTTCCCAAGTAGCAAGCGACAAACAATACTGCTGAGTATGAAGGTTTGCTTGCCGGTCTCAGGATCGTGGCAGACCTTGGGATTAAGAAGCTGATCGTCAGGGGTGACTCGCAGTTGGTCCTCCGCCAAGTGAACAAGAACTACCAGAGTCCGTTGATGGAAGCCTACGTCGATGAAGTGAGAAAGCTTGAAGAACACTTTGACGGCATGCAGATGGAGCACGTTCCAAGAGCTCAGAACGACATCGCAGATGGCCTCTCAAAGTGCGCCGCACTTAAGTTACCTGTGGAACCAGGGATCTTCGTGCTCAAGCTGACTCAAACATCCGTAACACCGTTGATTGTTGGCGACTATTTTCCGACAGATCTTCCCGCCGCCGCCAAGAAGGTCCCCAAGATCAACGCCAAGAATGCTGAGGAGCAATCCGCTCCGGCAAGTCCCAGGACTTGTTCCGTTGAAGCGGAAGCTCCCAACAAGTCTTGCTCCGGCAAGCTTGCCGGGGATCGTCACGCTCCGGCTGAGACACAAGTTCTCGTCGTAGAAGCGGACGTTCCCGCAGCAGCAGATGTGCCTTTAGTACTTGTTGTCGAGCCACAAGCTCCAGCATGGGCACAGCAGATTGTCCCTTTCCTTCAGACAGGAGAATTTCCCGAAGAGCAAGAAGAAGCTGAAAAAGTAGCCCAGCAGTCAAGTATGTACCAGTTTGTCGGCAACGAACTGTACAGAAGAAGACTCAACGGTGTGAAATTGAAGTGTATTCCCCGGGAAGATGGACAGAAGCTGTTGGTAGAGATACACGGAGGCATATGTGGCCACAACATTGGCGCGAGAGCACTTGCCAGCAAGGCGTTCCGGCAAGGTTTCTTTTGGCCAGAAGCCCTCCAGGATGCAACTGCACAAGTAACCAAGTGTGAAGCGTGCCAGTTCCATTCCAAGTAGATACACCAACCAGCTCAAGCTCTCCAGACGATCCCTTTGTCCTGGCCATTTTCGGTCTGGGGGCTCGACATCCTCAGCCCTTTTCCCCGCCTAGCCGGGGGCTTTGAGTACTTGTACGTTGCCATCGACAAGTTCACAAAGTGGCCGGAAGTGGAACCAGTGAGAAAGGTGACCGCACAGTCAGCAGTCAAGTTCTTCAGGTCGATTGTTTGCCGTTTCGGGATTCCTAACAGGATCATCACCGACAACGGCACACAATTCACAAGTCGCACCTTCATGCAGTACGTCCAAGACCTTGGCGCCAAGGTCTGCTTCGCTTCCGTTGCTCACCCGAGAAGCAACGGTCAAGCGGAGAGGGCAAATGCTGAAGTGCTGCGCGGCCTGAAGACAAGGACTTTCGACAGGCTGCACAAGTGCGGAAGAAACTGGATGGAGGAGTTGCCGGAGGCTCTTTGGTCGATCAGGACGACGCCAAATCGAGCCACTGGACAGACACCCTTTCCTCTAATCTATGGAGCAGAGGCAGTTCTCCCCACGGAACTCGTATACGGGTCGCCTCGAGTTCTCGCTTATGATGAGCTCGAGCAAGAGCAGCTGCGACAAGATGACGCGCTGCTCCTTGAGGAAGACCGTCTTCAGGCCGCTGTGCCAGCTGCTTGCTACCAGCAAGCTTTGCGCCGCTACCATAGCCGCAAAGTCAATGCCAGAAGTCTCGAGGAAGGCGACCTTGTTCTTCGGCGCGTTCAGTCCGCCAAGAATTCCAACAAGTTGACGCCGAAGTGGGAAGGCCCTTATCGGGTGAAACGAGTCACTAGGCCCGGCGTTGTCCGCCTAGAGACCGAAGATGGCTTTCCGGTGAGCAACTCCTCGAACATCGATCATCTTCGTAAGTTTTATCCATAAGGCGCGGTTGCCGTGATGCGCTCCGGGAACCACCTTTTGTACAAGTCTTGCCGTTGTTGCATATAATCCTTTGTACAAAGCCGGGAGCAGACCCCGTGCATCAGTAAAGTTTATGTGCTACGCACACCTTGTCATCTTCATGCTTTTTCGTATTCTGCATGTATTATCTGACACTTTGTGCAGCACCTACTTCGGTAAGTAGTAATGAGCCGCAAGGTTCCATATTTGAGTTTTCTCTTCTTCCTTTTTTCTCAAGGAGAAGAAGGTTCTCTCGCGCACAAGTTTGCCGGGGGGGAAGGAGAAGATAGTGGTATGGACCAAGCGCCATTCAAGAAAGCCTTGGCTTGCCAGGAAGCGAACAACACAAAAGCTAAGTTGCCAAAGTTTGAGCAATCAAATTTTTAAATTTTTGAGTTATCTTCCTTGAACGACCGCGTTTTGTATGGAAAACCTGTGCACGGAGGAACCAACTCGTGGCTAG
This sequence comes from Secale cereale, assembly GCA_902687465.1. Classification (NCBI taxonomy): domain Eukaryota; kingdom Viridiplantae; phylum Streptophyta; class Magnoliopsida; order Poales; family Poaceae; genus Secale; species Secale cereale. The sequence goes on from LR738714.1 coordinate 342,603,529, forward strand.
CCGCGCCCTTACTTTGTTTCGAGCATGCTCAATGACTTAAGTGTGCTGCGACTAGTGTCGCGCTCTTGCTTCGTTTTCGAGTTCGCTCAACAACCTAAGTATGCTGCGACTAGTTACGACAAGGTTTCTTGCCGGCGGCGGCACCGCCAGCAGGCTGCTGAAGTCCCGCACTCAGCGCTCGCGGCAAGGGGCTTACGCCGGCAAGTTCCCTAAAAGCGTAGGGTGAAAACATACAAAGCAAGGGAGTCAAGTAAAGGAAATAACGTTGCATTAACCGCCTAAGATAGAGTTATATTACAAAATGACTTGCCACTGTTCTTATAGACTATTGTTCATAACATGGTTGGCAGCGACAAGGGAAGAAGAAAGTAAACAGCCTAGTCTGCGCGGTCGCCCTCGACTCTCTTGATCCCTCCCACCTTGTCCACAATGGGTGCGACAAGGGCCTTGAGCGCCTCCTGGTCGGCGTCGGGCGGCAGAGTCCTGAGGACGTTGGCAAGGTTGAGGCCGGGGTTGTGGTACGCCACCTTCATCAGCACCTTTTGGAGGGCCCCCGCGCAGAGCCTTCGCGACTCGTACACCAGCTGCTTCGGGATCTTCTCCCGGAGTTGCCGGAGGGCCGTCGCCACACCCTTGAAGAACAGAGTGAGCTTGGCGCTGGCGTGGAGGTTCTCGTCGGTGGAGTACCCGAGATACTCCGCCCCCAGCTCCGCCAGCTCCTTGTCGATGTCCGCGGCGGCGTTGACAAGGCCCTCCGTCCATAGCTCGACGGTCCGCCTAAAGTTATTCTGTGAAATGGCGGCACTGTCCAGCAACACCTTCTCGGCCCTGAGCTCCTCCTTCAGGGCCGTCTCCCGCTCCCTGGCGCCGTCCAGCGTCGTGGTAAGAGTGGACAGCTTCAGCTCCAGATCGGCGATGGAGTCCTTGTCGACGGCAAGCTCCTTGCCCTTATCAGAGAGACGGACCTGCAGCTCGGAGTGGCTGTGGGCATCCTTCTCCCTTTCAAGCTTTAGGGCGGCAACCTCCTCGCCGCTCGTCTTCAGGTTGGCCTCCAGCTGCGCCACCCTCTACTCCAACTCCCTCTTGCCGGTCTCGGCGGCTGCGGCATCATCCTTTGCCTCCTGCAAAGCTCCTCCAAGCGATCGCTCGCGCACGGCAAGCTCGTCCTCGTGGCTATTGAGGTCAACCTTCTGCTGCGTTAGCTCGCCTTCTCGCCTGGATAGCTCCTCGGCGGCAAGACGCTGCTACTCCTCCGCTTCAGCCTTCTCCAAAATGAATGCCTGATGCGCCTCGGCAAGCTGCTCCCGCTCCTCCGCCAAGGATCGAAGAGCTGCTTGGTTGATGGCTCGGAGCTATTCTGCGCGCTTCTCCAAGTCAGCACCCGCCTTGGCAGCCAGAGCCTCTTGGGACTCCAGCTTGGCTTGCCGGGCGCGATAAAGGGACAGAAGCTTCCGCAGAAGCCGCTCCTCCTCGGGCTCGCTGCTGCTGCTCGGCTCGTCGAAGAACTTCAGTCCGGCGGAGGCAAGGACCTCCCCGTCGAAGACCTCTCCCTCGACTGGCGCCCTGGACATGGACGCCCACGAGAGCTGGATGAAGACACCGTTGCCAACCTCCAGATAGGCACCTGGCTCGGTTGCGGCAGCGGAGGGATCGGCAGCCGGCGTAGCGCCTGATGCTCCTGTGGCTTCAGGGCCGTCGGTGCGACTGCCTGACTCCTCCTCAGCTGCCGCGCCAGCGGCCTTGGCTGCCTCGTCGGCGGCAGGTTCGTCAGCACCGGCCGTCCCTTCGGTAGCGGCGGCGTCGCCGGTGTTGCCACGCGCGTCCTCCTCGACGGCGACCTCCGTCTCCAATGGCTTTGCGGCGGACAGGTCTGGCAGAAGGAAAGAAAAGACGAACAAGTCAAGTAAATATCTTAAAAAAGAAGATAAAAAGAAGAAAGGTCCAAGGGTTTACCTGCGCGGCCCGGCTACTCGGTGAGGCTCCTCGACGGGGGGCTCTCCCTCGGCGGCGTGGTTGTAGCTCCCGCCGGCGGAGGGCCGCTAGCGCCATCCCTCGGTGGGGTGCTCGCCCTTGGCGGAGTGTCCTCCCTTGCCGGGGAGCTCCCCCTTGGCGGTGTGGTCGAGGCGTGTGGCGCGTCGGGGGCGGTCTCCTGGCGCTCCGGATGCTGCTGCTCTGCTCCTGCATGAATCAACAAGCAAACGTCAGCAAAGATGGAGTACCCGAGCACGCCTTACAGCGGAAAGTGTACAAGGAACTTACGCTGGGGGCTGCGCTGGCGGCTACCCTGAAGATTAGTCGCCGGGTCCGGCAAGCTCGTCTCGGGCACGCCCCTTGCTGTTGCGGCGGGCTCGTCCTCGATGATGATCACCGGGACCTTGGCCCTCTTCGTCGCCCTCTGGGCCAGAGTTCTGAAAAGGACAGGTTCAGAGTTAGGCGAAAGAGGAACAAGACAAGAAATAATAGAAAATCAAAGAAGTGCAAAAATTGCGAAGACTTACTCTTCTTCCTCCTCGTCGGAGCTGAGCGTGGAGAAGTCAAAATCCGGCTCGCGCGTCCCGGCGCGAGGAGGCGGAGGAGTGGGCTCCCTCGGCCGCTTGGCGGGAGCAGGGACGGTGGTCTGAGAAGACCCCACTCCGGTTGCCGCCGAAGCGCGAGGGGCGGCGGGAGCAGAAGCACCAGTTCGGGAAGATCCCCCTCCTGTTGCCGCTGAAGCACGAGGCACTCCCTTGGCGGACTTACTTGTCGCGGTGGCGCACGCCGCGCGGCGCTGCGGCTACTGGCCCGCCTGCCGCCCCGTCGCGTATGCGGCCTTGCAAGGGCGTCTTCTTGTCGGAGCTGGAGGACTTGCTGGTGGCGGCGAGCTGCCCGAGGACGAGGAGGAGGAGCCGATATCCAGTGAGTCGCTCGAGTCCTCGGCAGGCTCGCTTGACCCGGCGCCCTGCTCGGCGGGCCCGCTCGACTCGACACCCTGCTCGGTGGGCTCGCTTGTCCCGGCGATCGGCCCGACAAGCATCCCCGCTTTACGAAGCTCTTCCACCTCGGCGAGGCTTGTCGCCTCCACTGCCTCCGCCCCCTCCACTGTGTACCCGAATTCGCCAGCGGCCCTGGCTGTCGCTGCCACTTCCAGTCTAGTGGCAATATATGCCATCTCCTGGTCGGTGGTGTCGCGGGTGATGCCTTTCTTCTCGTCGGGATCGACTGGCATTTCCACCAAGTTGTCGAAGAATGTCTGCACAGCTTCGTCAGAAGGTTCTTGCCAAGTGGGGTCAATCCCGTGGGAATCGCACAGCGGCATCACTGCACGGATGGCGCTGAGCGACGAGCTGTTGCACAACGGAACTACGCCCGGCGGCAATGCAAACCACTCAGGATGGGCGGAGTCATACTTAAACAACGCCTGTAGCATCGCGTTGAGCTCCAGGATAGTAAAATTCCAATTGAGGACCGGGCGGAGCCTCATGATGTATGCCGCATTCTCAAAATCCCAAGCAGCCCTCTTCCTCTCCTGAAAGGGGGCAATGCGGCGGCGGAGAAAGTCTGCTCCGACTGCGCCTACAGTGAGCCCAGCGTGCCTAAGGCGAAGAATCCGAGTAGTAGCAATCTTCAATTTGCTATCCTCCAGGGCGAAATCGCTCCAGTCGTTGCCGCGTACTACTGGGGCTTGGCGCCGGGAAGTGAATGGCTGCGGGTCATCCTCTACGATCCAACACCAGTTGGCTCTCCACTCGTCCCACTTGCCGCGGAGCTCACCTTCCAGATAGGCTTCCTTCTTGTGCGTCCTCGAGATCTAGGAGACGACGCCGGACAAAGGCGACCCTGCCTCGACTCGAGGCGTGAAGTAATGGCGGAAAAGAGCTACATTTGGGTATACTCCGACAAAGTTTTCGCACAGATGTGCGAAAACGGCCATGGTCAAGACGGCATTGGGGGTGAAGTCAAGGAGATGGAGCCCGTAGGTGTTCATGACGTCGCAGAAGAACTCAGAATAGGGCGGGCAGAGCCCGTAGTAGAAGAACAGGGCAAAGAAGGCGTAGCCGGTCGGGAACATCTTGCAAGCTACGGCGGGGAGTACCTTGGTGCGCGGATGCGCCTTCGTCTCCCTCGCCCAGAAGAGGTAGAAGGTATCCCTCAGCTCCTCCGCGTTAAGCTTTGGCGGGAAAACCGCCATCATCTTCAGCATTGCTGCTAGCCGCAGCGCCTCGGTGGACTTCGCGGCCTTCCCCTTCTCACCTTTCGGAGCCATGGCGGGGACGGTGGGGGAGGTCGATGGTGCTGGTAATGCTGGTGGCGGCGAAGAGGGCGGAGCGCTGCTCTCTTTCTACCTTCGGGGAGGAGGGGAGCGGCGGGGGTTTCTGAAGGACGAAGAAGCAACGGGCGAATGGTAGGAACTGCCCCTGTTTCCCCTTGCTTTTAAGGGGGGGGAGGGGGACGTTCCGCATTTCCCATTAAAGAATCAGGCCATGATCTCTCCCACGACGCCGCGATTGACGCGTGCCGTTAGGGGAGGGCGCGGTGGATACAGAGTGGGATACGGCGTGCCGCAGGCCGCGCGTGCCCGTGCACTGTTTTGGGCCTAGCCCCACAGCGCTCGGCACCGTGTCTGGCCCAGGCCCGGGGGCTCCTGTCGGTCTACTAAAGTAGGGGTACCTTAGTATCCCGAACTTGTGCACGGGCAGTTGCAGCGTCCCGCGGCAAGGCTTGCCAGGCGACCGCCAAGATCCCTTTTTGGTTCCTTTGGAGCCATTCAAGAACAAAGTATTCGAGTCAAAGAGACAAGACCCCGGCAAGAGGAGCTTTCCGGGAAGGCAACTCAAGGCACAGAATCACTCAAGACACGAGACCCCAGCAAGAGGAGCTTGCCGGGAAGGTCAACCAACGCGCATCAAGAGAGCTTGCCGCGACGCGCCACGCGTCTCGGCAAGACCCGGTGAGCGACAAGCTCCCGGGCGCGACAAGATAGCGACCGCGGCAAGGCGCTTGCCGCGGCAAGCTTCCACTCAGTACCCGTGCTCCAGCGCATCCGCCCACGTGTCGCCCTGGGGCCCTTCCAGGCGCACATGGCGGAAGGCTGTGCAGCCAGGGGAACACGGTGGCAAGCGGCAATGACGTGGCTGCCGTCGCGGCGGATGGTGGCGCCATGACGGTCACTTTTTGCACTGTTTGGGGCGACGGCGACGGGCATTCAATGCCCTTATCCCCTGCCGTCAGAGTTAGGTATAGAGCACTATACAACACTGTTCCAACTACCACCCATTTTACACTTTTACCCTCGACTGTGTTGCCACCTGTCGGTGACCCCTTTGACCTAGAAAAGGAGGCCCATGCGCAACGTAGAAGAGGTTCCGATCATCGATCACTCTCGCGTTCGGTCTTGCCAGCGGTTAGAGCATACTGTAGCTCTCCTCGCTCCCGAGCAAAGAACTCAATACAAACCAAATCAGGAGTAGGGTTTTACGCATCCGTGCGGCCCGAACCTGGGTAAACTGCTCGCATGTACGCCTCGATCCGCTCTTTGTGCATCCTCCGCCCCCTTGCCGTACCGAAAAGGGGCTCCGGTCCCATAGGTGTTTGTGGGCGATCAGTTTCCCCGACAGTTGGGTTGCCCGGCTCGTGTGCTTACCCCTACATTCTCAATTGTTTGGCTAGGGTGTAAAGGGAGAACTGCTGCGATTGTACTTCTGGCTTGTCCGGTCAAGTACCGCAGTAGGGAAAGCCAAAAACTGACCGTCATGATAAGCGAGAACCTGGTCCAAAATTCGGTGACTTAGTTTTGTACCACGATCGATAGAGATCTACCCCGTGTTATACGAAGGGTTGGTTTTTTTGCCCAGCCAGGTGCAATTGGATACCTTAGTTAGGGAATATCATATTCGCACCAGGGGCTAGTACCTAGCCCCACATATCAAACTCCTACGACTAAGTGAAGGCAATAACGCCGCATATTCTGATTGCCTGGTTCGCTCCACATACACCTCCTACAAGGACCAAGATGTTGAATAAAGAGTGTATGTGCATATGACCGAACACCCCAGTACTATGTGCATGGGGGCTGAAGCTGACGACTGGAAACTTTCAGATTTACATAAACAGTCACACAGGAGGTAAAAGTCGCTCATATTATAACAGCGCAAAAGTTATATACATCGGTTCATAAGCTTAAGTCTTTACAGCCGAACACAATTACTCAAAGATAATATCCTTCGAGAACTGGCCTTCTACAAGGCGGGCGCCTTCTATGACATCCTCGAAGTACTTCTCCGGCTTGCGGTGCTCCTTGCCCGCGGGTGGGCCAGCAATAGCTATGTCCTGCACCCTCGTCTTCGCCCAATGCACCTTCACACGAGTGAAGGCCATCCGAGCACCTTCTATACAGGCCGAACGCTTCAAAGCGTCAACCCGTGGACTCGCCTCGACGAGCCGCTTCACCAATCCGAAGTAGGTACTTGGGATTGGATCAGCGGGCCATAGCCGGACTATCAAGTCCTTCATGGCCAAACCCGCCATGTTGTGCAACTCGACCAGCTGCTTCATCTGGTAGTTCAGGGGCACCGGATGTTTTGGCGCATAGAATTGCGTCCAAAACAACTTCTCCGTGCCATTCCCCTCCTGTTCTCGGAAGTGTTGGGCAGCGTCCGCACTTCTCCTTGGAAGATCAGCAAACACACCTGGAGAACTCCATAACCGTGTCATCCCAAGATAATTCTGCCCTCTGAAGATGCTCTATAAGAGAAAGGTCTTACCAGATGCTATCTGTCTCGCCTGCTTGATCTCCTCACCAGCGTTGTGTGCCTCGCTTCGCGCATCCTGGGCATTCTTCACTGCCGCAGTAAGCTCGGACGCTTGTTCCGAAGTCTTCTTTTCCAATGCCTCACATTTGAAAATGGCATCTTTGAGCTCATCCGTGACTTCGGACACCCGAGCCTGGTGCTTCTCGCGCACGGCATTTTCGGCCTCCAGTTCGGCAACCGCTTTATCAGCGATCGCCTTGCTCGCCTCGGCCTCCTTCTTGGCCTTCGCGAGCTCGCCCTTGAGGGCCTCGAGCTCAGTGGTGCCAACTGTGTAACACAAAATTTCATAAAGGTTCCATACTCTATTTATGTTCTTAGTCTATTTGACATCTTAAAATTCTTTAAAATCTGCATTCCTTGCGTTTCATCTAAACACAGGTTCACGCGGTCGAGGTCCGCGTTGGCCAACAAGAGCTTCCGATTTAGTTCCGCAACTTCGGCATCTCAATTAGTTGCCGAGACTAGTGATGCATGTTCAAATACAAAAAACATACATTTCAGCTCTAGAATATGCTATACTATGGATACTTCGCCTGATTCTATTCAGAATCACCCAAAGCATCAAAGGCTACTGGCTATATATGTGCATATAAAACAAATAAAAGTTCTATAAAGAACATTACATTGCTTACCTCAAAGCCTGTTAACAGGCTGTTGAAAGCTTCATTTAGTCCGCCTTTGACGGACTGAATCTTCTTCATCAGTGCACACAATACGGTGCGGTGCTCCTCCACGACGAAAGCACTTTGCAGCGGTCCCTCCATAGGGTACGGCGCCTCCGAATTGACTTCGGGCGTCATTGTATCCACCCCCGCCTGGGGGGTCTGGTCTTCGGACCCAGGATCCGCACCAGGCTCCGGGTCAATGTTCGGGAGGGCCCCAGATTGTTTGGGCCCCCCGTCTTCAGTCTCCATGGGGGTTGTTTCCCCATGGTCAGCGGCAGCCGAGGTGGTACCCTCGGTCGCCCTATCACTTGCCGCGCCCCCATCTCCTTGATCGGAGGACGCACACCTGGAAGACACTTCGGTGTCCCCATGGGCCACGGCCGATGGACCTCGGGCCGGCGGGTCACTCTTCGTCTCTCAAGACGGCAAAGAGTTCCCCTCTGAGGAGGCATCAGGTTTTGCTTGCGGAGGGCTGTAGGTCAGCAGGTGACAAATACTTAAAGAGCATTAGTATGCCAAATAAACAGAGTGCAGTAATTGACATATTCGAATAACTTACGTTTCGGTCGGGGGCTTCTCCCTAGGCTTCACCATGAAGCTATGTTCGGATGATGAATCTGAACGGGTAGAGAGGTTCAGCCTCCCCCGGGGTGCGGCCGCGGCCGTGTCAGCGGCGGCCTCCCTCTTTGTCCCCCTGCCCTGCGGAGGGGGCTCTTCTTCTTCTTCTTTTTCTTCTTCGTCATCCTCCTCCTCTTCGGAGGAGAGGATGTTGATCTTCTCAGAATTCTCGTCCGCATGGTGGGGGCTGTCTCCAGCCTCCTTTCCCTTCTTCTTCGGCTTCTTGACTGGCGCCTTGTACGGGGACGGGACCAGCATCGCCGTCAGCCGAGGCGATTATGGGTCTTCGGGCAAAGGCGTCGGACACTTTATCTGGGTTGCCTACTTCGTCCAGCCCTGTATATCGTGCAAAAACTCCAATTCCTGTTATCACTAATAAGGAAGGGGATGTATGTTCAGCGGAATTTTCTATTACCTCTGGGGCGGAGAACGTGGTACTATAGCCCACGTCCTCGGTTTCCTCCGGCTAATCCTACTGGCTCTTGATGTGATGCTTCTAGATCTCTTTGTGCGTAAAGCCAAAGAGATGCTCCAGAGGCCTATCTCCTGCCGGATTGAACTCCCATAGAAAGGAGTCTTGGTTTTGCCAAGGAAGAACAAGCTGGGCCAGCATTACCTGGACCATGGTCGAGAGCAGATAGCCCTTGGAAATCACGCCGGACACGCGGCTCTGGAGTGCCGTCACCTCAACTTGAGATTCCCAGTCCATAATCTTTTTGGTCCAGGAGGTCAACCTCTCCGGGGGTCCAGATCTGAAGGCAGGTTCCGCCGCCCATTTGGCATCACAGGGTTCAGTGATATAGAACCACTCCTGCTGCCAAACCTTGTTCGTTACCATGAACGACCCTTTTGGCCAAGTCATATTCGGGAGCTTGCTAATCATAGCACCCCCGCACTCCACGTGCTGCCCGTCCACTACCTTCGGCTTCACGTTGAAGGTTTTTAGCCATAGGCCAAAGGGTGGAGGGATGCGGAGGAAAGCCTCACTCACCACTATAAAAGCGGAGATGTGGAGGATTGAGTTCGGGGCTAGATCCTGGAAATCTAGCGTGTAGAAAAACAACAAACCCCGAACAAAGGGGTGGAGAGGGAATACTAGCCCCCTAACAAAGTGCGAAAGGAACACAGCTCTCTCGCCTCCTCTGGGACGGGAGTCGCCTGGCCCTTGGCAGGGAATCGGTGCACGATGTTGGCGGGGAGATAGCCCGCGCTGCGAAGATCCTCCACGTTTTTCTTAGTGACCGTGGAGGCCTCCCACTTGCCCCTGGCGCCAGATCCAGCCATTGCTGGGGAAGGAAGTAGTGGTTGAGGAACGGAGGGCGGTAGGCGCAAGAGATGAGGATGCTGGGGCTAGGGCGATTGGAGAGATCGAGCTTGAGGAAAGCGTGGGGCTAATGAAATTGATTGGTATCCTTTTATAACACTTTGAATACATAACGTCCCCCCACTTTAGCCATAAACCTCGCTGGTTCCCAAAGCGGTTGTGTGTAATGCATGATGTGGAGGCTCCCGTCACATTGATAAGGATCCCACAATAAGAGGCACAATCTCTATTCTGATAAGACGTGTCAATGAGGATATACCACAAAACGCGAAACTAGGACCAAATAAAATGGTTCGATATGTTAGTGGGATGGACGCGACACTTCACCTAAGAGTTGTCAGTAAAGACGCATTATTCATTTTCCTTCAACACCTTGCCTTCGAGGGTAAGGGTTGTACTAACCGTGCAGAGCCGAACACAATACACCTTTTTGCAGAAGATATATTCGGAAGAAGGAACCTGCCTTGCAATGTCGAAGAGAATACGGAAGCCGAACTCATCGTCATCGAAGATAGGTTCAGGGGCTACTGAGGGAGTCCTGGATCGAGGGGTCCTCGGGTGGCCAGATAACTCTTGGTGGGCCGGACTGGTGGGCCGTGAAGATCATAGTGGAAGATCGTCTCTCGTATCCGTATAGGACTCCTGTATTCGTATAATGGCAGGTTTTAGGTTCGGGTGTAATCTTTCCTTGCTCTGCAAGATGGTTATGTACAAACCCTAGGCCCCTCCAGTGCATATATAAACTGGGGGGTTTAGTCCGTATAGCCTAATAGAGAAACACAAAATTCTCATAGGCTAGACTCTAGGGTTTAGCCATTACGATCTCGAGGTAGATCGGCTCTTTTAATCATATTCATCCATATTAATATAGCAGGAAGTAGGGCATTACCTCGATCGAGAGGGCCTGAACCTGGGTAAACATCGTGTCCCCAGCCTCCTGTTACCATCAATCCTCAGACGCATAGTTCGGGAATCCGTACCCGAGATCCGCCGGTTTTGACACCGACAATCGTCCTCCGAAGAGTATTTTTTTGGGGTATTGTTGGTGAGGTTATCCTCGCCGCTCTTGGCCACCTGCCGGAGTATCCAACATGCCCGAAGGCTATGCATTGTTTCGGTATCTGGTGATGAGTGTATTTGACAGGGCCTATCGAGCCATTCTTCGAAGACAGTTCTATGACCCTTAAATGGCTTGGTTTTCTTGTCCAAAGTATGATGATTAGGTGCCCCGCGAGGGTGCATCTTTTTTGCCCGCACGGGAAATGGCTTAAAGGCCTGAGGTTCCCAGCGGGCCGTTTGGCTTTTCCAAGCGCTTTCCATTGTGCAGTACTTCTTTACAATGTGTGCTAAATCTTCAAAGTGCAGTACGCGATGGCGATTGAGGGCATTAAGGATCCCTTCATCCGTATAGTTGTTACAAAATACCGAAATTGCATCGTCGTCGCAATAGTATTTTATCTTGTTTTTAAGAAGGAGGAATTTGTCCCAAAAGTTATGGACTGTCTCTTGAGGCTGCTGTCGCACATACATTCGGTCGCATATGTCCAGAGGGCCAGAATTGCTTGGAGAATATTGCTTGTGGTGAGTGGGAGGGATTAAATTCGCACCCTGACACACAATGGAATCCTCAGTTTGAGGGATTTCCCGATTTACCATCCCAGGTTCCGGAGTGTCCAGTGGATTCTCAGACTTGATGTCCGATTTTGTGTCCGGGGGACAGGGAGTGTCCTCCCGAGGACGGGTATCTGGCTTTCCAAGTTCGTAAATCCGAACGTAATTTGTTCTCAACGTAGGAGTAGAGTTATTGTCAGCTTGCTCTTCCACAACCGCTACTTGATAAGTGGTCGGTGGAGTTTTAATCTCTCTCTGGTCGGGTTTAAGCCCAATCCGATCATAGTCAATTGAGACCCCCAGGGCGGCGATGCGATCTAACATCTTGTTCAAAGACGATAGATCTGTCGGGTCCATCTTGTCGGAGTATTCAGGGCTGATACAAAGAGGGCTTTTGGCGACTCGGGGGTTCACTTTCGGCTTAATGGCCGAACGGGCACCCATGGTGAAGCCGCCAAGCTGGTGGGTTTGCCCTGAAACTAAGGCTCCTCCGGAGGTGATACTGTCATTGATGACAAGTCAAGCCATCGAGCCTTTCGACGACGGCACAGTGGAACTCTCAATGAAAGCACCAATGGCGTTGTCTAAACCGGCAGATCTCGGGTAGGGGGTCCCGAGCTGTGCGTCTATGGATGAAACTTAATAGGAGGCAGGGGACCCTTTATTTACCCAGGTTCGGGCCCTCTTGATGGAGGTAATACCCTATTTCCTGCTTGATTGACTTTGATGAGTATAGGGGTTAGAAGAGTGGATCTACCTCGGGATCGTAATGACTAAACCCTAGATGTCTAGCCTGTATGATTATGATTGCTCTACGGGCTAAACCCTCTGGTTTATATAGACACCAGAGGGGGCTAGGGTTGTACCAAGTCGGTTTACAGAGGAAGGATTCTGTGGGGACCCCGACTTAGAAGTCGAGATCACCGGATGCACGTGTATAGTGATCCCAGAGATCAATGCTCACAGAACACACAGAAGCTGAATAACAAGAGTCTTACATCCATACATATCGTCTTACACAAATTAAGGCCATTATGGCCAAGTCTTACATAGATAAAGCCTCACGGGCTGAATAGCGAATAACTCAAATAGCGGAAGTCTTCGATAGTAGGTAGAACCCATGCCATCTGCCTTAACCCTACAGGCATTCTGACTGGGATAGCGTCCTAGTTCGCATGTTCGTCTCCAAAGAACTCTTCATCATATTCATGTTCCTCCATGCCTGGCCAATTAAATAACCAGTGGCAAGCCAATGAGTACTTTGAATGTACTCGCAAGCAACCCATGATGTGGTACAAAGTAACAGTGCAATAATGAACAATCTAGCAAAGAGCTAGAAATAAATATTCTACCATCAAGTTTATGCATCAATAAACTCGCGTAACCTCGAAGGCAGGTTACCGATATCAACATGAATATGATTCAACTCATCGAGTCAAGTCACCACCTTGACTCATCACACACATTGTCACCGATGAAGTAAAATTCTGGACATAGTTTAAGGAGCACCACCCAACTGTCCATGACCGTGGACACGGCTATTCGAATAGTTTTACACTCTGCAGAGGTTGCGCACTTTACCCACAAGATCCGGGGAACTTCCGTGTCATCCACGACCCGCGGTACCTCAAGTACCCGGGGTAAGCACCCGGTCATTACCTTTCCTTAGACGACACTAACATAGAGTCCACTCGTTAGTACACGGCCCTCGGGTACAAACAATAGATCATGGGACTTGCCCTAATTTCAATGTCACGCGTACCCGAAGGGACCAACGGTGTATCCGGTGCCCTGTGAAAACAGTCATGGTCGTCTATCCAAGCATGACCCCGTCCCGGGAAAGACCTCAAGTCTTCCCGTCACTAGTAATGCGGGCACCATGCTAGTATCGACCTAAGTAATCAATAAAGCCCCGTCCCATAAGGGGTAGTGTGGTCGCACATGTTTGGTTGGGACGGTAGTCACACATAAATCTAATCCATTATTTCACCATGCACTAGATTAACCGGCACATCACTTCTTCCTCAAGTGATGACCTAACTCAACGTCACCCTCGGGCATTAGGGGCAACCGATGGGTTTATGCAAGGATTTCAACCACGAGGGTTGATATCACACATGCATCACTAAGCATCATTACTAACATCTAGCACATAGCAATATCAAGATCATGGCATGCATCATGTAGTGGTTCAACTATGTCACCATCGTAACCCTATCATCATGCATCGGAAACAAACGGGTTCCGAAGAACAAGTGTATCATGGTCAAAGGGCTGCTTGCCTGGATTGGCTTGGTCTTCAAAGGCTTCAAATCCTTCTCCTTCTCCTTCTTCAGCAACTTCGTCAAATACGGTATCTATACGTCGCATAATAACAACGGAAAAATAAGACCACAAATAAAACAGAAAAATCAAAGTGCTCAGAAAAATGTCAACTCATTTTTGTAAAATACTAGAGGGATTTCTAAGATGGGGAAAATTCTTAGTTGTAGTTTTGGAGTAACACAATGGAATCTATTGATTTTAGAACAGGAGTTTTATTGCTCAAATTTGAATTTAAATTTGAACAGAACAGAAAAGTTTCATGGATGAGAGTGAAAGTGACACCATTAAATAGGTTGGAATATTACAAGAATTTAGGAGTTGGAATTATTTCATTTGGATCAATATTCTTTTCAGTAAAAATGTTTGAAATATTTACAGAAAGAATAAAGAAAATGCCCCTGTGCTACTGGGCCAGAGGGGCCACAGTGCACGGCCCAGGGCGAACCAGCCTAGCCGCACGGGCGCCTGCGCGCGCACGTCAGGTTTTCAAACCTGACGGGCGGGGCCCGGCGGTCAGTGGCTGAGAGGAAGGGGAGAGAGGGGTGAGGATGACAGGCGGGGCCCGCCTATCATCTCCAACCTCACGGCCACGGCGACGGCGAGCTCACCAGCGAGGATTCCGGTCACGGCGACGGCAACGGAGGGCAGGGACGTGACCAGCTCGAGTGGCGGATGCAGTGGAGGTGGTGCGGCACGCCGGGGAGGTCGGGTTCGCCGGCGGCGAGGTGGGACGGCGGAGGATCGTCGGGAGGTCAACGCTCCGGCCGTTTCCGACTGCAACAGAAGGGGGAAATAGAGGGGAACGCATCAGTGGAGTGTGGGGGTTCCAAATCGGGCAAAAGGAAGGGCGGAGGAGGCCCATACTGCGAGATCACCGGCGGCCCGACGCGGCGGAGCTCCGGTCGATCCCGAGCACTGGGACCTTCTGGGGATGAACGAGTGGTGCTGGGGGACTGAGGGAGATGTGGTGAAGCTGCTGGTACTGTTGGAGAGGCTCGGGGTGGGGGTCCTATATATAGGGGAACGGCGGAGCCCCGTGGTCCAGTGCGCCAGCGAGCTCCTGCTCGGCGCTACAACGCACGGGAGGTGAGTGGAGTGAGTCTACGGCGTTGCTGGACGAGCTCTACGTCCGTTTGAGGTGAGAGGAGGAGCGGGGAACCTTCCAGGCCGTGCGCGCGTGTGAGGCCGAGGAGTGGGTGTTGCGGGCGGCCGGTGCGCGTGCGACGACGGCCACTGGAGGGCGCAGGAGGAGGGGGGACAGCGCCGGGGTGTTTGCGGACGTCGAGGCGCGTTGAGAGGCGCGAGGGGAGGCCCGAGGCTGTCGGGGGCAGCTGATTGGGCGAAGCTACAGTGCGGTGGCGCACTGTAGCGTGCTCCAGTGCGCCCGAATGGCTGGCACATTCGTGCCCTCGCCGCTCTGGTCATGTCCAACGTGCCCAAGGGTGTCTAGAAGGTCAAGGGAGGAGTAAAGAAATGTCCTGTGGCCTTGGATGCTCTGGAGATGCTGTGAGAGAAAGAGGAGGCTGGTAACTTGGTGAGAAATGGCTGTCCAGCAGGGTAAACTAGGGTTCTTACCCCTCAATCATGGAGCTGGGGTCCTGGGGAAGTTACTGGAGGTAGCCAGTAACTGGTTGATCATGTGGTAGAAAGTTGAGGCCAAGGTAAAATGTGAAAGTGATCAAGAAGAGGGTTTTGGTAAAAAGCCAGAAGGTGTTTGATCAGTGTTTGGTCAAGCAAATGATCTCCACTTGCCATGACACTTAACAGGATTGAATGACATGTGAAAATAGGGTGCTTCACCAAATTTGGGCTCATTTGAAGAAACTAACCAATGTAACTTTGGTGAACCCTAGAAATCAACAGAAATGGCTTCATCTTGTTTGAGTCAAGCTAATCATCTCCCCTTGATGCACCACTTGGTGTAGTTTCATCATTTGGGGTATTGATCATGCCCACAAAGTTTGAAGCTCCAGATAAAAAGTTGGTAATGTAAAGTTGTTCAAATTTGCATTTGAACAGAAAGGGTTTTGGGGAGATCTGATCAAGTTGCTCTATTCCAAATCTTGTTCCATTTGGTGTAGATGCCTTATTAGGCATTTCTAGCATGTGCACCCAATTTGAGAGCATTTGGACAAGTTTGGCAATGTAAAGTTGCTCAAACTTCAAATATGGACAGAATGGTTATGAAGGGTTTTGAGGATGTTTTCTTGCTTCCCAAGGCATGCGACTTGGCAAGATCATAAAATATGCCATATATGACATGATAGAATTTCCTTGGAATTTTTGGAGAATATTTCCTTTGTAAATATTTCAAAATCTTGAAATATCCAGAAAGGGTTTTAGAGGGATTAGCCCATTATTTTGAACATGACCAAGTGTTGAAACTCTTATATATGGACAATATATGTCCTCTGAGTCTCCCTGAATTTTGGCAAATATTTTTGAAATACTTAAATAATTTTTCCCTATTAAAGACCATTTCTGGCCTTAAGAAAAAGCTTTTAAATAAAATAGGAAAATAACTTTTAAAATTATACTCTTGTGGTTTCTGGGAGTCCTATGACTACTAGGTTTCAAATATACTTTTTGAAATAATTTTCTCACCCTAAATCAAGCACTTGCAGTGCAAATCTCAATTCAAGGGTTTTTGGAAAACTAAATTTATAAAATACATTTTGGCCAAATTAATTTTGTAAGAAAATTCTATACTGTTATATAACACTTGGCATGATCATTGGGCAGAAGTTTTGGGTATGGAGATGAATTCTACAAGAGGGGATAGTTGACTTTAATGAGCACATGAAAAAGCACATGAAGAAAAACTCAACTCCAAATAAAAGCCAAATGATGCCAAAAAAATTTGTTGGTCCAAATTTTCATGCTTCATTGATGCAAATAACATGTTACAAAATGCAGGGTGTGACAGACCTACCCCCCTTACAAGGATCTCGTCCCCGAGATTCCTAAACTAGGTCTTGAAAGAGATCGGGAAACTCGGATCTAAGATAGTCTTCACGTTCCCAGGTTGCTTCTGCTTTGGTGTGGTTGCTCCACTGGACCTTGAAGTACTTGATGGTACGGCTTCACGTCCATCGCTCTGCTTTGTCCAAAATGCGGATGGGCTTCTCGCGGTAGGTCAAATCAGGCTGCAGATCAATGGCTTGGTGATCAACATCCTTGTAGAGATTAGGCTTGTCTGGAACTTGGAGACATTTCCGGAGTTGTGACACATGGATTACATTGTGCACATCGGATAGCTCAGGTGGTAGTTCCAACTGGTAAGCCACTTCTCCTCATCGTGCAGTGATCTCAAACGGTCCGATGAACCTTGGTGCAAGCTTCCCCTTAACGTGGAAATGCTTGGTTCCCTTCAGAGGAGTTACTCGCAGGTACACATGGTCCCCGACATGGAAACTCATGTTCCGACGGTGAGTGTCAGCATAGCTCTTCTGCCTTGACTTGGCTGCCTTCAAACGCTCTCTAACTAGTTGGACTTGCTCTTCTGCTGCGCGGAGAATATCCGATCCAAAGACTAGTCCTTCTCCAGTCTCTGACCAGTTGAGGGGTGTGCGACATCTGCGTCCGTACAACACCTCAAATGGTGCCATCTAAAGGCTCGACTGGTAACTGTTGTTATAGGAGAACTCGGCAAAAGGGAGACAATCTTCCCACTTGGCTCCATATGCCAAGACACAGGCTCGGAGCATGTCTTCGAGTATCTGATTGACTCGCTCCATCTGACCTCCGGTCTGTGGGTGAAAAGCCGTGCTGAAAGATAACTTGGTTCCCAAGGCTTCTTGGAACTTCTTCCAGAACCTCGAGGTGAACTCGGTTCCTCGATTTGACACAATCTCCTTGGGAACGCCATGAAGACTTACGATTCGGTCGATGTAGTGAGATGCCAGTAGGTTGCCATCATAAGTGGTCTTGACAGGAATGAAATGGGCCACCTTGGTCAAATGATCGACTATGACCCAGATAGAGTCATGTCCTCTATTCGACCTTGGTAATCCAGTGATGAAGTCCATTCCGACTTTATCCCACTTCCACTCAGGAACTTTGAGTGGTTGAAGCAATCCAGCAGGTCGCTGATATTCAGCCTTGACCCTTTGGCACACATCACACTTTGCAACATAGGTTGCAATCTCTCTTTTCATCCCGTGCCACCAGAATCGTGCCTTCAAGTCTTGATACATCTTGGTTCCTCCGGGGTGGATGGAATACGGAGTGTCGTGGGCTTCTTGCAGAATCAGGTTCTTCAGCTCTGTGTTGTTTGGTATGCAGATGCGACCTTTGTACCAAACAATCCCGTGGTCATCTTCGGAGAATCCTGGGGCCTTGCCTAGCTTCATCTTCTTCTTGATGCCTTCAATGCTTGCGTGTCCATCTTGAGCCTTCTTGACTTCTTCCATCAGGGTGGGTCTGACTTCCAAATGATCCAGAAATCCAGGGGTGACCAATTCCAAACTAAATTGTTTGAATTCCTTAAACAAGGCTGGCTGCCTTTCTTGAATAACAACATTCAAAGAGCAAGCCTTCCTGCGTAAGGCATCGGCCACCACGTTAGCCTTTCCGGGGTGATATTGAACACTAAGGTCATAGTCTTTGATGAGTTCCAACCATATTCGCTACCTCATGTTCAATTCCTTTTGGGTGGAAATGTACTTCAGACTTTGTGGTCTGTGTAGATCTCACACCGTTTCCCTAGGAGGTAATGCCTCCATGTTTTCAAGGCATGAACTACTGCCGCTAACTCAAGATCGTGAGTGGCGTAGTTCTCCTCATGGGGTCGTAGCTGCCTGGAGAGGTATGCTATGACTCGGCCTTCTTGCATCAGAACGCTTCCCAATCCGGTTCGAGAGGCATCACAATATATCACGAACTCCTTGTGAATATCAGGTGTTGCCAGGACTGGGGCGGTGGTCAATCTCTTCTTGAGTTCTTGGAAGCTTTCTTCGCATTTTGGCGTCCACTCGAACTTCTTGTCCTTCTTGAGGAGGCGAGTCATTGGCCGTGCAATGCTAGAGAATCCTTCCACGAATTTGCAGTAATAGCCCGCAAGTCCGAGGAAGCTTCTGACTTCCTTGACGGTCGTTGGAGATTGCCATTGGGTCACAGCTTCGATCTTCGCGGGATCAACTGATAATCCTTCTTCGGTCAAGACGTGACCTAAGAATCCAACTTTATGCAGCCAAAACTCACACTTGCTGAATTTGGCATACAGTAGGTGCTCCCGAAGATTGTCTAGGACCATCCTCAGATGCTGCTCGTGCTCTTCCTCCGACTTCGAGAAGACAAGAATGTCATCAATGAAGACAACAACGAACTTGTCCAAATATTCCATGAAGACTTTATTCATGAGATACATGAAGTAGGTTGGGGCATTGGTTAACCCAAAGGACATGACCGTGCACTCGTACAGGCCATATCTGGCTACGAATGTCGTCTTCGAAATATCTTGGGGTCTGATCTTCAGCTGGTAGTACCCAGATCTGAGGTCGATCTTGGAGAACACCTTGGCTCCGGTGAGCTGATCAAACAGATCTTCGATATTGGGAAGTGGATATTTGTTCTTGATTGTAACTTCATTAAGGGAACGATAGTCAATGCATAAGCGGATGGTACCGTCCCTCTTTGCCACAAACAGAACAGGAGATCCCCAAGGGGAGGCACTTGGGCGAATAAATCCCTTCCTTAGCTTCTCTTCCAGCTGCTTCTTCAACTCAGCTAATTCTTCCGTCCCCATTCTATAAGGCTTCTTATAGATGGGTCCTGCTCCGGGCACAAGCTCGATGATGAACTCAATGTCACGGTCAGGGGGCATTCCCGGTAGTTCATCCGGAAAGACATCAGGATACTCACATACCAGCGGTACTTGCTCTAGCCCAACTTCAGACAGACAGTTGACTTGAGCGGCTTGAGCGGAAGAGGAGTTGGAAGCAAACTTGACTTCGACTCCCTGGTCATTGGTCACAGTGACTGTCCGATTGGCACAGTCTAACAAGCCTTGGTGCTTGCTGAGCCAATCCATCCCTAAGATCACATCCAAGCCTTGCGATCTTAGGATGATGAGGTCTGCTAGGAAGTCTACAACGTTAATGGTAATACCGACTCCTTTGCAGCCTATCTTCGCTCTCATCTCGGCTCCGGGGGTTTGTACCACCATAGGGTTATTCAGGGGTGTAGGGGTCATGCCACTTTTTAATGCAAATCTTTGAGTGACAAATGAATGCGTTGCTCCAGAATCAAACAAGACAGTTGCAGGTGCTGAGTTGACAAGGAACGTACCCAGCACGACGTCTGGGTCTTCCTGGGCTTCTTCAGCAGTGACGTGATTCACACGCCCCTTCCCATGGTTAGGTGGATTGCGAGGAGCTGGGTTCCTTGGTGGCATCCCGCGGCCTTGTCCCTGGTTCTGCGCATTGGGGCGCGGGGCATCAGGCTTCTTGTTGGGGCACACCCTTGAGATGTGTCCGGGCTGACCACATCCAAAGCAAGTGACTTGGTTTGGATTGATCTTGTTGCCACCACTGGTATTGGGGTTGAAAGCTGGCCTAGGGTTGGCATACTACTGAGGCTGAGGGTTGGCACGAGGTGCAGGAGCTCTTGGTTGCTGATAGGTTGGCTTGGTCGGGGCTGACTGCCACGGACGAGGCTTCTGGTTGCTGGAACTTCCCTTGCTGACCATCTTGCGCTTGCGAGTGTCTTCCAAAGCACGCCGATTGTCTTCAAGCATAAGTGCTTTGTTCACCAGGTCAAGGAAGGATGGGCAGTCGCACACGACAAGCGAGTATTGCAGGGTCTGATTGAGGCCTTCCATGAAGCGCTCCCTTTTTGCAGCATCAGTGCTGACATCTTCAGGGGCATACCTTGACAGAACACTGAACTTCTGCATGTACTCCTTGACAGTGCCACTTCCTTGCTTCAGGGCTCGGAACTCACGCTTTTTGATAGCCATGATTCCGGAAGGAATGTGGGCCTTCCGGAATTCTGCCTTGAAGTTGACCCAAGTGATGTCTTGTTCAGCATGCATGACCTTGAATCCATCCCACCAAGCTCTAGCAGTCCCCCCGAGGCAGTGGGCTGCATAAGCCACCTTCTCGCGGTCTTCGGTGCATCTGACTAGTTCCAGTATTTCCTCAATGGAGCGGATCCAGTCGTCTGCATCCAGGGGTTTAGTAGTCTCGATGAAAGTTGGCGGTGCATGCTTCTTGAACTCTGCCAACGTGGAACGTCCATTGCCATTCCCCGCCGGCTGGCGGTTGTTGGTGACAGCTTGAGCAATCAGCTGAAGGGCTGCAGTGTTGGCTTGGCGTTCCTCTCGGAAAGCTTGGAGAAGCTGAGCCATGTCCATGTTCGGAGGAGGTGGTGGTGGTGGAGCTTGGTCATTGGTTTGTTCGTGGCCTGCCTCTGGCTGAGCGGATGCTCCGGCTTCAGGCTGCTGGGTAGAGGTACCAGTACGAGTTACAACAGGCATCCTGTTGGAGCGGTAAAAGGTCTCATGACTTGGAAGAGGGAAAGCAAGATAGATGGGTGCCTAGTAAGGGGGTGGGTGTGACTCTAATCAAATCATGCAAGGGCCGAAAGGCCAAAACATATTCATTAAAATCCAAATGGGTGATGTAGTCGTTTACACATTCCCGAAGGATGAATACGACATACATCCAGACACAACAAAAGCAAACACTAGATGGTTTCATATGAACCATGCAAGGACTCGACTGCGCATAGGGGTTACACGACCTATCCTACCGTAGGGGTCACAACTGGCATATCCGAGTAGCGAATAATGCCTAAGCGGCGGAATGCTCGGTCGCGTATTCCGGCTCTTCTGGGTCTTCCTCCTTGTCTTCATCTGTCTGGGCCCCTTTGTCACTTGAGGGTGTGGGGGAGTGGAGGAGTTGGATACGACGGTGCTTCGTCGGTGGTGCAGGGAAAAGCTTGCGATATTCCCTTGCCGTCATCCGGCGTCACCGAGGTGGTTCTTTATTCTTGGAAGATACATCCTCGGAGGGCCTTCCGCCTCGATATGCAATAGCGAATTGTCCAGAAGGTGCTCCTTTGTTCTTGATCCTATTAGCCTTCTCATGAGCTCGACGAAGAAGTGCCTTGGTCTTGTGAAGTTCTTCTCGAAGCTTCATTGATTCCGAGGCCAAGTCTTGTGCCAAGCTGTCGGCACATAGACTGAAGTAGGTCTGGAACCGAAGCGAGAGTCCTTCCTTCAGTGGATGGGCTAGTGCGCTGCTTTCTTCTTCACCTTCCTTCCGGTAAGGTAAGAAGCGAGTTGTCATCTTGGCTGCCATCTCCAGACGAAGCTCGCGGAGACGGGTTAGTGCCTTGAGTGCAGCAGCCTCGACAGCGAGTGGTAGTGTTGCCATCTGGGGTCCCTCGAAGAACCAACTTGTGGGAGGATCGTTTGCCTTCACGGTCACTTCCACATGGTACTCCACCTCAGTGTCACTAACCCAATGCTCAAGGTAGGTGAGGATGGGTGCTCGGTGGAACTGACACTCCTGGAGGCTATCCTCGAAAAGCAAGGGAAACCCAGTGGTCAGGTGCTCTTCGGGTACAGCGGCCATCTACAAAGGTGGAATAGGACGGGTTAATAAGCTGATGAAATCTCAGGTTTAGAAAAGAAGAGAGGTTCAGAAGGTTTTTTTGAAAAAGGGTCTCATCTAACTAACGCCCATGCTAACTAAGGCTTCCTACAGTCAGGATGGCTCTGATACCAGCTCTGTGGGGACCCCGACTTAGAAGTCGAGATCACCGAATGCACGTGTACAGTGATCCCAGAGATCAATGCTCACTGAACACACAGAAGCTGAATAACAAGAGTCTTACATCCATACATATCGTCTTACACAAATTAAGGCCATTATGGCCAAGTCTTACATAGATAAAGCCTCACGGGCTGAATAGCGAATAACTCAAATAGCGGAAGTCTTCGATAGTAGGTAGAACCCATGCCATCTGCCTTAACCCTACAGGAATTCTGACTGGGATAGCGTCCTAGTTCGCATGTTCTTCTCCAAAGAACTCTTCATCATATTCCTGTTCCTCCATGCCTGGCCAATTAAATAACCAGTGGCAAGCCAATGTGTACTTTGAATGTACTCGCAAGCAACCCATGATGTGGTACAAAGTAACAGTGCAATAATGAACAATCTAGCAAAGAGCTAGAAATAAATATTTTACCATCAAGTTTATGCATCAATAAACTCGCGTAACCTCGAAGGCAGGTTACCGATATCAACATGAATATGATTCAACTCATCGAGTCAAGTCACCACCTTGACTCATCACACACATTGTCACCGATGAAGTAAAATTCTGGACATAGTTTAAGTAGCACCACCCAACTGTCCATAACCGTGGACATGGCTATTTGAATAGTTTTACACTCTGCAGAGGTTGCGCACTTTACCCACGAGATCCGGGGAACTTCCCTGTCATCCACTACCCGCGGTACCTCAAGTACCCGGGGTAAGCACCCGGTCATTACCTTTCCTTAGACGACACTAACATAGAGTCCACTCGTTGGTACATGGCCCTCGGGTACAAACAATAGATCACGGGACTTGCCCAAATTTCAATGTCACGCGTACCCGAAGGGACCAACGGTGTGTCCGGTGCCCTGTGAAAACAGTCATGGTCATCTATCCAAGCACGACCCCGTCCCGGGAAAGACCTCAAGTCTTCCCGTCACTAGTAATGCGGGCACCATGCTAGTATCGACCTAAGTAATCAATAAAGCCTCGGCCCATAAGGGGTAGTGTGGTTGCACATGTATGGTTGGCACGGTAGTCACACATAAATCTAATCCATTATTTCACCATGCACTAGATTAACAGGCACATCACTTCTTCCTCAAGTGATGACCTAACTCAACGTCACCCTCGGGCATTAGGGGCACCCGATGAGTTTATGCAAGGATTTCAACCACTAGGGTTCATATCACACATGCATCACTAAGCATCATTACTAACATCTAGCACATAGCAAGATCAAGATCATGGCATGCATCATGTAGTGGTTCAACTAGGTCACCATCGTAACCCTATCATCATGCGTCGGAAACAAACGGGTTCCGAAGAACAAGTGTATCATGGTCAAAGGGCTGCTTGCCTGGATTGTCTTGGTCTTCAAAGGCTTCAAATCCTTCTCCTTCTCCTTCTTCAGCAACTTCGTCAAATACGGTATCTATACGTCGCATAATAACAACGGAAAAATAAGACCACAAATAAAACAAAAAAATCAAAGTGCTCAGAAAAATGTCAACTCATTTTTGTAAAATACTAGAGGGATTTCTAAGATGGGGAAAATTCTTAGTTGAAGTTTTGGAGTAACAGAATGGAATCTATTGATTTTAGAACAGGAGTTTTATTGCTCAAATTTGAATTTAAATTTGAACAGAACAGAAAAGCTTCATGGATGAGAGTAAAAGTGACACCATTAAATAGGTTGGAATATTACAAGAATTTAGGAGTTGGAATTATTTCATTTGGATCAATATTCTTTTCTGTAAAAATGTTTGAAATATTTACAAAAAGAATAAAAGAAAATGCCACTGTGCTACTGGGCCAGAGGGGCCACAGTGCACGGCCCAAGGCGAACCAGCCCAGCCGCACGGGCGCCTGCGCGAGCACGTCAAGTTTTCAAACCTGACGGGCGGGGCCCGGCGGTCAGTGGCTGAGAGGAGGGGGAGAGAGGGGTGAGGATGACAGGCGGGGCCCGCCTGTCATCTCCAACCTCACGGCCATGGCGACGGCGAGCTCACCGGCGAGGATTCTGGCCACGGCGACGGCAACGGAGGGCAGGGACGTGATCAGCGTCGAGTGGCGGATGCAGTGGAGGGGTGCGGCACGCCGGGGAGGTCGGGTTCGCCGGCGGCGAGGTGGGACGGCGGAGGATCGTCGGGCGGTCGTCGCTCCGGCCGTTTCTGACTGCAACAGAAGGGGGAAACAGAGGGGAACGCATCAGTGGAGTCTGGGGGTTTCAAATCGGTCAAAATGAAGGGCGGAGGAGGCCCGTACTGCGTGATCACCGACGGCCCGACGCGGCGGAGCTCCGGTCGATCCCGAACACTGGGACCTTCTGGGGATGAACGGGTGGTGCTGGGGGACTGAGGGAGATGTGGTGAAGCTGCTGGTGCTGTTGGAGAGGCTCGGGGGGGTCCTATATATAGGGGAACGGCGGAGCCCCGTGGTCCAGTGCGCCGGCGAGCTCCTGCTCGACGCTACAGCGCACGGGAGGTGAGGGGAGTGAGTCCACGGCGTTGCTGGCGAGCTCTACGTCCATTTGAGGAGAGAGGAGGAGCGAGGAACCTTCCAGGCCATGCGCGCGTGTGAGGCCGAGGAGTGGGTGCTGCGGGCGGCCGGTGCGCGTGCGACGACGGCCACTGGAGGGCGCAGGAGGAGGGGGGACAGTGCCGGGGTGTTTGCGGACGTCGAGGCGCGTTGAGAGGCGCGAGGGGGAGGCCCGAGGCTGTCGGGGGCAGCTGATTGGGTGAAGCTACAGTGCGGTGGCGCACTGTAGCGTGCTCCAGAGCGCCCGAATGGCTGGCACATTCGTGCCCTCGCCGCTCTGGTCATGTCCAACGTGCCCAAGGGTATCTAGAAGGTCAAGGGAGGAGTAAAGAAATGGTCTGTGGCCTTGGATGCTCTGGAGATACTGTGAGAGAAAGAGGAGGCTGGTAACTTGGTGAGAAATGGGTGTCCAGCAGGGTAAACTAGGGTTCTTACCCCTCAATCATGGAGCTGGGGTCCTGGGGAAGTTACTGGAGGTAGCCAGTAACTGGTTGATCATGTGGTAGAAAGTTGAGGCCAAGGTAAAATGTGAAAGTGATCAAGAAGAGGGTTTTGGTAAAAAGCCAGAAGGTATTTGATCAGTGTTTGGTCAAGCAAATGATCTCCACTTGCCATGACACTTAACAGGATTGAATGACATGTGAAAATAGGGTGCTTCACCAAATTTGGGCTCATTTGAAGAAACTAGCCAATGTAACTTTGGCGAACCCTAGAAATCAACAGAAATGGCTTCATCTTGTTTGAGTCAAGCTAATCATCTCCCCTTGATGCACCACTTGGTGTAGTTTCCTCATTTCGGGTATTGATCATGCCCACAAAGTTTGAAGCTCCAGATAAAAAGTTGGTAATGTAAAGTTGTTCAAATTTGCATTTGAATAGAAAGGGTTTTGGGGTGATCTGATCAAGTTGCTCTATTCCAAATCTTGTGCCATTTGGTCTAGAAGCCTTATTAGGCATTTCTAGCATGTGCACCAAATTTGAGAGCATTTGGACAAGTTTGGCAATGTAAAGTTGCTCAAACTTTAAATATGGACATAATGGTTATGAAGGGTTTTGAGGATGTTTTCTTGCTTCCCAAGTCATGGGACTTGGCAAGATCATCAAATATGCCATATATGACATGATAGAATTTCCTTGGAATTTTTGGAGAATATTTCCTTTGTAAATATTTCAAAAGCTTGAAATATCCAGAAAGGGTTTTAGAGGGATTATCCCATTATTTTGAACATGACCAAGTGTTGAAACTCTTATATATGGACAATATATGTCCTCTGAGTCTCCCTGAATTTTGGCAAATATTTTTGAAATACTTAAATAATTTTTCCCTATTAAAGACCATTTCTGGCCTTAAGAAAAAGCTTTTAAATAAAATAGGAAAATAACTTTTAAAATTATACTCTTGTGGTTTCTGGGAGTCCTATGACTACTAGGTTTCAAATATACTTTTTGAAATAATTTTCTCACCCTAAATCAAGCACTTGCAGTGCAAATCTCAATTCAGGGGTTTTTGGAAAACTAAATTTATAAAATACATTTTGGCCAAATTAATTTTGTAAGAAAATTCTATACTGTTATATAACACTTGGCATGATCATTGGGCAGAAGTTTTGGGTATGGAGATGAATTCTACAAGAGGGAATAGTTGACTTTAATGAGCACATGAAAAAACACATGAAGAAAAACTCAACTCCAAATAAAAGCCAAATGATGCCAAAAAAATTTGCTGGTCCAAATTTTCATGCTTCATTGATGCAAATAACATGTTACAAAATGCAGGGTGTGACAGAATCTTCATATCCGCACGCCTAGCTTGCCTTCTACGTCAACGAGAGTCCCATCCGGACACGGGAGAAAGTCTTCTGTCCTGTATCTTCACGGCCCATCAGTCCGGCCCACGTCCCGTAGCCCGGACGGCCGAGGACCCCGTAATCCAGGACTCCCTCAGTCCGGGCACAGGGAGGAGGCGGTGCTGCGGGCATGCGACATTGGTGGCGATGCCGTTGCCGGCGACATCCTGGGCACGAAGCAGGGGAGGCGGACCTGAGGAGGAGAGGTGTCGCGTGATGGGGCGATGGGGACGGCACTCGACGAGGTTTGGGGCGGCTATGGTGCGAGGTGGAAGGAGGAGTGGGCGTGAGGGTGTCGGGCGTGGGGAGCTAGCGCTCCTCTCGGCGAGCGAGCGTGGCGGCGGGAGGAGGGGAACGAGAGGAGTGTGGCTGCAGGAGTGAGGCGATAAGGAGAGGTCCAGGTGGGCTTTGGGTCAACTGTGTCAAAAAAACGATGGTTCGGTAGTGGGCTGCGGCTAGTCTAGGTCAGGCCCAAGAGGCTGGCTGGGCTCTCTCTCTCTCTCTCATATTTTCCTTTAGCAGACAAATAGAAAGAAAGAAAAGAGAGAAAGGAAAAGGTTAGAGAAGGAACTTGGGCATAGGGATTATTTTGCAAGTGTGTTACGGTTAATTCCAAACTAATGGAATATTTGTAATAGCTCCATAATTATTAGGAGGATATGTTATAAAGAGAAATCACCATGTGAATTTCCTCGATTTAAATTGATCAAAAGATCTATGCAATTTATTTAGTTGAGTTTTAAAATTAAATGCCATGATGGCATGATGCAAAGCAAAAATAAATAGAGCAAGCCAAATGAAACACATGGTGATCACGGAATATACGGAAGTCTTCTGGAGCGTTGGTCTTGGTGCGTCACAACTATCCCACACAAACAGAGGATCTCGATCTGAGATCCTAGGGATGGCACCGGAGATAAACGGAAAAGGAGGAGGTAAAAGAAAGTTGCTTCTTCGACAAATGAGTGAAACAAACAAACCTTAATAGGTTGAACAAATTGAAAGAAAAAATACAATGGAGATGAACGAAATTGAAAACACTCTATTGGACAAGAGAAACAAGGAATATGACGAGACTGAAGAGCTTAGATGACATTGAAACCACTTCGGTTAAAACAAGATTGAGAAGGAATAAGAATGAAATAATTCGGATAGCACTCTGACTGAAAATGGAAGGAATTAACATGAGCTAGAGAAGATGGGATGATACTTGACAAAATCAACAACACACTGCATCCGGAACTATTGAAAGATTGGCACGATGGGTAAGAAAGATTTCTAACAGCACTCCGGTTAAACATGGATGGAATAGAACACGAACTTGAGAAGATGAGAGGACATGAATGGAGGACACAACACTCCTGTTAACTGGACCATAAAGGAAAAGAACTTGATCTTGATATGACAAGATGATGGTTTGAAGAGAGCAATATCACAAAGCCTTCGGAATGAAAGAATAGAAGCTAGATCGTTAGGAAGAGAGAAAGTAGAAGAAAATGATAACTTGTACCACAAATGAACTTCAAAAGCATCCTTAAGAAGATTTATTGAACAAAGTTGTTGGAAATTCAACAGCGAAAAGAATAAGCTTGTTGTGGGCTTGTGAAAACATCTCAAAATTATGAGGTGAAAACCTGCCACTATCGAAAACATTTGATTGGATTGAGATCAACAAGGGAACGAAAAAAACTTATTTCACCGGGAGGATAAATGAAGAACTTGGGTCATTTATAAGCACTATAAATAGCAACAATCCTTAGGGAAAGCTTTAAAGTGAGGCACAACCCAAGATAAGTCCAATGAATGAATTGAAAGGTTGAAAATATCGCCTGAACCTAGAAAATGATGGGTTTACATATTTTTATTCTTGATAACTTGTGAATCATGAAACATGAAGGAAATTGTCAAAAAGGACATAACACCACCTCCAATGATAAAGTAGAAATATTGCACTTCAGAATGCAAGAAGAAGAGTACTTGATCTCCTCCAACAAGAATCTTGACGAACACTTCAAGAATAAATTAAATCATGATGAACCACCATGTGGAACCTCCATGAATAACTTTGGTAAGAAAACAAATGGTAGGTAGTGAAGGTTGAAAAGAACAAGAATAAACCTTGCAAATATTTGGATGGAGCTTCATGATGAGAGAATTGAGAGAGCTTAGAACACCGGGAGAAAAGACGAACAACTTGAAACCAAGAATTTATTCCTCCTAAACAAACTCCGAAAAAGGGATTAATCACATGGATGAAATAAGAATAAGAATTATGTTATGTGTATCCTCCACTAATTAAATTGATGAGAAGCAATGGATTTGCATAATAGTTATTCGCGTTGAAAAATGATTAATGAGAGATATGGCGCAAACTTGAGAAAAGTCTTGAACGACTCACCGACAGGATTTGGAAATAACGAATGAAATGATATGATAATAAAGGAAGAGGAATGTTAAATGAACCACCATAAGAATTGATACGAATGAAGAAAAGAGAACGAATCGCCGGAAAGAATTAGAAAAACAACCAAGGCACTTGAGGAAACTTAGATACAAAATAAGAAAGGGATCACGAGCAGAGTAGAGAATACTTGAATGATGCGCCGGAAGAATTTGAGAACAATAGTAGAACATCGAGAATGAAGAAGTCTAAAATTATGACCTCTGTATAAACAACACAAAGCACTCCTGAAATGCTTCGGATGGGTATGAAAAGAATTTCTCATGATCGAAAAAATTATGAGGATGGAATGAAGCTAGAACCATGAATCTTGAAGAGAACGGACAAGATTTAGAGGAAAACTCTTATTCGGTCTTCAAAATCCGAGAAAGACGACGAGATACACCACCATGAATTGTTCAGGCAATCCGGAATGAAGAATGACAATGTTGAAGCGACGATAGTAAGAATTTGAAAACGATCTTGCAGAAGGCATGTGACTGATGGAAACCATTCCTACGTCAAACTTTAAAAATAATTTGAGAATAGCTCCGAAAAAATAGAAGAGTCAGGTAAGATACTTGGAAAGGACCTCTGGGTTAGGGCCCACTCAAAAGAAACACCGTTGAATGATTTTTAAAGAGAGATTGCACCAGATGAATTAAATGGCATGGATGAGGTAACAACCTCGAAATAGCTTGAACGGATTAAGAATGGAAATGTGAATCTTCTGAGATATCTTGTACACTCCGGATATGAACATAAAGAGAGTTGAATATACAATAGAGACTCTACATAAGAAATTACAACATGGGAAACATGTGAAACAAGAGAAAACGATATGATCAACACTGAAGCTTGAATTTAGTCCACCGGAGAAGAAACAAGAACGGAGAATGATAAACTTGAAACTTCCTGAGCATCTTCACGAGAAATCACTGGATGAAACATTAAAGAAAAAATTGATCAAGAGACTTCACCCTTCTGGCTGCGGGAAGAAGAAGGATGGAATGGTGGGAAAAACAAAAGCAACTTGGTACAAATGGAATAACATCATTGAGTAAACTAAGAATTCATATTGCAAATATCGAAAGGATCGAATTAACGTGAAGTTGAAACGCACGAGTTGAAAAAGAATTTACATGACAATCTCGATGATCAAGAAGGACTATCACTCCCATCACTCCCATAGAAATATGAGAACACCGACTAGGAAAGGTATGGAAACACACTTGACATTGAAGCAACTCGAATACCATAGCTCAAAACAAAACAAAGGATTTGGCTTGTATAATAAGCCGGAACAAACATATGATAGAGATCCCATCTAAAGTTTTCGTGATGAGGTCCCCCGGGCTCATAAGCGGACATCACAAATGACTACGAAGAGTCCCCGAATCGGCATAGACAAGGATTCATTAGACACAACGAGACCACTGTAAAATCGACCGTGACAAGCAAACTACTAGATATTAGATCCCAACCTCATATCATGTATTTGTCGGAAGAAATCCTGGAGCTACCTAAATTCCCACCTATTAACTCCCAAAACTTTCTGGTTATGAAAGATGGTGTTGGGGATACAGGGGAAGCACAAATATGTCACTCAAATAACAATCCCTACATCCAATTGTATCCACCGTCAACACATAACAAAGAAATCTTCGGAAATCGTGTACATAAGTCCTTCGAAAAGCATCCTCTATACTAGCTGTGGCAATACTCCCGAACTATCCCCCAGTACTTGGTGACGTCGGGGTTATTTCACCACCAGACATTCATAGAAGAGTTTTCGATGTCGGCAACGTCTGGTATTCCGGAACTGTAACGATACAACTGTGACGGCAACTCCTCGGAGCTCAACTCCCTGGGACACTGCCACAACCCCTAAAGGACTGGAGGCACCAAGAACAATGTTCTTGTCTCAAAGATATCAAAACGATCCCAACAATACCTGCGTGATCCTAAAAAAAATAGTGAAAAAGAGGAGAGTGAAGTCAAAACTTCTACGCCAGGAGTCCTCACTAGAGCGACGAAGGGGATAAGGAGTAAAATAATTCATACTCTCCGATATATATTTCCTAAGACTCAAAAATGTTTCTGTTTCTAGACTCTACATCGGCATCAGTTCGATCAAGTAGGGGCTCCTCGCTCGGGGAAGGCTCTGATTACCTAGTTGTAACGCCCAGGATGTGGTTATAACTCCTGCGTGTCGAGGCAGGACTTAGTGTCATAACCGCATTTTGGAATGGTCTCTAGCATGGTATCTTTACACAACCCATGTAATGAACATGATGAAAGAGAGTTTAATAGTTGGCTTACACTTGCCACATCACACAATTAATACAATAAACATACATTCATCCATAGAACATAGAGTCCGACTACGGACGAAATCAGACAAGGAAAAAGATACCACATTGGCTAATCCAGATTGGCCCACGCTCTTCATCGAACTCCCACTGGAGCTCTTGCCCATCTCCTGCATCAAACTCAGTCGAACCTGCACCTATTTGTGTAGTAAATTGTGAGTCACGAGGACTCAGCAATCTTGTTCTCGGGTATCAAAAATATCAAGGCTTTTAGGTGTGTAGAGGTTATAAAGTCGGAGTGAGATGAGAATATATGCCAACGGTCGCAACTAGTAGTGATCAAGAAGTGATCCTATCTACTTACGTTCATACATAACCCCACCATGTTCACTTTCCGAACCCCTTCGAAAAGAGACAATCATGGTTACTCACACATGTAGTGTATTCTTATGTGAGTTATAGTGTCAAGTTATCTACAACCGGATATTAACAAATTCCAATCTGCCACATAACCGCGGCCATGGCTGTCGAAAAATCATAACCCTGCAGGGGTGTCCCAGCTTAGCCCATCACAAGCTCTCACGATCAGTGGAGTAACAACTCCAAATTGGAAGACCCGGTTGTTCTCGACATCCCGTGCACAGGATATTTCGACAAAGGTAAAACTAATCCATCAAGACCTCATGACGTGTTGACACCCTGATAAGAGCCACGCGTATCTCGTCTCAGGCCACAGTCAGATGAGCGCCGCGTACGGGAACCAAAATACCCCAAGTTGTCAAGGGGCGGCCCCGCAAAGTGCTCTGGGTTGGACCAACACTCATGAGGAGCACTGGCCCGGGTTATAAATTAAGAATCCTTGGGTTAATTACTCCCTGTGCAGTTTTTAGTTATTAGGAATATGGTAAAACCATGGTTGGTCCTTGCTAGAAGAGCTTTCAACGGAGTGAATTATCGAGGGGGCCCATAAACCCTAACCATGTTAGGAACGCAATATCAGGGAACATAACACCGGTTTATCGGATCCTAAGGCGGCATGAGTGCAACAAAACACCAAGCAAAAGGTCAAGCCTTCCACCTATTACCAAGTATATATGTGCATTATTTAAATAAGATATATATTGTGTTATCCCAAAGAATTCATGTTCCAACATGGAACATCTTCCGGCTTCACCTGCAACTAACAACGCTATGAGAGGGGCTGAGCAAAAGTGTAACTTAGCCAACCGATGGTGTGCTAAGAATGTGGTTAGGGGGTTTCATCGCAACATGGGAGGCTGACAAAACAAGAATGGATAGCGCGACATAGCTATACAGCGATACAACTAGCAAAGCAAAGATAGAGATGATATCAAGGAATAGTCATCTTGCCTGAGATCCCGCTAGGAAGAAGAACTAGTCCATGAAGAAGACAAACGGACGTTGTCGAACGAATCCTCACAACTCCGGAACGAAACTGAAGCAGACGAGAGAAGCAAACCGGAAAGAAGCAAACAAGATGGTAAACACACAAGCATAAACATGGAATGATGCACAATCAAGTAATATGCATGTCCGGTTTAAATATGCATGGCTTGGCAAAGTGCATCAAACAATACTACAAATTAAGTGGAGCTCAATATGCAACGAGTTTCATATGGACGAAACACCACATTCAATTATTTAGTTCACTCTCATTTATGTACACAACAAGTTTAAATGTTTTAACATGGCAAGAGGTGAAGCATAAGTAAACTAACTATTGAGGCAATTTAATGAGGCCGGAAACAACAAACAACAATTCTGGTAAATCCCCATGTGCATTTAGCAACTTTTAATGCAAACACCAATTTTAAACATTTTAAAAGTTATCATGATGCGGATGACATATACAAGTTTTATGCAATTTTTAGAAAATGTTGACATGAGCATGATAAGGAGCATTTGTCATCGTGGTGGAAAGGGTGCCACGGCAGCGAATTCGAAAATGAAGCCACTACAACATATCGGTTCCGGTAACTTGTTGAGAGACTGATGCAAAAGAAAGTGTGGTTGTGAAGAAACATGCAAAAGATGGTTGGGTGATCCCTGTTACGGGGTTCCCACGAGTCGGCGACAAGGCATACGAGGGTCGTGCATGAAATTCGAGCACGGTGCAAACGCGAGCATCTCATACAACTCACATGCATTCATTCTCGGAAGGTCATCTCGGCGGTATACCTTTGAAGCGTGCGTTTCGGAGGGGGTCGAGTTCGTCAAGGGAAGTAGAAGTTCTAGAGACGGCCGTAGTGGAAGTAGTCGTTCATGTGGCAGTGGTAGTGGAAGTAGTGGTACACGTTTTGTAGTTGTACACATTCCGTAGATGTTCGGGGTCACGGCGAGGAGCTTGACATCCACGGGCCTTTGAGGGTCGATGGTAGTGGTACTTGGCGAAATGCACGTCGAGGTAGTCGAACATGGAGATATCCGGGATGATCTTGATGCAACCATGTGTAGAGGTACTTGGTGAAATCCACAGAAACAATAGTGGTACATGGTCTTTGTGTTGTAGTCTGACTTGGCGATTCCAAAACATTCGTCATGGCACTTGGGTCTTGGGTCCTGAACTTGAAGAGGTCAACGGTCGAAGTGGCCCACGCGAGCACTCACGCACGGGCGAGTGAGCGGGCGCTGATGCTCACGCGACGAGCAAGGAAAACAGAGGCCGGTGGCAGGGACTTGGCGCTGGTCGATGTGGGCAAGCAGAGGCACGTCCTCCTCCTCACTCGAACGAAGCAGAGATGGGGCAGGGATCATGCAGTGGTGATAGATTCGCCAGAGATGAAGAGGGTGGCCGCGGTACGGGCGGACCCGGCAGAGGGGCGCTGGTTGTCGTGGGACAACAAGGCTGCAGGGGGGACAACCATGAAGTGGTGGTTGGAGGAGCTTGCGTCGAGTGGTTGCAGGGGCGCTGGAGGCAAAGAGCTCCTCGTCGAGTAGAGGGCTCTAACGGACGGCTGGAGAAGGGACCAGGAGCGGCGTGCTCGGGGCGGAGTAGCACGGCGACGGCAATAGGGAAGTTGTGGAGTCCAGCAGGGCTGAAGAGGCCCGGTGAGGCGAGCTTGAGGCCAATGCGGCGAGGCACAGTGACCATGGAGGTCCTGGCACGGGGGG
>LR738714.1:342638896-342749217 GCA_902687465.1 Secale cereale
GGCGCGCGACGGCGGTGGAGCCGCCGTTGCGGGCGACGTCCTGGGCATGAAGCAGGGGAGGCGAAGCTGAGGAGGAGATGCATCGCGTGGAGGGGCGACGAGGTTTGGGGCGGCTATGGCGCGAGGTGGAAGCAGGAGCGGGCACGAGGGGGTCGGGCGTGGGGAGCTAGTGCTCCTCTCTGTGTGGGAGCGTGGCGGCGGGAGGAGGGGATCGAGAGGACAGTGGCTGCGGGAGTGAGGGGATAAGGAGACGTCCAATTGGGCTTTGGGCCAGCTAGGGTTAGCAACAATGGTTAGGTAGTGGGCTGCGGTTGGTCTAGGTGTGGCCCAAGGGGCTGGCTGGGCTCTCTCTCTCTCTCCCATATTTTCCATTAGCAGACAAATAGAAAGAAAGAAAAGAGAGAAAGGAAAAGGTTAGAGAAGGAACTTGGGCATAGGGATGATTTTGCAAGTGTGATACGGTTAATTCCAAACAAATGGAATATTTATAATTGCTCCAAATTATTAGGAGGATATGTTATAAAGAGAAATCACCATGTGAATTCCCTCAATTTAAATAGATCAAAAGATCTATGCAATTTATTTAGTTGAATTTTAAAAATTAAATGAAATGATGGTATGATGCAAAGCAAAAATAAATAGAGTTAGCCAGATGAAACACACGGTGATCACGAAATATATGGAAGCCTTCTGGAGCGTCGGTCTTGGGGCGTCACAGCAGGACAGCAGGTTTCCTCTTTGGTGCAAAATAGGCAAGCGCAGGCATGGAATCCCGAGGAATCGTCCAAAGGTTTCCATTTCCATGCAACAAAACCAGCATCGCTGGGACGGCAGAGCGGAGGTCATCACCGAGCCCACCGCGGCGTCGGGATAAGAAGCTTTGCAGGCAAAGACCACTTTTCGTCAGCATAAGATGTACTAGTTGTCTCCCTTCAAATTTGGCCGTTATGGGATCCATTCCCGCCTACATTTTCGGGGAAGAGGACCAATGCCTCTATAAATACAGCTTAGCCACCACCATAGAAGGGAGATCTGGATCCAGATCCATAGAGAGAGATCAGATCGACTAGCACCCTCACACCCAAGAACACGCCTCCTCAGGTTATTCGACCACTATACTAGTTCTTCCTCAGCCCACCTCGAGACAATCCAACACATTGCAGGAGTAGGACCACTCACCGCAAGATGGCATGAATCTGGGTAAACTGCCCCGTGTCATTTTTCCTCTTGTTCATTGAGCTAGTTCGTGGAGACGACGAGTAGGCAGTTAGGGGAAGTTGAGTTCTTCGCACGCACCCAAGTGTTTGAACTTAACAAGGGTTTTGCGGAGCCCTGAATCCAATGTTTGGCACGCCGGGTAGGGGTGCGTCAGAGTCTCTCTTCCTCTGATCGGTTCGCCATCGCCTCGTGCTGAGCGTCGGGCTGCCCTCGCCGCCCGTGTGGCTCAGACTACGCCTCCAGGTGATGACATCCATCGTCGTTCTCCATCACCGGCGGCAGACGCTGCCACCGGCCCCGCTGCCCGCGAGCAGCAAGATTCATCGCTCCAGCTCTCTGTGCGGTGCAACGGGCACACTACAACACCATCACTGGCTCCGATGGCTGCTTCTTCCTCCCACGCCCGTTGTGGGCCGGCGAACTGGCAGGACGTGCTGCTCATGGCGCGTGAGCTCCTGCGTCACCGCCCGGCCGATGACCTCTACGAGGAATGGCTGGACCGCATCACCGAGCTCGTCAGCGCTGCGGGATAAGTTCTAGCATCGTCCTGCTCGCTGCCTCCTCAATCACCTCAAGCGGGTGACCTGGACCACGGCGCCCCTCCACCTCCTCTCTGGCGTGATGTCGTCCCCGAGCCAAGGTGCGAGGCTCCCCAGCGCGGCCACCCCCGCAGGGCACCCGCGCGCAATGAAGAAAGCTGCCAGGTGGTGCAACGGCCCCAAGGCGAGGTGCGTGCACTCCCAACGCCGCCTCGTCAAGATCGCGCTCCACCTCCTGCAGCCGTACGTGAACACCCTGATCAGGCTCCACCTCAATGGTGGTCACCCTGAGGTGCGGTGGGCTGCCGGGTATTCACCCCAGAGTGGCGTCGCGTCGTTTGGCCGGGCAAGTTCAAGCCAGACCTGCCCGCACGCTATGATGGAACACCCGACCCCGCTGAGTTCCTGCAGCTCTACGAGCTGAGCATCAAGGCGGCCAGTGGCGACGATAGGGTTATGGCCAATTGGTTCCCCATGGCTCTCAAGGACGATGCATGTTCATGGCTACTAAACCTCCGAGCGGAGTCGATTTCTTCTCGGGAGGAGCTACGCGAACGGTTCATCTCCAACTTCGAAGGGACAAGTGACCGTGCCCCTGCAGTAGGCGACATGCGGCGCATTAAGCATCAGCTAGGAGAAACCTAGCGCAAGTACATCTAGTGTTTTACCAATGTTTGCATTAAGATTTCCAAGGTGTAGACGAGGCCATCATCTCCACGTTCACTGAAGGCATCTGGGACATCTGGACATGTGCTCGGCGCTGGAGATGTTCAACATGGCAGTTAAGTGTGCAAGAGCAGAAGAGGGTCACCTCTCGCTCGTCGAGCTCCCCGAGGCTGACACAGAAGACAAGAAGGCCAAGACCAAGGAAGCCAAGCAAAAGGGACCAGTTGTGCTCGCGGCTGAGCCTGAGATGAAGCGCGGGTGTGACTACCCCGAGTCTTCCAAAGGCAGCCGCCCATTCTTTGTCTTCCACAACATGCACAACCACAACACCATTGACTGCCAGGAGCTTAGGGCTATCCGCGACGGACGCCTCGGTCGTCGCGCTCGGCGCAGCAACCGAGGCTATGGCCGCGATCATCATGCCGGGCATGGCAACCAAGGCTACGGCCACGGAGGTGGTCGAGGTGGAGGACGCTGCGAGAATCGTCACTCTCGCCAAGGCTGGCGCGATCAGCCTTGCGAGGACCACTGGCAGGGCCAGCCTCATCAGGGCTCTTGGAGGGACCAACCTCGTTAGAGTCCATGGAGGGACCAGCCTTGTGAGGACCATCCACAAGGCAACTCTGGCCTTCCTCCATTGCCACCACCCCCAAGAAGGAACGACGATCGCCGCCAAGATGATGGGGCTGGGGGCTTCCAACTAGGGGTGGGTAAACAACCAACGAACTCAACACCGGACCGAAACCGACACCGAGAAAACCGAATTTTCAGTTTTTGTCATTGATAAAGATAATTTTGGTTTTTACTTTTAGTAACTGAAGTAGCTTTGATCAGTTCGGTTATTACATCGGTTAGCCGAACCAGTACTGAAATATACGTGATTGAGTCATGAGAAAGTCAAAAGCTAATGTGGAACTCTTTCCCAGCCTGGACGTGAATGACGATTGTTTTTCTTTTGAGAATTGTGAACGACGATTGGTGGTTTTCCCACGAGTACCCAGCCAACTACTTCATCACTAAGTCAGAGAGCCCACTAGGCCGCGTGCAACCAGGAAGTAAATGAGATCGCTTTCCTGGACCGTAGGCCGACTACCCTCAAGAAGCTAGCCCGCGTGGTGCATGCTGTCCGACCAGAGACATGTTTTACTTTAGTCCCACCTCACTTTGTCGTCAGAAGAGGGCAGAGGGTTTCAGCTATATAAAGGGGTGAGGCTGTTGCATTTTGATTACAGCATTCTAAAGTCACGGTGCCTTCATTTTAAAACTAAAACCATACCGAAATAATCGGTTAACCGAATTTTCGGTTAGCTGTTTTTGCCTATCATTTTCGATTTTTACTTTTGCAAAAAAATTCAAGAAAAAAACGAATGGTAGAAACCGAATATTCGGTTTACAACGAATGCCCATGTCTACTTCCAAGAGCCTCGCACCATCGCTTGCATTCTGGGTGGCGCTCAGGCCCCAGCATTTCATCGTGCCTTCAAGAAGTTTGCTCGTGAGATCAATGCAGTCCCCCCAAGCTCATGGCAATGCGACCGCTCAAGTGGTCTAAGTACGCGGTCACCTTCGACTCAGCCGACCAGCTGAAGTGCACGACTGTGGCCAGCGCCTTCCGACTCCTCTCCTTGCCTAACATCAGCAACGTGCTCGTCACCAAGGCACTCATTGATGGCGGAGCAGGACTCAACGTCCTCTCCGTCGAGACCTTTGACACGCTCCAAGTGCCATATGACCAACTTCAGCCTATCAGGCCCTTCTCAGGTGTGACCGACGGCTCCACCACCCCGATAGGGCAGATCCTCCTTCCCGTCACATTCAGTGACCGCAAGAACTACCATGCCGAGCTCATCGACTTCGACGTCTCCCACATCCGTCTCCCGTACGATGCCATCCTCGGGTACCCGGCCTTGGCCAAGTTCATGGCAGTGACCCACCATGGCTACAATGTCCTCAAGATGCCTGGAAGTGGCAACATCATCACAGTCGCCTGCAATGAGTAAGATGTAGTGTGCTCCCTCGAGCGTGCCTATCAAGCTGCGGCGGTTGAGAACTAAGATGCCAATGGCTTTGCCTACCCACCTGAGGTTGTCCTGAAGAAGAAGAAGCAGTTGCTCACCCTGGGGCCTCAGGAGGGCGGGACGCCCGACGGTCATGCCTCGAGACATGCGCCCATGGATGGGGCGCCTTCTCCCTTCGCATAGGGAGGTGTGCCCGGCACCCCTATCAAGCTGGTCTTGGGAGGTCTCCTCTAGAGGGCCTCTGACCTGGCCAACGTCACGAGGGAGGCGCTCGGGCACCATGTGGAGGCGTGCTTCAGTACGCGCTTCCGCGAAGAGAGCACCTGGCGCCTCGGAGTTCATCACCAAGGCGATCAAGGATCTTCAGGAGGCAAGGGCGATGCAAGGCGAGCGTCCCCCCATGCCACCAAGCACTGTTCCCTCTACCGACGAGGGCAGGGGGCTGCGAGTCTATGTCAACATCCCAGGGCTCAATAGAGTCTCATCTCAGGAGCTCGTCTGGCCGTCCCAAGTGGGCCAGTGCGAGGGTCCCCCTCACATCTATGTTCGCATGCCTTTCGGCTTGCCGAACAACGCTGCCCTTCACCAGCGTCGCATGCGGAGCATCCTGACAGCTCACAAGGCCAAGCGCCAGGAGATCCTGGCGGAGGTAGCGCTAATCCTTCGTGAGACTTGCGAGACCCAGGAGCCAGGCGGCTCATGAGGAGCGACTTCAGTGGCGCGCGTTTGCAGCTACCACAACACTTATCCTGCTACCGTGCCAGGTGACAGTTTTTGTTTTGATAAGTTGGGGGCGCCCCTTGAGCTGCATCATCCCCAAGTTGTGTAGGTCCGTCCCTATGGTGTGTATCGTCTTTTCGTTTCACTCAGTTGGGGGCGCCCCTCGGGCTGCATCATCCCCAAGCCATGTGGCTCCGTCCCTACGGCATGTATCGTTTTTGCATCTAACAAAACTTTCCTTGCCATGAGTTATCTTGTGATTATCACCTGCCTGTCCGGCGCTTCATCGCCATGAACGTCGTGCGCCCTCGTGAGCCCGCCCCCAACTACCTCATTATTAAGGATTGGCATGATGTCTGTGCTCGGGTTCGTCCCTGCAGCGTCGCTAAATTCAAGTGGCTGAGCTCTGGTTCATGGGCTCCCGTGCACGTCACCTCCCATGGCCCTTGGTGCCTTGTTCTGGCATGAGCTAATCAGGAGTGGATGAGTCAGGGAACACGACCCGGCGCCTCGCCACCTCAGGAGTCGTGCGCCGGTTGTCTTTCTTTAGGACCATCGCACGAGAAAACTAGAAGCAGCGTCTGTGCTCGGGTCCATACCTGTAGCGTCGACAAACCCAACGGCTGAGCTCTGTCTGGCGGGCCTGTAACGTTCTCGTCACCTCCTGGGGTCGTTGGTGTTTGGCCTTCTCATGCGATATCCTGAGATTCACATGGCACAGGTTACTTAACAATCTTGTAGGACCCTCTGATGTGTTCCAAGTCAAATTCAGGCGCAACCCGCCTTGAGGTAGGGCCTTGTGAGTCCCGCGCTGGCTCACGAGTGCCCATACACACCTCCTCTAGTCCTGCCGTGCAAGCCACCTGTCAGGACGGGGCTATACACGCCCTGGGGGCTCCACTCAGAGGGAGCCCCCACCCACGCACTAGTGGAAGCCCCATGCTCCGCACTGGTGGACGACACTGTCGAGGAGCGGCTATGACCATGCAAGAGCGGAAGCACCATGCTCCGCGCTAGTGAATAAACAACTGAGGGTGGCCTCACGGCCGCAACAACCTCAGCAGAGCCACCAAGCTCGTTCCTCAGCCTCACCACGCTGCTCTCCCTCGAGAGGGTAGCGCGAGGGGGCCAGGCACGGAGGCTACGCTCAGGTCACACCTGGCGTACGCCAGCTTGCCAGGTCCCTCGGACCTGGTCTTCGCGCGCCCCTCCCGAGGGAAAGCCCGACGAGGAAGAGGTATGGAGGTTTGTCCGTACGTCTATGGGGACCCCTGGGCATTGCGACCTAGGGGCCTAAGTGGCCACGTATCCCCTCACCCCTTGGACTTGTCCTGGTCATCTGGACGCCCCAACGGTGGCTGAGGTATGCGCGGGATCGGGCCCTGCCGATGCAGAACACTAGAACCTACACCCGCATCTCCTTCCTGAGGGCTGTTCGAACGTCAAGGGGGACCCCTGGGCATCACGACCCATGGGCCTAACTGGCCATGTAGCCCCTCACCCATTGGTCTCGCCCTGGTTATCTGGACGCCCCAACGGCGGCTGAAGTATGCATGGGGCCAGGCCCTGCCAACGCAGAGCACTAGATCAAGCAGAAATTAAGATAGCGAAGACCTAGCAAATTATTACAAAACATATTGTCTCTCAAAGGTTCAAAGAGAATGTTCTTACGCCTCCATGAGGCATGATAAATGTTGCAGGGATAAAACAGGAAGTAACGGCGCCCCTGTCCTCTTCTTCAGCCCTGGACACCTCCATCGCCTGCTTGGGGTGACCTGTCGTCAGCAACTTTGCCGCCGTCTCCCCCATTGGCTCCCGCTACTGTAGCTGCGGAGTCGACCGGATGAAACTGTTGTAGTAGAGCCTCCACCTGCTCCTTGACGACCTTGGCAGCGGCACCTTGAGGCTCGGGAGCCACGAGCGCAAGTAGGGCGTAAAAGTTGAAGTCGGGGTCTCGGAGGTAGAGGTGGTTGTAGATGCGCATCACGACCAAGGTGGAGAAGGCACGGGCCTCCTCCTCCACCAAGGGGCCCAACCCGACGACGACGCCCTCAAGCAAAAAGGCGAGCCTAGGAGCAGTCTGGCGGGGCCCTCCTCCGGTGTAGCCAGCGGCTTCTGATACCCTGTTCCGTAAAGGGATCGAGGGAGACGAAGGCGTCGCACTTCATGGTGGCCGCCTTCTTAACCTCGGCAAGAGACCTCTGGGATGCTTCCACCTCCTTCTCCAACTTCTCTAGGCGGCTGCGCTCCATAGCCTATTCGTTGCTTGCCTGCTCTAGTTCGGCGTCGCGATCGTCAAGCACCGCCTTCCACGCCTTCAGCTCCTTCTCCCGCTCCTCAAGGCGGCAGGCGTAATCTGCACGCTAGTCGATGAGCGTGTTTAGCTCGGCCTCCACCGTGAGGCAGCGTTCCTCAGCAGCCTTTGTGTCGGGCCTCGCCATGTCGCGCTCAGCTCCGGCCACGCCAGCCACTTTCTTGGCCTCTTCAGCGGCGGCCTCAGCCTCTCTCCAGGCCGCCCTGACGGACAAGTCGGCCTTTAGCCACCCCGAGATCAGCCTCAAATGTCCCATCGCCATGCGGCGGTCACCATCGCGAAGATCAACCCGTATCTGGTTCAGCATGGCAAAGGTATCCATCAAGGCGTGTGGCATGGTGGAAGAGCCATGGCCCACTGGCGTGATGGCTTGAGGAGAAGACGGCGTTGGCGCCTTGGTTGGCGGAGCAGCAGGACCATGGAAGACATGGGGCTTCTGAGCCTTTGCACCCCCAGCAAAGTCGCCTGGGCCCCCCAGAATCAACCTGGCCGCACTTGTGGCCATCTCTTGATCTTGGGTCTTTCAGCCCCGAGAGGCATGCCCATGAGCGAGAAAGCGCAAGCTGGCCCCTTCCTCCCGCACTAGAGTCGTGGTAGCAGCAGCAACATGCATAGCCTCAGAAGGCCCGGTGGCCTCCTTCCTCTTCTTCGTGGATGGCGACGGCCTGCCCATCAGGAGGAGGACGCCTTGAGTATAGCACCCAAAACAGAAGCAAAAATAAGGTAAGATATTACTGGTTGATAGCGATGTATGTCCTCTTTTTGGACAGGAGCGAGGCGGCCCCGAGCTTCTCAGCCATAAGACTCACCGTGCCCTTGGGTGCGGCCGAGTGTGTGGCAGCGGACCCTACGGTACCAGCGATCGGTGTCGATGCGAAAGCATCGCCCCGGGGAGGAGGGACCGCCCCACCCTTCTCTGTGGCCCCACGCATCAGCCTCTTCAAGGGGGTGACCCTGGACCTGGTGGTCACTCCGATGGAGCGCAGCGATCCCTCCACCGAGTGCTCGTCGGCGTCGTCATCATCAGAGAAGTCGCAAAGGAGAACGCTCTGATGTGGAGGGGAGGTCTCTGCCGTCTCCTCCAGCGTTGCCTTCGAGTCATCCCTCCCATCCTCGTCGGAGCTCTCATTGGAGGACGCTGGCACCGTAGGAGGAGGGGCCTGGGGGCTCGTCAGGGGCACGAGCACTCACTCATTGAATACGAGCATGGTGGCGACTACGTCCGCCCAATCGTCACAATTATACAACGGAACGTAGCTGTCTCGAACGTCACCAGGGTCCTTCTCGAGCATGACGCGTAGGGCCTTGCCCTGTTCCTCGTCAGCTAGGGCCTCGGGGTGCAGCCAGAGCTTATCATCCTCTCCCTGGAGTCTCCACAAGGGGTGCAAGTGCGCCTAGAGAGGAGCAAGGCGCTGCTTCATGAACTCCTTGACAAGCAAGGCCCCCTTCAGCTTCCCTGTCGTCCGCTCCTTCGTCATCGTCTCCAAAGAATGCTCCGCCGGGGGGTTGGTGAGCTTCTCATGACCCCACCGGACCAGCTTCTCCGGCGGCACAATTGGCAGCTCTAGCCAAATATGGGAACGATTGGCGTCCACGAAGACCCACTTGCACCGGAAGTCGTCCGCCTTCTTCTTGGACTTGGAGATCATGTTGCCGGGGTGGACCGTGACAAACCAAGGCTCCCGGAGCACTGGTCAGTGCCGTCCCGAATATAGAAGATGTGGCGGAACAACGCAATAGAGGGCATCACCCCAATGAATGCCTCGCGGTATAAGGCAAAGATCGATAGGAGAGAGGTGGAGCTGGGGTGGAGATGAAGGGCGTGGATCTGATACTGATTGAGAATGGAGAGGAAGATACTGGAGAAAGGTGGGACGAGCCCAGCAAAGATGCTGTGCAGGAAGAGCGGGAAGAAGGTCTCACCCAAAGATTCTGGCTTGGTGGAGCCAAACCGGACCACCGTCTTCCCTTCCTCATTGTGGCTGGATGACAGCAGCGGGAGCATGGTGCTGAGGTCCTTCTCCTTGGTTATGGCGGAGACATTGAGGGTCAGCTCAGGGTCGGGGGTCGAACCCGGGGGACAGGCAGCGAGGTTTGTTTTCTCGGTGGCCATTAGCGCCGGACTCGGGGGCAGGACTCGGCAGATCTTGAAGTACTCACGGCATTAAGGGAAAGGGGATCTAGAGCAAGACAAAAGGAAGGCGATGGAGGTTTGGACGCAAGCACCAGCCTTTTTTGTCTGCCCGGGACGGTTGCCGATGCAGCGTGGGGAAGTGGTGTAACACCCCAGATGTAACACTTTCCAATTATGGCAATATATGAAACTCTGACTTCATCAATTCCATTCTGGGCTCTTCTTTCATTTCGGGTTTCTTCATTTTGTCGTGTGCAT
The DNA here is from genome assembly GCA_902687465.1 of Secale cereale. Classification (NCBI taxonomy): domain Eukaryota; kingdom Viridiplantae; phylum Streptophyta; class Magnoliopsida; order Poales; family Poaceae; genus Secale; species Secale cereale. The sequence goes on from LR738714.1 coordinate 342,648,764, forward strand.
GTGTGCATTTCATGCATGTCATGTTATCATGTGCATTGCATTGCATTAGTGTTGTCACTTGCACCCGGTCCCACTCGCTTCTTCCCATTGTCCGTTTCGAGTTCCGACACTCACACACGTGCCCGTGGCACCCCGGAGTCCTTCTTTCGTGTGTGGCAATGTAATGTTTCCGGAATGAGGTGAGACTTGTTGTGCGTTGTTGTTTTGGTACGTGTAGGCCGCTTGTCAAGTTTCATCGCGTTTGGAGTTGGTTTGGTACTCCAACGGTTAACCTAGTGGGCTAAAAGTACCCCTTCCTTTTGGCCCAAGACCCCCTCCACAACAGCCCACTAACCCAGCACAACCATTCCCATCATCTCAGTCGTCGGATCACGAACGTGTGGCCGAAAACCGCACCCCATTTGGACCTTCCTAGCTCCCAGAATCTATAAATTAGTCCCTCCACGAAATTTTCGGGCAAACCCTAGCCAAACTCCTCCTCCGCGCCGCGCCGGACACGTCCGCCGCGGCCCCAGCCATTCGCCGCCCGCCACGTGGCGCTCCGCCACCCGCCACCCACCGCGCCGCCGCGGGCCCGCCAGGCCCGGTGCCGGTCCGTGAGGCCCACCCGCTCCTTGCGCCTCCACGCGCGCCTCCGACCCGCCTGCGACCTCCCGCTCCGCCGCCTCGCTCCCACCTGCCGCCGGCTCGGCCGATGTCCGCCGCCCACCGCGCCGCCGCGGGCCCACCAGGCCCAGCGCCGGTCCCTGAGGCCCGCCCGCTCCGTGTGCCTCCCCGCGCGCCTCCGAGCCGCCGGCGAGCTCCCGCTCCGCCGCCTCGCTCCCGCCGGCCGCCGGCCCGACCGACGTCCGCCTCCCACCGCGCCGTCGCGGCCCCGCCAGGCCCGGCGCCGGCCCCCGAGGCCCAGCCGCTCTGCGCGCCTCCGACCCGCCGGCGAACTCCCGCTCCGCCGCCTCGCTCACGCCGGCCGCCGCCCCGCCCGACCTCGCCTCATGCCGACGCCCGGTGGCCTTCTTCGCCGCCGCACCCGCTGGCCGACCGCGCCGTTGTTCCGCCAGGCCCCGCCGCCGGCCAAGCCGCCCCTCTCCGCCGGCCCGGCTCCGGCAAGCCGCCGCCATCTCCACCTCCATTTCCGGCGAGCACGGATCCCTCCGTCCCGATCTGAGTTTGGGACCAGATCCACCAGTGCATCCATCCAAACGCCAAGCCTCCGCCCGGATCTCCTCGTCCCGCTTCCCTCCGTCCCATTTGACTTTTTGTGAGTTATAAAATCCACTAAGTCCCAGATGTGCTATATTTTGTTGCCTCCTTTGCATGGCTGTAACTTCGTGCTCGTAGATCCGTTTTGGGCATGTGATATATCAAAATGATCGTGGTGATGTGCTCTTCATTTTGTTCCATTGTGGCATGCTTGTTTGAGTTCATCTAGAGGCCCTAATCTCTGTTGCAAGAGTGCTACTTGATTAAAACTGATGTTACTTGTAGTTTTGTTGCCATGTTTGAGATATGATAATTTGGTGCATGTTTATCCAAATGGAGCATATGATATGTCAAAATGTTCATTATGAAGTGCTCTACATGATGGTTGATGTAACATTCATGTTAGGTGTCATATTGCCATGTTAATCTCTGTTGCAAAAGTGCATGTGGCTGTTAAGTGCCGAGACTTGTTATGAGGTGCTGATTTTAAGTGCTCAGTTGTCACATCCCTAGTTAGCACTTGCATTAGGACTAGCTAGAGTGTGCATCATGTTTACTTATCAAAGAAACTTCAAATGGGAATGACAGAAACCCCGGCACCCCTCTCCTAACAACTAGGGTTTGATAAAATCTTTTCCAATGTACCCAAAATGCCCTTAAAAATGTTCATCATTTCTGCCTTGGTCCTAAACCTCTGCCAAAAATGGTGCACAATTTTCTAGGACCTCTAAGGTCTTTGGATTAAATCATATGGTATTTGTATTTGGGCATTTAAATGCTATAAAATATTTTAAATGCTCAAATAATCATAAACTATAATGTTCCATACTGTTCATATTATATACAGTGGGCATGACAAGTTTTATGAGTTATAAAAATGTTCTGGCATTTTTTTTAATTAAACAAAGTTGCAAAAGAAATGAAACAGAAAAGAAATAGGAAAAAAGAAAGAGAGAGAAAGAACTAACCTGAGCCCAGCATTGTTGCAGGCCGGCCCAGCCCACCAGCGCTGCTTCTGTCGCCTTCCTCCTCGCGCCAGAAGGCAGCGCGCGTGGCCACCGCGCGCCGGCACGCGCCCGGCCACCTCCACCCTGCTTGCCTGCCTCCCCGACGGCCTGGACGCCTCCATGCGTCGCCACGCAGCTGCCCCGACCCCCCTCTCATTTCCCCCTCGTCCTCATCTCCTTCCCCTGGCTCTCTCCCTCTCACCACCGAGCCGCCCGTCGCCGCCGCTCGCCGTTGCCGCACGTAGAGCCTCCCCTTCGTCCCGTGACCGTGTCCAAAAGGTTCGCCGCGACGTCCTCTTCCTCCTCGCTGAGCCACGGATCGCCGGGAGCCTTGCAACACCTTCACGCCGTCGTCCCCAACCTCGGATCACCGGAGCTCCTCGCCGTCGATTAAGAAGCTGGAGAGCGACCCCGACCTCTCCGTCGAGCTCGCTAGCACCTCTGTGAGCCCCTACGCCGAATCCCTCCTTCCTCTGCTTCGTTTGCGCCGTGTAGCTGCTGCTCCGTTGACCATCGAAACCCGCCGCCGCCGTGCTTGCTGCCGGTGATGCTCCGGTGACCATTTGGTCACGGACGCATGTCCATCTCGCTCGCCGCGGCACGTAGATGATCTAGGTGCCACACACGCATCGCCTGGGCCACCGTAGCCGCGTTTCCACACACGCCCGAATGCCGGCCGCCGCTGTCGAGCTCGTTGTCGTCGTCTCCGGCCACCACAGGCCCGGCGACCACCACCATTCGACGCGCATCGACAAGGGCTCTCCAACGCGCCCAACCGCGGCTCGAACCGTGCGATTTCCGAAGCACGCAGCCGTGTTTGGCCTCGCCGGCGTCACTTCGCCGGCGAGTTTGACTCGTTTGACCGGGGGGTTGACCACCCCTGGGTCGCTGACATGTGGGCCACCCCTCCCCTAATTAGCTAGTTTAATTAAGTTAATGTTAATTAAATTAGTTAGTTAGTTCAGTCATTGACCCGTGGGCCCAGACCCCACTGACAGCTAATTAGTCTCTAGTTTAACACTAATTAACTTTGCTAATTAGCTATGACACTGACATGCCGGGCCCACATGTCATGTTTGACCTGGACCAGCTCCTGTTGACCTGCTGACATCAGCATGATGTCATGCTGACGCAGTAAAGAGTTTCTGGAATTTAATTTAAATCTTAAATGATTTATGAATTTCAGAAAATACCCAAAACTTATAAAAATCATATAAAATCAACCGTAGCTCAGATGGAAATAATTTATATATGAAAAATGATCAGAAAATTCCAATCTTTCCCATGGCACTTGTTTCATGCATGTTTGAGCAAGTTAACCTTGCTGTATACATTAAAACATGATAATGCACTTAATTAAATAATAGTTTGAATTCCAATTTGAATCCTTGATTCAAATAGGCTCAAACCCTTCTGGTTATAGTTGCATTAGCCCAACACATATGCATCTTGCCATGTCATGAGCATGCATCATATTATTGCATTTGTTTGTTTAATGATTGCATCGCCGGTATTCTCTGTGTTAGGTCCTGCTCCCGAGGATACTGCTGCGTATCCAGTTGAAGAGCAGTACCCGACAACCACTCTGTCAGGCAAACAATCATTGATCATTCTGATACAAACCCATCTTCTCGCTCCTGCTCTCTTTTACTGCATTAAGGCAACAGCATGTGAACTGCTACTTGCTGCGGTAGTTGAACCCTATTCCCTTGCATGACCTATCATTGCCACAGTAAATAGTTGAAACCCACTAGCATGTGTAGGAGTTGATTGAGCCATGTGATGTGTGATCCACCATGCTATTTGCTTATGTTGCCTGCTATGCTTAGAGTTGTGTCTGGTCTGGTTCATCTGGGTGATGGATCAGAGTGAAATGATCATACTGATAAAGAGAAGGAAGTGTGGAATACGCTTGGTAAAGGTATCGATGAAAGGCCATGTAGGAGTACATGGTGGGTTGTTTCATTGGAATCGTCCATAGGACCTGAGATCTGTATGTGTGGTTCAAGTTACAGCTACTACCACACATTGGGATCCTTAATTGACCCTCTCGGCTTATTAATTACCCTCGATCTCTGTCCAGGAGTTGCAACTAGTTTCTGGTGTTTATAGTTTACTGGAGCTCGTGCACAGCGCTGACCCTCGGGGTGGGTTGTGATGCGACAGGTACGTGGCACGGTATACCGGTTGCCTGTTTGGTGACTCGGGAACCCTGTACACATCGTTTGGGGCCGTGAGCGACACCCCGGCCGGATCTCCCCACGGATGGAACCCAAATAGGCGATAAACCTGGACGAGAGACTTGTGTAGTTAGTCAGGTCGTGGCCGACACCCTCGCTAGGCTTCCGCTTGAAGGTTGCCGAGTACATGTCGAGTAAACGGCGATAAGTGGTGAGAGCGTGTGTGAAGAAGTACACCCCTGCAGGGTTATCAATCTATTCGAATAGCCGTTGTTTGCGGTACGGACTACTTGGTTACTCTTACAGTTCATAGACAAGTTGATGGATACTACTAAAAGCCTCAAGATAAGCGTGAGTACCGTGGATGGCCCTTCCATAGGATGAAGGAAGAGGATCCTCGGTAGTGTATTGTTGTGGTGAATAGAGGACTCGTGTTCGTAATAACATCTTGCAATCCGTTGAGAGTTGTAGTATAGGTTAGCCAACAGTCAAAGCTGGCTTTCTGCTATGAACTCCACTACCCCCTTTGATAATGTTGCATGTATGATAGGTTCTGTGGTAAGACTTGCTGAGTACCTTTGTACTCATGTTTGCTTAATAACTATTGCAGAGGAGAACCCTGCCCCTTCTGATGGGTTCTACATAGACGTGGACGTCGACGAGTAGCTTGACACCCAGACGGAGATCTAGAGCTTGTGAAGGGCCTTGTAGATAGTCAGGCTACACCAAGCCTGTTTTATTTTCTAAGTTGTCTGTACTCAGACATGTAGCTTCCGCTTGTGCTTGTATGACTGTATGACTTGAGTGTTGGGTCATCTGACCCCTACCTGTATGGATATGTTATGTATGGCTCTTGGAGCCTCTTAAATAAAGTACTTTGAGTCATAGAGTTCTGTTGTGATGCAATGTTGTATTTGCACATATTGAGCATATTGTGTGTATGGTTGAAATGCTTGGTATGTGTGGGATCCGACACCTAGTTGTTTTCCTTTGGTAGCCTACCTTACAGGGAAATGCCTCCTAGTGATTCCAATGAGCCTTGGTAGCTTGCTACTACTCGGAACACGTAGGCTGGCCGGCATGTGTCCTTCTTCGTTCCTGTGTATGTCCCTTAGGGGGAAATGTCACGCGTTGTTCCTTTAAGTCCATGTAGCTTGCTACGACTTGGGTTCATACGTTGATGACCGACACGTTCGTTGCTGGGTCATGGATGCGTGTCTCTGTAATCTAGTGCCACTTTTGGTATATAACTAGCCATGTCGGCCCGGGTTCTCTGTCATATGGATGCTAGCGACACTGTCATATACGTGTGCCAAAATGCGCAAACGGTCCCGGGCCAGGTAAGGTGGCACCCGTGGGGTTACCGTGCGTGAGGCCGCTAAGTGATATGACGTGTTACAGCTAGATCGGTGTGACTTAGGATCGGGGTTCTGACAGCGTTGGCATCAGAGCTGGACTGCCTATAGGTTTATCAAGCCAAACTGGTCGATGTTGAGTCTAGAAAAATTCTTAGTTATATGTAGGGGAATTGATTGTGGAAGGGAACGTAAGGCTCTTTTTACTCCTTTACCTTATGCCCTTTTTATCTGAGTCAGTCTATTCTTTCTACGAGGATTTAGGACTAGGCCTCTTATCCTTACTAGGTTCACGTGTTACTAATCCGTAGACTCTTAGGATTGTTGGTTTCAAGCCTCAGTTCAGTTTCTATCGTTTTAGTATGATGATTGTTGGACCCGGAACCTTGATATGGAATTGTTGAGTGGTTATGCTATGATTTGTATGATGTCTCAAATCTTTGTTTGAGCATTTACAGTTGTTATGCTGCCCGATTTCTTCCAGAAACACTAATGCCTTTGCATTACTTCGTGTTTCAGATGTCTGGCCGCACCCCTCACCAAGTGGTTCGTTTGACTCGGTGCATTAATGTGCCCGGTCACACGGCCATGCTAGTCCGTGTGCTGACTGAGACCGGTTATCGCTGGTATCCTGAGTACACCGTGGAGGAACAGTACCGGGATTTCAATCAGAGTCAGTATTTCTGCACAGTCCGGATATACCCCTCATATCCCGGAGCTAAGGACCCCATCCATTGGTCTTATGGACTCGGGGTTACCATCGAGATGGCAGTACAGGATGCCGCCTATTCGATGATGACCATTCTCCGGGCTAGGCATGCCATGTTGCTGAACACTGAGTTCTGTTACATGCCAGCCTCACTTCCCGGAGAGGAAGGCTACTACACTGGTCTGTATACTGATGCTGCTCATGAAGAGCCACTGCCTCAGACTACTGTTCAGATGCTGGAGGATAGGGACCGTGAGGTCCGTGCCCTCCGAATGGAACTATATAACACTCGAGCCGCCCACTGGACTACTTTGACACGGCTTGCACCTGCTGTGCACGCCGGATATCTGGACATGCGGGATTTGTACCCCGTGTGGACTCGTATGCCTGATCGCATGGATTGGCGTGACGTTGGGGGTATTACACCTCCACGTGGGCGTCGGTTACCACCAGCATCGGGACCGAGGCCACATCCATGTCCCTTTGGTCCACAGCCTTCGAGTGCTCGCGAGTTTCAAGATACGTCTGTTCCACTTCCAGGCTACGGTGGTAATCTTTACGAAGATTACTACGGGAATGTTTGAGCTAGACTGTGGTAGTAGTAGTATTGTAGTAGTTGTATTCCACACTACTGCGCGTCTTGTGGAATATGACTTAGTGTGAACTGAGTTCCGGAGGTGTAGTTAAATAATGTATAGGAGCTTGGAATGCCTCTGATGGGATGTATCGTCTTTCACCGCAGTTGTACTTTAGCCTTGGCTTGTACTAAACTATGTATGGTGTGTATGACCACTGGTGTATATATAGCAGTTTCTATATTACCATGTCGTACGGATGAACATCTCTGCATTCCGTGTCATCCATTACATTCTGCACTTCAATGTCAAATTTTTGCCATCCTTGTCTAAACCGTTGTTTTGTTTTCCTAGGATGGTCAACACTCGCAACACTCCTGCTGCTCAGGAGCAGGGTGAGGCTAGTGGGGCTAGAGATGGGAATCTTCCCCAGCCACCCTCCTTGGCGGAAGTTATGCTCGAGGCAGAACGGAACAAGAAAGAGACCAACCGTCTGCTGGAACGCATAGAGCAGAACACTGGGTTCCGTCAGAGGAATGACGTGGTGTCAATCAATGACTTTATCAAGATGTGCCCACCGAAGTTCCATCACTCCACTGAACCTCTGGATGCGGATGATTGGCTACGTAGTATCACCCATAAGCTACACTCTGCCCGTGTGGCCGAAGCTGACAAGGTTACCTACGCCGCCTACCATCTTGAGGGCCCTGGCAGTATTTGGTGGGAAAACTTTGAAGCTATGCGTCCTGCTGACCAAATCACTACTTGGGTTGAGTTCAGTGAGGCATTCCGTGAACATCACATTCCGGAAGGTCTCATGGATCGCAAGCGGGAGGAATTCTGCAATTTCACCCAGGGCCGGTTAACTGTGGATGGCTATAGTCACGAGTTTGGCAACTTGGCATGCTACGCACCTGAGGAAGTATCCACCGATGCCAAGAAGCAGGCGAGGTTCCGCAAGGGACTCAGCCCTGAACTCCGTCGAGATCTACGTCTGCACGAGTGCACTTCCTTCTAGAAGTTGGTAAACAAGGCTATCAGTGCTGAAACGGGCCAGACCAACTTCGAGGCCACACGCAAGCATCCTCGAGACTTTGGTTCCTCATCCGGCTCTGGCTCTCACAAGCGCCGTGTGTGGGTTCCTAACACTGCTCTGCCACCCAAGTACACACCGAGGCCATCCTATGAGGCGCCTCGCCCAACTCAACAGTATGCACCTGCTAAGACCTATGGAGGACCACCTTCCAACTTTTCTCCACGCACTAGCACTGTGACATGCTTCAAGTGTGGAGAACCAGGGCACTACATGCGTGAGTGTCCTCAGAACCAATCAGGAAAATCCGTTGGCCGTGGTAAGCCAACCGGCAAGGTGAATTATGTCAAGCCAATCCCCACTGCACATGGTCATGTCAACTATGTCTCTGCTGAGGAAGCTTATGAGGATCCTAACGTCGTCCTTGGTACGCTTCTCGTTAACTGCCATCCGGCATCTGTTCTTTTCGATACTGGAGCATCCCATTCGTTCATATCTGAGAGCTATGCTCGAATGCACAACATGACTTTTTGCGACATGCCTACTTCCATGGTTATTCAAACTCCTGGTTCAAAGTGGCAAACCTCTAGGGTAAGCCATGGAAATGAAATCCTTGTCTATAGACTTGTTTTCCTAGCATCTCTAATCGCTCTCAAGTCCTCGGACATAAACATCATTTTGGGTATGGATTGGATGACAACTCATTACGCCAAGATTGATTGCTATACTAGGACCGTTCAACTTACACACCCATCCGGCAAGATAGTCAATGTCTTGACCCGAATGGCTGAACGTCAGCTCTACTCTCTTAATGCCAGCCCTCTACCAGAACTCGAAGATATCCCGTTAGTCCGTGACTTTCCGGATGTTTTTCCAGAAGAACTGACAGAAATTCCACCTGACAGAGATGCCGAGTTCGTGATAGATCTTATCCCTGGAACTGTCCCAATCTCTAGGAGACCTTATAAGATGGCACCCCTAGAATTAGCTGAGCTTAAGAAACAACTCGATGAGTCCTTGCAAAAAGGTTTCATCCGTCCTAGTTCTTCCGCTTGGGCTTGCCCCGTCCTCTTCGTCAAGAAGAAGGATGGAACGGAGCGGATGGTTGTAGATTACCGACCTGTCAATCTGGTCACCATAAAGAACAAGTATCCGCTCCCCAGGATCAACGACCTGTATGATCATCTCGCTGGATCCTCAGTCTTCTCTAAGATGGATTTGAGGTTGGGTTACCATCAAATCAAAATCAAGAACGGGGACATCCCTAAAACGGCTTTTGTTACTCGTTATGGCCAATATGAGTACACCGTCATGTCCTTCGGATTAACCAATGCCCCAGCCAACTTTTCCCGGCTAATGAACTCTATATTCATGGAGTACTTGGATAAATTCGTCGTGGTATACCTCGATGATATACTCATCTATTCCAAGAACAAGGAAGATCATGTCGAGCATTTAAGGCTGGTATTGACGAAACTTTGAGAGCACCGCCTTTATGCCAAATTCTCTAAATGTGAATTTTGGTTACCGGAAGTAACCTATCTAGGTCATGTGATCTCTGGCAAGGGTATTGCTATCAATCCCGAGCGAGTTCAAGCCGTCCTTGATTGGACTCCCCCTGAATCGGTCAAGCAAGTTAGGAGTTTTCTTGGCTTAGCGAGCTATTGCCGACGCTTCGTCAAGAATTTCTCGAAGGATGCTAAACCTCTAACTGAACTCCTCAAGAAAGATAAAATGTTTGAGTGGACCCCACAGTGCGATTCCACTTTTCAGGAACTGAAAAGACGCCTGACATCTGCACCTGTACTGGTACCACCAGACTTTTCCAAGGATTTTATAATCTATTGCGACGCCTCGCGACAAGGACTAGGTTGCATACTCATGCAAGATCGTCAAGTGATTGCATACGCATCTCGACAGTTGCGTCCACATGAGGATAACTATCCTACTCATGATCTAGAGCTTGCAGCTGTAGTCCATGCACTCACAACATGGCAACATTACCTCCTTGGTAATCGCTATGAAATCTACACTGATCATCAAAGTTTGAAGCACATCTTCACCCAACCGGATCTAAATCTCAGGCAAAGACGTTGGGTTGAGTTGCTCACAGATTATGATTTAGGAATCACTTACACCCCTGGGAAGGCCAATGTCATGGCTGATGCGCTAAGTCGTCAGTCTTATTGTAACAACTTAATGTTACAACAAGGGCAACCACTTCTCCATGAGGAATTTCGTAAGCTTAACCTTCACATTGTTCCTCGAGGATTCCTTTCCACCTTGGTGGCGAAACCTACCCTTATGGATCAAATCATAGTTGCCCAGCGGTATGATAAGGCATATCTCGAATCAAGGAGAACATTGCTAGCGGAGTTGCTAGGAGTTTCTCTATGGATGATCGAGGTGTTGTGTACTTCGAGAACCGCTTGGTGGTACCCAAGAAACAACAACTACGACAAATTATTCTTAAGGAGGCTCATGAATCTCCTCTCACGATTCATCCCGGTAGTACCAAAATGTATCAGGACCTACGTCAGAGATTCTGGTGGACTAGGATGAAGAGAGAAATCGCTCAATTCATTGCTAACTGCGACGTTTGTCGTCGAGTCAAAGCAGAGCATCAACGGCCTGCTGGCACCCTTCAACCTTTAGCTATTCCTGAATGGAAATGGGACAAAGTCGGTATGGACTTCATTACCGGGTTTCCCAGGACCAGGAAAGGGAATAATGCTATCTTCGTCATTATCGACCGCCTCTCTAAAGTAGCTCATTTCCTGCCTGTTCGAGAGAGTATTACCGCTAGCCAGCTAGCAGACTTGTATGTCTCTCGGATAGTATCACTTCATGGTGTGCCGTTGGAGATTAACTCAGACCGTGGAAGTCTTTTCACTTCACGATTTTGGGAAAGTTTCCAGAATGCTATGGGAACTCATCTCTCCTTCAGTACCGCCTTCCATCCCCAGTCAAGTGGTCAAGTGGAACGAGTCAATCAAATTCTGGAAGACATGCTTCGAGCCTCTGTCATCTCTTTCGGTATGGATTGGGAGAAGTGTCTTCCATTTGCCGAATTTGCTTATAACAATAGTTATCAAGCTAGCCTGGGTAAAGCCCCCTTCGAAGTTCTATATGGACGAAGGTGTCGAACACCTCTTAACTGGTCAGAAACCGGGGAAAGACAATTCTTTGGCCCGGATATGATCCAGGAAGCAGAAGAGCAATTTCGCATCGTTCGTGAGAGATTGAAAACAGCCCAGTCTCGCCAGAAGAGCCAATATGATAGTCATCATAAGGTTGTGACTTTTGAAGTCGGCGATAAGGCTTACCTTCGGGTTACTCCTCTTAAGGGAACCCATCGCTTCGGTATCAAAGGCAAATTGGCCCCTCGTTACATCGGTCCTTTTCGCATTCTTGCCAAACGAGGAGAAGTTGCCTACCAATTGGAACTACCTCCGCACTTATCCAGAGTTCATGACGTGTTCCACGTTTCTCAACTCAGGCGTTGCTTCTCGGATCCTATCCGCGGACTGGACCACAAAACGCTTGATCTCCAGGACAATCTCACATATCGAGAATACCCCATTCGTATTCTTGATCAAACTGAGCGCACCACTCGATTCCACAATATCAAGTTTCTCAAGGTTCAATGGTCACATCATTCCGAGAGTGAAGCTACTTGGGAAAGGGAGGATCGTCTTTGACTTGAGTACCCCACCCTCTTTCCGGATGAACCCGAATCTCGGGACGCGATTCTTTTAAGTGGGGGTGAGTTGTCACATCCCTAGTTAGCACTTGCATTAGGACTAGCTAGAGTGTGAATCATGTTTACTTATCAAAGAAACTTGAAATGGGAATGACAGAAACCCCAGGACCCCTCTCCTAACAACTAGGGTTTGATAAAATCTTTTCCAATGTACCCAAAATGCCCTTCAAAAATGTTCATCATTTCTACCTTGGTCCTAAACCACTGCCAAAAATGGTGCACAATTTTCTAGGACCGCTAAGGTCTTTGGATTAAATCATATGGTATTTGTATTTGGGCATTTAAATGCTATAGAATATTTTAAATGCTCAAATAATCATAAACTATAATGTTCCATACTGTTCATATTATATACAGCGGGCATGACAAGTTTTATGAGTTATAAAAATGTTCTGGCATTTTTTTTAATTAAACAAAGTTGCAAAAGAAATGAAACAGAAAAGAAATAGGAAAAAAGAAAGAGAGAGAAAGAACTTACCTGAGCCCAGCACTGTTGCAGGCCGGCCCAGCCCACCAGCGCCGCTTCTGTTGCCTTCCTCCTCGCGCCAGAAGGCAGCGCGCGTGGCCACCGTGCGCCGGCACGCGCCCGACCACCTCCACCCTGCTTGCCTGCCTCCCCGATGGCCTGGACGCCTCCATGCGTCGCCACGCAGCTGCCCCGACCCCTCTCTCATTTCCCCCTCGTCCTGATCTCCTTCCCCTGGCTCTCTCCCTCTCACGACCGAGCCGCCCATCGCCGCCGCTCGCCGTTGCCGCACCTGGAGCCTCCCCCTCGTCCCGTGACCGTGTCCAGAAGGTTCGCCGCGACGCCCTCTTCCTCCTCGCTGAGCCACGGATCACCGGGAGCCCTGCAACACCTTCACGCCGTCGTCCCCAACCTCGGATCGCCGGAGCTCCTCGCCGTCGATTAAGAAGCTGCAGAGCGTCCCCGACCTCTCCGTCGAGCTCTCTAGCACCGCTGTGAGCCCCTACGCCGAATCCCTCCTTCCTCTGCTTCGTTTGCGCCATGTAGCTGCTGCTCCGTTGATCACCGAAACCCGCCGCCGCCGTGCTTGCCGCCGGTGATGCTCCGGTGACCATTTGGTCACGGACGCATGTCCATATCGCTCGCCGCAGCACGTAGATGAGCTAGGTGCCACGCACGCATCGCCTGGGCCACCGTAGCCGCGTCTCCACACACGCCCGAACGCCGGCCGCCGCTGTCGAGCTCGTTGCCGTCGTCTCCGGCCACCACAAGCCCGGCGACCACCACCATTCGACGCGCATCGACAAAGGCTCTCCAACGCGCCCAACCGCGGCTCTAACCGTGCCCTGTGGGCGATTTCCGAAGCACGCCGCCGTGTTTGGCCTCGCCGGCGTCACTTCGCCGGCGAGTTTGACCCGTTTGACTGGGGGGTTGACCACCCCTGGGTCGCTGACGTGTGGTCCACCCCTCCCCTAATTAGCTAGTTTAATTAAGTTAACGTTAATTAAATTATTTAGTTAGTTTAGTCACTGACCTGTGGGCCTAGACCCCACTGACAGCTAATTAGTCTCTAGTTTAACACTAATTAACTTTGCTAATTAGCAATGACACTGACATGCCGGGCCCACATGTCATGTTTGACCTGGACCAGCTCCTGTTGACCTGCTGATGTCAGCATGAGGTCATGCTGACGCAGTAAAGAGATTCTGGAATTTATTTTAAATCTTAAATGATTTATGAATTTCAGAAAATACCCAAAACTTCTAAAAATTAGATAAAATCAACCGTAGCTCAGATGGAAATAATTTATATATGAAAAATGATCAGAAAAATCCAATCTTTCCAATGGCACTGGTTTAATGCATGTTTGAGCAAGTTAACCTTGCTGTATACATTAAAACTTGATAATGCACTTAATTAAATAATAGTTTGAATTCCAATTTGAATCCTTGATTCAAATAGGCTCAAACCCTTCTGGTTATAGTTACATTAGCCCAACACACATGCATCTTGCCATGTCATGAGCATGCATCATATTGTTGCATTTGTTTGTTTAATGATTGTATCGCCGGTATTCTCTGTGTTAGGTCCTGCCCCCGATGATACTGCTGCGTATCCAGTTGAAGAGCAGTACCCGACAACCACTCTGTCAGGCAAGCAATCATTGATCATTCCGATACAAACCCATCTTCTCGCTCCTGCTCTCTTTTACTGCATTAAGGCAACAGCGTGTGAACTGCTACTTGCTGCGGTAGTTGAACCCTATTCCCTTGCATGACCTGTCATTGCCACATTAAATAGTTGAAACCCACTAGCATGTGTAGGAGTTGATTGAGCCATGTGATGTGTGATCCACCATGCTATTTTCTTATGTTGCCTACTATGCTTAGAGTTGTGTCTGGTCTGGTTCATCTGGGTGATGGATCAGAGTGAAATGATCATACCGATAAAGAGAAGGAAGTGTGGAATACGCTTGGTAAAGGTATCGATGAAAGGCCATATAGGAGTACATGGTGGGTTGTTTCATTGGAATCGTCCATAGGACCCGAGATCTGTATGTGTGGTTCAAGTTACAGCTACTACCACACATTGGGATCCTTAATTGACCCTCTCGGCTTATTAATTACCCTCGATCTCTGTCCAGGAGTTGCAACTAGTTTCTGGTGTTTATAGTTTACTGGAGGTCGTGCACAGCGCTGACCCTCGGGGTGGGTTGTGATGCGACAGGTACATGGCACGGTGTACCGGTTGCCTGTTTGGTGACTCGGGAACCCTGTACACATCGTTTGGGGCCGTGAGCGACACCCCGGCCGGATCTCCCCACGGATGGAACCCAAATAGGCGATAAACCTAGACGAGAGACTTGTGTAGTTAGTCAGGTCGTGGCCGACACCCTCGCTGGGCTTCCGCTTGAAGGTTGCCGAGTACATGTCGAGTAAACGGCGATAAGTGGTGAGAGTGTGTGTGAAGAAGTACACCCCTGCAGGGTTATCAATCTATTCGAATAGCCGTTGTTCGCGGTACGGACTACTTGGTTACTCTTACAGTTCATAGACAAGTTGATGGATACTACTAAAAGCCTCAAGATAAGCGTGAGTACCGTTGATGGCCCTTCCGAAGGATGACGGAAGAGGATCCTCGGTAGTGTATTGTTGTGGTGAATAGAGGACTCGTGTTCGTAATAACATCTTGCAATCCGTTGAGAGTTGTAGTATAGGTTAGCCAAGAGTCAAAGCTGGCTTTCTGCTATGAACTCCACTACCCCTTTTGATAATGTTGCATGTATGATAGGTTCTGTGGTAAGACTTGCTGAGTACCTTTGTACTCATGTTTGCTTAATAACTGTTGCAGAGGAGAACCCTGCCCCTGCTGATGGGTTCTACATAGACGTTGACGTCGATGAGTAGCTTGACACCCAGACGGAGATCTGGAGCTTGTGAAGGGCCTTGTAGATAGTCAGGTTACACCAAGCCTGTTTTATTTTCTAAGTTATCTGTACTCAGACATGTAGCTTCCGCTTGTGCTTGTATGACTGTATGACTTGAGTGTTGGGTCATGTGACCCCTACCTGTATGGATATGTTATGTATGGCTCTTGGAGCCTCTTAAATAAAGTACTTTGAGTCATAGAGTTCTGTTGTGATGCAATGTTGTATTTGCACATATTGAGCATATTGTGCGTATGGTTGAAATGCTTGGTATGTGTGGGATCCGACACCTAGTTGTTTTCCTTTGGTAGCCTACCTTACAGGGAAATGCCTCCTAGTGATTCCAATGAGCCTTGGTAGCTTGCTACTGCTCGGAACACGTAGGCTGGCCGACATGTGTCCTTCTTCGCTCATGTGTCTGTCCCTTAGGGGGAAATGTCACGCGTTGTTCCTTTAAGTCCAGGTAGCTTGCTACGACTTGGGTTCATACGTTGATGACCGACACGTTCGTTGCTGGGTCATGGATGCATGTCTCTGTAATCTAGTGCCACTTTTGGTTTATAACTAGCCATGTCGGCCCGGGTTCTCTGTCATATGGATGCTAGCGACACTGTCATATACGTGTGCCAAAATGCGCAAACGGTCCCGGGCCAGGTAAGGTGGCACCCGTGGGGTTACCGTGCGTGAGGCCGCAAAGTGATATGACGTGTTACAGCTAGATCGGTGTGACTTAGGATCGGGGTCCTGACATCATTGCTATTGATGTGTTTGCCCCCGTGTCACATATCAATATGTTTTATAAGCACCATCATATGGTCTTTGCTATGGTGCAAACCACTTTCCATGATATGCCTTGAGGTGACTTAAACAAGCTTGTAAACATGCCATGCCAATGTTACTGTTTTATACTTAGTGAAAAAACTGCTAAGCCTGGAATCTGTTTTAACCTGATGCTATCTTTGCTTGATGCCCCACTCAAATCCATGCTGGTTTTGGAGTGGCCAATGATCATTCCTTGTTGTCCATGTTATGATCAATCCAACCATGCCCTCACTTGCACATATGGCTTGCTATAGCTTATTTATTTCTTGCTCTCAAGTTGCTATAAATTATGCCTGTCAAGTTTTTATCAGCATGATCAATTTGGTGTAGCTTGTTGCTATTGATCCATGCCTCCTATGGAGTTGCTCCAATGGAGTTGTTTGTTGTAGGAGATGTCTACTACATGTCCATGATCTTTATATACTTAGTGGAGTTGATATGCATGTTGTTTTGTGCCTCCTAAGGCAGCATTGTGATGATGTTTTTGCCTTCCTAGATTTTGACTAAGTCCGGATAATTTTATTGCAACTTGCCATGATTGGTTAATTATGTTCCAGTAGGTTTTAGGGTGTGTTATAAGTTCATGCTTGTTAAGTAACATGTCTACTTCATGTTCATGCCCTTTGTCTCCATGTTTGAGTGTTGTAGCTTAATTATTTCTTGCTCCAAACATGATATGTGGCTGTTAACTGCAGCTTTGTGTGAATATTGTTTTGCTTGCCATTTGCAAACCGTGTGACCGTTTCTGGCGATCTTTATATCGATTTCAACCGAAATCTTCCCCTCTATCCAATGGCACGCTTGGTTTTCCAAGATGAGGCCTTCTTAATCATCTTCTCCTTAGGTTCAAGTGCTTCCACATGCATACGCACATCATACTTGCATCATGTTGATTGTGCATTGCATCGTGTTTGATTTTGTGCCATGTTGTGTTCTTGTGTTGAGTAGAGCCGGGAGCCGAGACTGAGAACGAGGTTCCTACCGAGGTTGAGTACGAGGAGCCGTCTTACGATCCCATCGATGACTCGACATGCAAGATGACCTGACCCAGATATCATTACTATCCTTGCCTATTGCTAGATGTCTCGCTCTTTAGCTTATTACCTCGATGCCCATGTTTGTTTGTCAGCCTCCTATTGTAGCCATGAATCTCTCTAACCAACCAACCTAGCAAACCTTTGATTGGCTATGTAAGCTTCACTCAGCCCCTCTTATAGCATTGGTAGATGCAGGAGAAGACTTGAAGATTCTTGCTTCATGTTGAAGTTATTGTTGGGATATCACAATATATATAATCTGTTAAACTAAATCATCTATATATTGGTAGTGGGTGGAAGGCTAAGCCTCTTGCTTGGTGTTTTGTTCCACTCATGCCACCCTAGGAACCGTATAAACCAGTGTTATGTTCCTTGATTATGTGTCCCTAACATGGTTGGGGTTTATGGGCCCCCCTTGATAACCCGCTTAGCGCTAAAGCTTTTCCAGCAAGTCCCAACTATGGTTCTATTTTCCTAATAACTAAAACTTGCATAGGGAGTTATAAACCCTTTTCTTAATCAACAACCCGGGCCAGTGCTCCACATGAGTGTTGGTCCAAAATGGGGAGTCTGCGGGGCCACCTCGAGGAAACTCAAGGGATGGTAAAAACCTGTAGAATCGCCCATCCGGTCGTGGCCTGAGACTAGATACGCGCGGCTACTGTCAGGGTGTCGGCACGCCGGGAGGTCTTGCTGGATTAGTTTTACCTTAGCCGGAATATCTTGAGCACGGGATTCCGAGAATACTCGTGTCTTCCCACCTTGGAGTTGCGACCCCGCAGATCGTGACCTTGTGATGGGCTAAGTTGGGACACCCATGCAGGGTTTGATCTTTCGAAAGTCATGCCCGCGGTTATGTGGCAGATGGGAATTTGTTAATATCCGGTTGTAGAAAACTTGACACCATGTTCAGAATACACTACCAGCGTGAGTAACCGTGACGGTCATTTTCCGAAGGGGTTGGGGAAGTCAACACGATGGGGTTATGTTTGACGTGCTTAGATAGGAACACTTCATGATCACTGTGACGCTCGTGTCACTTCTCTTCTCTCTCTAAACACGTAAGCTAGTGTTAGTGCAGCTGCAACCTTGTTCTTCTGCCTTGTTCCACACCCAAGGCGTAGATAGTTTTGCTACCCGGGAACGGGATTGCTGAGTCCTCCGTGGCTCACAGATTCTACACAACACCAGATGCAGGTACTATGGTGAACTACACAGGAGGTGGGACAGAGCTGTACTGGGAGTTCGATGAAGAACGTGGGCGATACTACGTGTCTTATCCCGAGGATTAGTAGTGGCTTATACTAGGGGCGATCGGATCTTGTGGCTTTATTTATGGTATCTTTCATTTGGCTCTTCGTCCGTAGTCGGGCTGTGATGTTATTTGGATGATGATTGACTATGTAATGTATTGTGTGACGTGGCGAGTGTAAGCTAACTACTCTTTTGCAATTTCATCCCTCTTTTACATGAGTCGTGCAAAGATACCATACTTGAGATCATTCTAGTATGAGCTTATACCTTTAAGTCGTGCCTCGACACATAGGAGGTATAATCTCATACTGGGCATTACAAGTGGAGATGCCCAGATCCAATCCAGGTGCCACGCGTCAATCAGGTTCGCGGGTGGTTGGGGCCCGCGCCGCTTCGCCCTTGCCCATTAGCTTCGCCTCGAAGCCAAGTTCGAGCGCGCCTTGGGCCCGGGGGCTACTATCGACGTTCTGGGTACCAGGGTACCCAGACTTGCCTGCCTGCGGCCCATGACGTGGCTCCTTCACCGGCCTGGTATAGCCCATCTTCAGCACCGACACTCAGGACTTTCACGATGGGCCAAGCCTCGCGAAGCAGAAGACACCAAGACCTTCGGAAGGAGTAGTTTCACTAGGCTAAGTCCCAAGGAGCGGACATCTCTATGCAAGCCCCCACATCGTGAGGTTCGGATGATGCAAGCCCTAACGACCAAGGCCAAGCGGGCACCAGCGGGCGCAGGACAACATGTTTCCTCTTTGGTGCTAAAGAGGAAAGCGCAGGCACGAAGTCCCAAGGAATCAGCCAATGGTTTCCATATCCATGCAACAAGACCATGATCGCCAGGACGGCAGAGCGGAGGTCATCACCGAGCCCACCGTGGCGCCAGGATCAGAAACTTTGCAGGCGAACACCACCTTTCGTCAGGATAAGATGTACTAGTTGTCTCCCTTCAAATCTGGCCGTTGTGGGATCCCTTCCCACCTACATTTTCGGGGAAGAGGACCAAGGCCTCTATAAATATAGCTTAGCCACCACCATAGAATGGGGGTCTGGATCCAGATCCGGAGAGAGAGATCAGATCGACTAGCACCCTCACACCCAAGAACACACCTCCTGAGGTTGTTCGACCACTGTACTAGTCCTTCCTCATCCCACCTCGAGGCAATCCACCACATTGCAGGAGTAGGGCCACTCACCGCAAGATGTCCTAAACCTGGGTAAACTGCCCCATGTCATTTTCATTCTTGTTCATCAAGCTAGTTCATGGAGATGGCGAGTAGGAAGTTAGGAGAAGTTGAGTTCTTCGCACGCACCCTAGTGTTCGAACCTAACAAGGGTTTTGTGGAGCCCTGAATCCGACAACAGTAAAACCAAACAAAATAGCTTTGGTCTATATACAGAACTTATTCTAGTGAACGAGTGTAAAATATTAGTTGTATTTTACTACAGAGTACATAATAACACCAGGTTCCAAACATATGACCATGTACCATGGCTAATGTATTGTCTATTTCCTCACATTGTACTCACAACTAAGGATAAAGAGACAAAGTTTATAATACGGTAAGCATATTATGACATCATTCATATCACAAAACAACTGAGAATAGATAAACAAGCAATTGTAATGTTTTATGGGCAAGTCCAACAAGGAACTAGATTACAGATCAAGATCAAAGGAACATCACTCCTCTCTTTTAAACCTTGTAAGGTGCAATGATACGCTAAGACAATTGTGTATCAAATTGAAAAGAGTAATAGACATTGGCTGCAAACCATGCAGTTCAATGCACAAGTCAGAGTAAGCAGTAGTTAAAAGGCATTATGATTAAGGACTTACAACAATGGCTTTGACTGGTGTTTTCATGCCCTTCGTCTTGCTGGTGTGACTGTCCTTGAAGATTTCCTCAGCATATGGTTCACGTACTTTTTGGTCCTTGTGAGCTTTCCTCTGCATTTGGAACAAGTCAATATAGATCTGATAATATGGCACATCGAAAAGGGTGAAACAACAAATAATTACAAGAGCCTCGCAGTGTGCCATATAGCTACGAGATCCAATCGTCTGTTGGAATTTCACTTCGTACAGTTGGCCTTGTTCTTTGAATAGTTCACCTACAAGAAGATAGATTGTGAGGCACATGCCTAAATAGGACTTCAACCTATGATCTGATCACATATATATAACATACTTGATACTTTGGATCAGACAAGTGTTTAACGAGGCCTCTCCAGTCTTCATCTGATATATTTCCACTTGAGATGTTTGGGCAAGTTCACTGTTAGCCTTGCCTCCAAAGTGAGTTTTCCTCAAGTTATACCAATACAGTCGCAAAGCAGACTTGAAAACATGGGTGCAAACTTGTCTGGTTGCATCATCTTGGCTATCCACCTTGAACCTCATTTGTTGAAAATATGGGAGTCTCATTATTAGCAATCTACAAAGTATGGGACAAAGCAAGACGTTATTACTAGTTTCCATACATAACAATACTTACAGATAAATGGTCGATGAAGGTGTCTAACTGGGTTTTGTCTTTGTCATTCCAGTAATGAATCCATGTTGGGAGGATACATGCATGACACCTAACAGCAACCGCTGCCTCTGATACTAACTTGGCTGACTCTGTAGCATCACGTGGCCTTTTTAAACCTGCCTCAAAATGGATCTCCATTCTTCCTTAGATTTAGTTAAATTGTCGAGCATTATCCCTGATGTCTGTGTGACGCCCCAAAACCGACGCTCCAGAAGACTTCCATATATATTCCATGATCGTCGTGTGTTTTATTTGCTTGCTCTATTTTATTTGTGCTTTGCATCATGTCATCATGCCATCATGTCATTAATTTTTGCAACTCAACTAAATAAATTGTATGGATCTTTGATCCATTTAAACCGAGGGAATTCACTTGTGATTTCTCTTTAAAACATATATGAGTCTCCAATATTATTATGGAGCTAAAATAAATATTCCATTAATTTGGAATCACCCAGAACCACACTTGCAATTTAATTCTCATGCCATTTGCACTTCAATTTTGGTCCCCAAACTTTGTCCAAAATTCAGCTTATCCTTTCCCGAGCTCGACCAAAAATCTCAACATTGTTGGCCACTACAAACCTAGTCCCAGTACAAACCGTTTGAATTATTTCGAATGAGTTTGAACTTAACTCTTCCAATTTGGGCGAAACTTCTTTTGTTGGTCTAACTTTAAATCGTAGGCTCTACACTAAAAGTTTCAACATATTTTGAAACCCCTAGCTATTTCTTTTCCTCTATTTTCCTTCTCTATTTTTTTCTGTCAATGGAGAAAGGAAGGAGAGGGAAGAGAGAGCAGCCCAACCAGGAACCTAGGCCGGCCCACCAGAGGCCCAAGGCTCTGGTGCCCCATCCTAACCCTAGCCGCTAGTGTCAGTGCAACAAACCCTGGGTCTGTTGCCCAAATGTTCACAGGCACAAGTCCAAGGTTGAAGCACCAGCTCGAGCCCAAGATTGAAGAACCAAGAGATTCGAAGAACCAACACACATCCAGAGGGACCAAGGTCAAGCCAGAAGAACGAGATATCGACAAGAGAGGAGCCTCCCTTGCTGGGCAGGCGAGCCTAGCAACGGGCGAGGCCACCACTAGAAACAAGCTACCATAGATTCCCCGGCAGGGCCTCCCAGGGGTCACGGGGGGCAAAGCACCCCGCTAACCACTCAAGCACGACCCACATCGTCAATCAGTGCTGTGTCGAGCCGTGAAGTGATTAAGTGGCAGCCATTCGCCACATGGCAGTCATTTCCTACGGAAGAAACCCACAAAGGACACCCGTCCTGCGACGTGTCAAGGAAGCAGATGCGGAGCTGGCAAGACAGCTCGGTGCGCCTTGCCGGGCAACCAATGATGTGACACTAAGCGGTGCATTTAATGCACCATGTCAGCCCGTAGAGTTAGGTAAGATAGCACTATTTGCTATCATATCTGTTGATAATGACCATTTTCCCACTTTGCTGACCCCTTAATCTATAAAAGGAGGCCCATGGCACCCATAGGAGGGATTGGAGAGTTGATGAACCCAAGACACCATGCACGCGTAGTCTATGCGGCCCTGAGGCACGTCTTGCCGCGCAAGTGTACTATGCACCACCACTTTCATTCCACCATCAATCCACCAAAGCAGGAGTGGGTTCGTACGCCCGCGATGGCACAAACCTGGGTAAATTGCTATTGTGCTCTCTGCCGTGCTGCAAGGCGCCATTCCGCTCTTTGTGCAACGCATCGTCCCCTCGCCGAACCAGCAAGGGACCACCCGGTCACATAGGTGGCCGCGGATATCCCGCGACATCTTTGGCACCCCGGGTAGGGGGGAACGCTTGCACGAACCTGAAAGCGTACGCAGAACATCATCTTCATTGCCATCTTCATCGTCGACGACGCCATCGATCATGGCGCCTAAGAAGAAGAAGTATGGCCCTTCGGCCCAGCCATCTACCTCAAAGGTCTCGCCGCCCGCGGCCTCTAATGTTGCGGGTGATGCGGAGACAAGCGAGGGCGTGTGCGCCACTGGGGGGCGTGGTTGGAGCAGGTGGCGCCATTGCCACTCCCCCTGTGGCCGACACGGCGGCCGAAGGCGTCGGAGGAGAACAGCACCAGCAGCGTCTCGTCGATCACGCTCAGCAAGGTGTGGTCGAGGGGGTCACTCCATCATCACCCTTTCCTCTCGCTGATGAGCACAGCCGCGGCAATGGCACTCGGTCTGGGGAAAACCACCGCCCTCCAGTCGCCCCCACCCAGGGAGCGACTACAACACGTGCACCTCCTCCCGGACGAGCCAACCAAACCATTGCGCTAAATGGAGCTGCTGATCTTCGAGCACCACCACCACACAATCCCGCTGCCAGGTTGTCGTCCCACAGCAGTGCGGGCGCGACGTTGCCGCCGCTTCCGTTGGCATCATCAGGAGCCAGGCGACAGTGTAGTCGACGTCCTCGACGTCCATGTCAAGCATATCCATGGAAGCCATGGCGCGAGCTCATCTGCTACTAAGGTTCCCACCGGTGGCCGAGCAGATAGATAAATGGCGTGCCACCATCCAGAGCCTACTCGGTTTCGCCGAAGCTGGGGGCTCGAGAGTAGCCTGCCCGACATAGCCTCCCCAAGCGATAGCAACCACCCTCACGGCTGGCCGAACGGAGGGGGCCATCCCTATCGTGCAGTCCCCACCACTGCAGCCGGGACGGGCGCAGGCAAATCAAGACCTCGACGACGTCTCGATGGCCTCTTCTCACCCTCAAGAACGTCCAGGCCGACGTCGGACCTCGAAGGATAGGCGGCGAGAAGACGCGCGCACAATCGTAGATCGACGACGCGACAACCCTTGCCCAACCGACGAGCGCGACGGCCTCAACGCTGACGAGCCTGCGCTCAGTGCTGGCGGGTGCCTACCCTTTGAGATCGGCTGCCCTGCCTTTACACGAGAGTTGCGGCAAGTCTGTTGGCCGTCCATTCGCACGTTCAAGCCAGAGATACCTGAGAAGTACGACGGGAGGCTGAACCCAGCATAGTTCCTGAGCATCTACACCATCGCTGTTCAGGCTGCCGGGGGAAGAGACGAGAAGGTGTTTGCCAATTACTTCCCTTTGGCCCTCAAGTCCAATGTGAGGTCTTGGCTGATGCACCTGCCGGAGAACTCCATGTCGTCATTGGAAGATCTGTGCCACGAGTTCATTAGAGCCTTCATCGGTGGGCACCAAGAACCTGGCAGGCCCGACGACCTGCAATTCCTTTAGGAGAAGGAAGGAGAAACCCCACCCATTATAGCAACTTTCCAGTCCAATGAGTGCAACCGCCGCATTCGTTCCAAAATGAATGTGTGGTTGCCGAAGACTGTGAAGGAACTGTACACACTGGTGGATAAGTGTGTTCGGATGGAGGAAGGAAGGAAGTTGCCCGGAGAGGAAGATTGCATCAATGTTGATTCAGAGAAGATGAGTCAACCAGTCTGAAGAAGGGCAAGAAGCACAACAAGAAGCCAAGAGATAAGGCAGTGATGATTGTGGAAGGTTCAGGCACGCCTAGTACCAGCAAGAAGGCCAATGTTGAGGCCCCCGACATGGAAGTTGCTGCTTGCACGACTTGCTGGGAAGCCGCTGCTGTCGAGAAAGCTGGGAAAGGTGATGGTACATACAGCAAGATCCACCGGATCAAGGGCCACGACCTTCAGGGGTGTTATCAGGTTGAGCAGTTTGCCAAGAGACACAGGGTAGAATATGATAAGAGAGATAAGGAAAGAGGTCAGAATGCTATCGGCGGTAAGGGCCGAGGTGGTGAAGCAAGTCGTCCCGGCAAACCCTTTTGGAACCAAGGAAGACCCGCTAGGACCCAAGAGATGGAAATCTGTGGCAATGTGAGTGTTGGAGGGGATGAAGAGGAAACAAGTGATCATGAATTTCAGAGGGCCACTGACGCCCTATGCATTGACGGAGATGCATCTTTGCACACATCCCATAGCCAGCTCAAGCGATGGGCAAGGGAGGTTAATGCTGTGCAGCCGGTGCTAGATTCCCGTAAACCGCTCAAGTGGTCCCGCACGCCAATCATCTTTGATGAGGAGGACCACCCTGGCCGCGTCACAGTGGTAGGGTGTTTCCCATTGTTGGTCTCTCCAACAATTTGCAACCTCAAGGTCACAAAGATGCTAGTGGATGGCGGGGCTAGGTTGAATCTGATTTCCCCGGCAGTCATCAAGAAGCTTCAGATAGGAGAAGAAGAGCTAGAGGTTACCGGCATGTTTCAAGGAGTCAATTCCGGCAGGACCGTCCTAAGGGAAAGATTACGTTGCCGGTGACGTTTGGGGGAGAGCTGAACTACCGGACTGAGAAGATTGTGTTTGATGTGGTTGACCTCCCCCTGCCATACAATGGGATTCTGGGACGCCCAGCCCTGGCTAAGTTCATGGCAGCATCCCATTATGCTTATAACACTTTGAATATGCCTGGGCCACTAGGAGTCATCACTATCGCATCAGATGAGAAGGATGCCATTACCTTCCTGGACAAGATGTACCGGGATGTAGTCGCAGTAGAGGTTGCGGCAGCGGCAACTCCAGCCACGGAAAGTGAAGGAAGGAATATGGATTGTTGGTCCTCCGACATGGAGTTCGGGAAGCGTGCCCCCTCCGAGTGCATGGCACTCACTGACGACGTGGCGGAGTGTTCCAACAGCAAGAGACCCAAGGTTGCTGCACCCCAAGTAAAGAAGGTCCCAGCAGGGCTGGCTGGCATTGATGGTACTTTCACTATCAGCGCCACCCTTGATGACAAATAGGAAAGTGTGCTCGTTGCTTTCCTGTGAGCGAATATCGATGTGTTTGCCTGGCAACCATCAGATATCGCCGGTGTTCCCTGGAAGGTAATCGAGCACCACCCTGTTGTCTGCCCACATGCCCGACCTGTCATGAAGAGAGTCCATAAGCAGGCCTTGGAGCGGTAGCAGTTCATCGCCGAGGAAATCAAGAAACTAGAGGCAGCTGGTTTGGTCAGAGGAGTATTGCACCCTACATGGTTGGCAAATCCAGTGGTAGTCCAGACCGCTAATGGGAAATGGAGGCTTTGCATCGGTTTCACAGATCTCAACAAGGCTTGCCCAAAGGACATGTTCCCTTTGCCACGTATCGACCAGATTGTGGATTCCACATTGGGTTGTGATCTGCTCTCCTTTTTGGATGCATACTCCTTGCACCACAAAATATTCATGTCCAAAGAAGATGGAAAATACATCGTTCATCACTCCATGTGTCATGTAGTGCTTTGTCCTCATGCCTTTTGCATTGAAGAGTGTTGGGTCCACTTTTGCAAGAGCAGTCCAGATTGGTTTTGAGACACAGCTACACATGAATATAGAAGCTTACATGGATGACATCATGGTCAAAACTAAGGATAAGGCCACCCTTATCCAGGATTTGGAGGAGACGTTTGCTAATTTGCGCAATATCAACTTGAAACTTAATCCGGAAAAGTATGTGTTTGGTGTTCCCTCCGGAAAGCTGCTTGGATTCTTCATATCCCATCGAGGGATTGAAGCCAACCCCGATAAGAACAAAGCCATTGAACAGATCCAGGCGCCGAGGGCAGTTAAGGATGTAAGGCGCTTGACGGAATGTGTTGCCGCGCTAAGCAGATTCATCTCCAAGTTTGCCGAGCGCGCCTTGCTGTTCTTTAAAATTCTGAAGAAGGCAGGGCCAATGAAGTGGACCCCAGAAGCAGATGCATCATTGTAGGAGTTAAATGCCTACCTATCGTCTTTGCCTACCTTGGTTGCACCCAAACCCCAAGAGCCGTTGTTGCTTTACTTGGCGGCAACCAACCAAGTGCTCAGTGCGGCCTTGATAGCACAACGAGAAGTAGATGAAGCAGAAAGTGGCAAGATCACGACAGAGTCAGGAAAGGATAAGGACAGCAATAAGCATGCTAATGAGAGCAACCCCAAGGACATGGAAAGGAGGAAAGTGGTGCAGTGCCTAGTGTATTTTGTCAGCTCCTTGTTACAAGGAGCTCGATCGAGGTACTCTGGCATGCAGAAGTTGATCTTTGGCCTTATCATGGCCTCAAGGAAACTGTGCCACCACTTACAAGCCCATGAGATCACGATTGTCACTCGTTTCCCGTTGCAAAGGATACTCCGAAACCCTGAGGCTACTAGCAGAATAGTGGAGTGGACATTGGAGTTATCCAGCTTTGGTTTGAAGTTTGATAGCACTTCAACTGTTCAGAGAAGGGCACTGGCAGAGTTTATTGCAGAATGGACGCCAACCCCTGACGAGGAAGTAATAGAAATAGCTTTCCCCGGCAAGGAATAACCCCAAGAATGGATTATGTATTTTGATGGTGCTTTTTCCTTACAACATGCAGGGGCTGGCGCGCTTCTCATCGCACCCTCCAGGGAACACTTGAAGTACGTCGTCCAAATGCACTTTGCTCAGGGAGAAGCCACGAACAATACAACTGAGTATGAAGGGCTCCTTGCCGGGCTAAGGATTGCAGCAGAATTGGGAATTAAGAAGCTGATCATACGAGGAGATTCACATCTTGTGGTGAGGGAAGTCAACAAAGATTATCAGAGCCCATATGGAAGCGTACGTCAACGAAGTGAGGAGATTGGAGGAGCACTTTGATGGGTTGCAAACAGAGCACGTACCTTGTGTGAAAAACAGCATAGCCGACCACCTGTCAAAGTGTGTTGCGCAGAAGCTTCTTGTGGAACCAAGAACTTTTGTTCTTCGTCTCTCTCAGTCCTCTGTATCACCAGCCACAATGGCCTGAAAAAGGAGAAACGTGTACTATGGTAAGCCTATCCCGGCAGAGCGATCCACTCCCGGCAGAGACCCTGCTGAAAACAACTCCTCACAGCCTGCCGGACCAGCACCTCTTGCCGGGCCCAAGGGCCCTGCACGCGAGGCTAGTGCTCCCGTAGCAGAGGAGGTGTCGTTAGTCCTTTTTGCTGAGCCTCGGGCTCCAACTTAGGCAAGGCACATTGTCCACTTCCTCCAAACCAGAGAACTCCCTGGCAACCAATATGAAGCTGATAAAGTAGGCCAGAGGGCCAGTATGTATCAGTTTGTCGATGACACTCTGTACAGAAGGAGACCCAATGGTGTGAAATTGAAGTGTGTTTGTCGGGAGGATGGAAAGGAACTGCTGGCTGAGATTCACAGAGGAATGTTCGGCTCACACCTTGGATCAAGAGCATTAGTTGGGAAAGCATTCCGTCAAGGATTCCATTGGCCCACAGCCCTCCAAGATGTTGTACAGCTCGTCACAACATGTGAAGCCTGTCAGTTCCATTCCAAGGAAACACACCTGCCTGCCCAAGCTCTTCAGACAATCCCTCTCTCATGGCCATTTTTGGTCTGGTGGCTCGATATTCTCGGACCCTTCCCCCGAGCAATCGGGGGATTTGAATACTTGTTCGTTGCCATCGATAAGTTTACAAAGTGGCCGGAAGTGACTACCGTGAGAAAGGTGACTGCCCAGTTAGCTATCAAGTTCATGAAAGAACTAATGTGTCGTTTCGGTGTTACGGCAAGGATCATCACTGACAACGATACCCAGTTCACGAGCCACGGCTTCATGCAATATTTTCATGCCCTCGGATGCAAGATCTCATTTGCTTCTGTGGCACACCCCCGGAACAATGGACAAGCTGATAAGGTGAACGCTGAAGTGCTTCGTGGACTCAAGACAAGAACTTTTGATACGCTGCAGAAGCACGGCAGGCGGTGGATCAAGGAGCTGCCGGTAGTTCTCTGGTCCCTTAGAACGACACCTAACCGAGCTACACGGCAAACTCCCTTCTCTTTAGTCTACGGGGCAGAAGCAGTTATCCCCATGGAACTCATTTACGGGTCTCCTAGAGTGCTTGCCTATGATGAAGTAGCGCAAGATCAGCACCAGCGTGACGACACTATGCTACTAGAAGAGAACCATCTCCGGGCTGCTACGCGTGCTGCACGCTATCAGCAAGCCCTGCATCGCTATCACAGCCGCAGGGTTCGTGCGTGGCGTTTTGAGGAAGGTGACCTTGTCCTTAGGCACGTTCAGTCTGCCAAGGGTACAAACAAGTTGTCACCGAAGTGGGTAGGCCTTACCATGTGGTATGAGTCACCAGACCCGGCGCAGTTTGTCTGGAGACCGAAGATGTCACTCAGTTGCAAAACTCATGGAATATTGAGCATCTCCGTAAGTACTACAGATAAGGTGCGAGGCTACTGGGCATCGCCCGGCAGCAACCCTTTTGTACATGCCTTGCTTCAGCTGTATGTAACCCTTCTTACAAAGCCGGGGCGATGACCCCGAGCAAGAGAAAATAAAGGAGCGTTATAGGGGGGGCCCAACTAATATTGCATGCGTGCACAAGCACACCAAGATCATTGCATTAACATTCCATGTGCATTAGCATATGCATATAGATAGGATTGCATCATGCATTCATTCTCATCTACATGGAGTTTCAGGTTCCTGTCGCGAACTTGGCTTCGACAAAGGACGAGAAGATTGCATGACATGGCGATCCCCGGCGAGCCAGATAGATAAGTTTACCTCCTGCCCATTCGTGTTCTATAAAGCTATAACTTTGCATGGGAAAACCTCTCCTCTCTCTTTTGAAACTTAGGTGCTCCCATCCATGACTCGAACGCTTCTTCGGTCGGGATGGTCGCAGTAGCCTTTGGTAAAAAGGAGTTGCCGAGGGGCTAGCCCCTCTGTCTGTTCCCCGGCAGACGTGGCTCTCCGGCAGACGAAGAGGGCGCCGGCAGGATGATATCATGCCGGGGAAAACTCCTTTGTTTTCATTAAAGAGGCATTCCACCTCTGCATGGACATACACATGCACGGTTTCCTGACAAGTTTCATCCTTTTCAATCACATGATGATACAAGTACAAGCATTACATAACACAAAGATGGACTCGAGGAGTTACATTATTTGAATTAAAATTTGTCATTTGCCTGCAAATTTAAGGTTGAAAAAAGATAAAAACCCCTATAACCCCTCTTTTCCTTTCTCTACTCCTTTTCCCAGGATGCTAACGCAAGAGGGAAAAGAGAATAGAAGGAGCGTTAGGGGAGGTTAGCGACGAAGGGTCTGGCTGACGTGCACCCAAGAGCTGCCCTAGGTGACTAGCAAGGCCCGTCGCCCCTCCCCCAAAGGAAAGGGGAGAGGAGGAAAAGGGGGAAGAGGCGGAGACGGTAGCGGCATCACCCACAACGGGTATACGCCGCTACCATCGCTCCACCAAACCGGAAGGCGCGACCCTCATCGACATTAGCCCCAAGACCTCCAGGAGGGGCGATGCTGGGATTACCAATGATCTCCAGCCCCGCCTCCCGGCCGAGCCTGGAAAAGACCAAGAGATCCGTTAGGCTAAGGACTAGGATCACTCCCGGGACACCAGTATCAGCACGCGGCAACAACAGCCTCAAGCATAAGCCCGGGGGCTGGCCCCGAGCTCCTCTCTTCGACATCGCAAAAGGAAGTAGAGAATAAGAGAGGAAGAAGAAGAACAAGACGGCCAATATGGATGACTCCACTCTATTCCGCCCCTCCTTTTATAGGCATGGTAAGGAGGGGAGCCACTCAATCAACGGCCGACCGCCCTCCTCCTCCGCCAATTCGAGGCAGGTGGACCCACTCCAAGGCACTCTCCTGCGCCATGCGCCTCCGCTACCTACCCCGCGCGATGCATGCATCATATGTGGCTAAGGATAAGGATGCGCAGTGGGAGGAGTAAATTGGCGGTTTCCACACCGTGCGTTAAAGTCATTCACAAGCCATCACTTCAGCGGGCCTACCACTATTGGCTTTACACCACGCATGGGGAAATCAGAAACCATCCTTGAAATCAAGACAAATGAAGCAGTGATGGAATTCTCAAGGGGCGAACCCCTTCAGCAAACCTGCCCATGCACTTATTAGGCCCTACCCCGACGACACTCAGCAACGCGTTCGGGGCAGGCCCGGGGGCTTATGTCGGTGCAACAAACCCTGGGTCTGTTGCCCAACTATGCAAAGGCACAAGACAAAGATTGAAGCACCAGCTCGAGCCCAACATTGAAGAACCAAAAATTCGAAGAACCAACACACAGCCAGAGGGACCATGGTCAAGCCAGAAGAACGAGATATCGACAAGAGAAGAGCCTCCCTTGCAGAGCAGGCAAGCCCGGCAAGGGGCGAGGCCACCACCAGAAACAAGCTACCAGAGATTCCTCGACAGGGCCTGCCGGGGGTCGCGGGGGGCAAACCACCCTGCCAACCACTCAAGAATGACCCACGTTGTCAATTAGTGCGGTGTCGAGCCACGAATTGATTAAGTGGCAGCCATTCGCCACATGGCAGTCATTTCCTACGGAAGAAATCCACAAAGGACACCTGTTCTGCGACATCTCAAGGAAGCAGATGCAGAGCTGGCAAGACAGCACGGCGCACCTTGCCGGGCAACGAGTGATGTGACACTAAGCGGTGTCCCTGTCAGCCCGTAGAGTTAGGTAGGATAGCACTATTCGCTATCATGTCAGTTGATACTGCCCATTTTACCACTGTAGTGACCCCTAAATCTATAAAAGGAGGCCCATGGCACCCGTAAGAGGGAATGGAGAGTGATGAACCTAAACCACCATACGTGTTTGGTCACTGCGGCCCTGAGGCACGTCTTGCCGGGAAAGTGTACTACACACCACCACATTTTTTTTTTGAAAAATCAATGACAGTAGGAGAGTATCCTACTGACTTCCCATATATAAACAAAGGTTACATAGTGTCAGGGTGTTCATGCATGACAAGGTGTTGGCCCCTAGTTCAGGGGCCCTCCACCATGCCAAGCCCCCCAGATCCAACTACTTTAAAGAAAGGGTTTAGCTCTAGTCTAGTGTTCTTAAGAAGTCTCCTACGAACTGTTCTAGGGAGGGTTTAACCCGATGTACAAGCAAGCCAAAGTCTTTCTTAAACCTCTCTTGCCAGGAAGTAACCGAGGGGGGAATCGCCACCACATTCATTCCACCATCAATCCACCAAAGCAGGAGTAGGGTCTTACACCTCGCAGCGGCCCGAGCCTGGGTAAATTGTTGATGTGCTCTCTGTCGTGCTGTCGTGCGCCGTTCTGCTCTTTGTACAACGCGTCGTCCCCTCGCCGAACCAGCAAGGGGCCACCCGGTCCGGTAGGTGGCCTCGGGTATCCCGCGACAGCCAGCCAGCCCGACCCCCATCTGTCGATCTCTGCCTCTCGCTCCCCCTCAGCGCTGCCTCTCTCCCTCCTCCCGCGACCTCTCCTCGCTCCCTCTGCTCACCTCGCTCCCGACCTCTTCCTCGCCATTGTCGCCCGAGCGTGCACCTGCAGCCACGACGCCGCCTTGTTTGCGATCGTAGGTCGACGCCATGGCTGCCCCAAGCCCCATCGAGCGCCATCGATACCGGACCTCTAGCTCTTCTGCGCCGCCTCCATCCAAACCCTGTCGCCCTCCCGCACTCCCGCCGACCTAGCCTCCTTCATCCGCAACTTCGGCCACCGTAGGCTTCCTCGCTCCAGCACTCTTGCTCGCCCCTACGGTCCCTCGTCCTCCTCCTAAGCGGAGCAGCCTAGCGACCAGATCACCTCTATCACAACCCTTATCATTCCTGTTCTGCGCATCGCGCCTGCGCACGCTTCCCGCACCTCCTGCCCGCCTCCGCTCCGCACCGCACGGCCCTCTGCGTCCATGGCTTCGCCCCCTCTGCTCGTTGCTTGCTCGCCTTGCGCCGCCCCATCCATGCAATGTCCACCGCCATCCCCACGAGCTGGTGCTACCACGACCACGGCCGATGCCCCGAGGACACCAAGTACGACTACACATGGCGATGCGTCAAGCTCCACTACCGCCGAAGACCCGTGCAACATGAGCGTCAAGTTCCGCTATGACTGGTGTACGACAACGTGGATTCACCAAGTACCCTTCGATGCACCAAGTTTCACTACGAGATGTACCACCACCGTCATCGAGGACCGATAGTACCACTACTTCCCTGACCCGTGAACAACTACTTCCACTACGACCCGTGTACCACTACTTCCGCTACCGTCGAAACATGAACGACTACTTCCCACGACGCTGCGTGAATGACTACTTCCACTACCGCCGTGAGAATGACTACTTCCCCTATCACTCGATCTGCTCCAATGCATGCTTCGAAGGTATAACCCCAATACAATGACCCGTGAATGAATGGATGTTGTATGAGATGCCCATGTTTGCGCCGTGTCCGAATTCTCGTTGCACGTTGACCCTCGTTTCCTTGCCACCATCTCGTGGGAACTCGGTTTCTGGGAGCACCCCACCATCTTGCATGACATGCTCCCGTGACAACATTTAAAATGTTTAAATCTGTTGTTTGCATTAAAATTGCTAAATGACATGTGGGGATTTTCAGGAATTGTTATTTATTGTTTTCGGACCCATTTAAATTGCTTAAATAGTTAGTTTACTTATGCTCCACCTCTTGCCATGTTAACCAACATTTAAACTTGTTGCGTACATAACTGAGATCAAACTAAATATGTGAATGTGGTGTTTTGTCAATATTCAACTCGTTGCATATTGAGCTCCACTTAACTTGTAGTTTTGTTTGAGCACTTTGCCATGCCATGCATATTTAAATCGGACATGCATCATACTTGTTGTGCATCATATGCCATGTTTATGCTTGTGTGTTTACCTTGTTGTTTTCTTCTTTCCGGTATGCTTCTCACGTTAGCTTTGGTTTAATTTTGGAGTTGCGAGGATTCGTTCAACTACGTCTGTTTGTCTTTTTCATGGACTTGATCTTCTTCGTTGCGAGATTTCAGGCAAGATGACCATTCCTCGATATCACCTCTATCTTTGCCTTGCTAGTTGTCTTGCTCTATCGCTATGTCGCGCTACCCATTCTTGTTTTGCCAGCCTCCCATGTTGCCATGAAACCCTCTAACAACCTTCCTAGCAAACTGTTGATGGGCTAAGTTACGCTTTTGCTTAGCCCCTCTTATAGCGTTGTTAGTTGAAGGTGAAGATGGAAGATGTTCCATGTTGGAACATGTATTCTTTGGGATAACACAATATATATCTTCTTTAATTAATGCGCATATATACTTGCTAATGGGTGGAAGGCTTAGCCTTTTGTTTGGTGTTTTGTTCCACTCATGCTGCCTTAGGATCCGATAAATCGGTGTTATGTTCCTTGATATTGCATTCCTAATGTGGTTGGGGTTTATGGGCCCCCCTTGATAGATTTCTTTGAATAAAACTCCTCCAGCAAGGCCCAACTTTGGTTTTACCATTTTCCTAATAAATAAAACTTGCATAGGGAGTAATTAACCTGAGGATTCTCAATTTACAACCCGGGTCAGTGCTCCTCATGAGTGTTGGTCCAACCCAGAGTCGTTTGCGGCTTCCCCCCGTGGAAACTCAGGTTTGGTAGTTGTATGCTGTGCTCATCCGATCGTGGCCTGAGATGAGATACGCGCGGCTCCTATCGGGGTGTCGGCACGTCGGGAGGTCTTGCTGGACTTTCTTACCATTGTCGAAATATCTTGTGCACCGGGATTCTGAGTCTGATCGGGTTGTCCCTAAGATAAGATTTTTTACCTCTAGTGATTGTGAGAGCTTGTGATGGACTAAGTTGGGACACCCCTGCAGGGTTATGATCTTTCGAAAGTCGTACCCGCGGTTATGTGGCCGATTGGAGTTTGTTAATATCCGATTCTAGATAACTCGACACAAAACCTCAAATAAAATACACTACCGTGTGAAGAGCCGTGATGGTCTCTTTTTGAGGGAGTTCGGGAAGAGAACATGGCTGGGTTATCAATGACGCGTAGGTAGACAGGATCATCTAGTGATCATTACTAGTTTATGATTGTTGGCACATCTTCTCTTATCGCTTTGAAATTTCGTAAGCTAGCCACCACATATGTGCTTAACTCTTGCTGCAACCCTACTCCCACCTAAAAGCTTTGGTAGTTTTGATACCCGGGAACAAGATGGCTGAGTCCTTGTGACTCACGGTCTACTACACAGACAGATGCAGGTACCTTGGAGTTTGATGCATGCGATGGCCACTATCTCCAATTGGAGTTCGATGAAGAGCATGGGCGTATGTACGTGACATACCCCGACGATGAGTAGTGGTTCCTACTAGGGCCGATCGGGATTAGCCTGTGTGGTATCTTTTTCTTCATTTGATTTCGTCCGTAGTCGAACTCTGCGTTCTCTGGATGAATGTATGTTTATAGTATGAATTGTGTGACGTGGCGAGTGTAAGCCAACTATTAAACTTCCTTCCATCATGTTCATTACATGGGTTGTGTAAAGATACCATGCTTGAGACCATTCTAGAATGCGGTTATGACTCTAAATCGTGCCTCGACACGTAGGAGCTATAGCCGCATCCTGGTCGTTACAAGTTGGTATCAGAGCCTTCCTCGACCTAGGAGGCCCTGCTTGATCGAACTGCTGCCGATGTTGAGTCACATGGTTTCCGAAAGTGCCTAGTTATGTGTTGACGGATGGATACAGCTGGATGCAGGGATTGTTAGTTGGGTGAGATATTTATTCTTCCCGATTATCCCCAAAACTAGATTGCATAACCAAAAAAATTCGGGAATTAGTAGGTCGGAATTCAAGTAGCTCTAGGATGTCTTTCGACAAATACATGATTTGAGGTTGGGATCCAATGTCTAGTGGTTCGCTGTCACGGTCGATTTTACAGTGGTCTCATTGCATCTTAATGAATCCTTGGCTATCACGATTCGGGCACGCTTCGTAGTCATTCATGATGTCCGCTATAACGTCGTGCCCGAGGGGCCTCATCACAAAAACTTTGGATGGAATCTCTATCATATGTTTGTTCCGGTTTATTCTGCAAGCCACATCCTTTGTTTTGTTTTCACTTGTGGTATTTGAGTTGCTTCAGTGTCAAGTCTTGATTCCATACCTTTCCTAAGCCATGTTCTCATATTTCTATGAGAGTGCTAATCCTTCTTGATCATCGAGATTGTCATGTTAAATTCTTTTTCAACCGGTACGTTTCTCTTCTAGTTAACCCGATCCTTTCAATATGTGCAAGACCAATTCTTTGTTTTTTTCAATGGTGTATGTTTCATTCATCCCAAGTTGTCTTTGTTTTCCCCACCATCCCACCCTTCTTCTTCTCGGAGTGAGCAATTCTCAAATGAAATATCCATTTTATTCATGTGATGTTTCTTAATTCTTTTCCTTCAATGTCATTATCCGGTGATTCTCAGGAAGATGCAAAGGAAGCTTCAAGTTTATCATTCTCCATTTTCGTTCCTTCTCTGGTGGACTAAATTCAAGCTTGGTGTTGATCATATTTTTTCCTCTTGTTTAACTTTGTTTCCCATGTTGGAATTTCTTATCCAAGGCTCTCTTATTTATTCACCTCTCTCTATTCATATTCGGAGTGCTGAAGATATCTCAGAAAATTCATGCTCCCATTCTAGACCCGTTCACTCTATTTCGTGGTTCTTATCTCATTCAAGCCATTTAGTTCAACCGGTGCAATCTCTCTTTCAAGCAATCTTTTCCAACGGTGTTTAATTTGAGTGGGCCCTAACCCACAGGTCTTTTCCCAGGATCTTACCTGACTCTTCTAATTTCTTTTCCGGAGCTATTCTCAAATTCATTTCAAGGTTTGACATAAGAATGAATTTTCATCAGTCATATGCCTTCTCCAAGATCACGTTCAAATTATTTCTATCGTTGCTTCAACATTTTCATTCTTCATTCTAGAGTGCCTCCACAATTCATGGTGTTGTATCTCGTCTTCATTCTCAGATTTTGAAGACCGAAGAAGAGTTTCTCTTAAATCTTGGTCCGTTCTCTTGAAGATTCATGGTTCTACCTTCATGCCATACTCATAATTGTTCCAATCATGAGGAATTCTTTTCGTACCCATCTGAAGCTTTTCAGCAATTGTTTTCCATTTTGATTCTCAGCAGGACATCAATCAAGAAGAAATTATTTTTTCTCAACATCATCTATCATTCTCAAATTCTTCCAGTGCATTGTTTGAAGGATTCTCTAGTCAGCTCATGATCTCTTCCTTCTCATGTATCTAAATTGCCTCATGTATCTTCGTTCATTTACTAATTTTTCCCGACGATTCATTCTCTTTTCTTTCTTCAATTTCAATTCTTACGGTGGTTCATTCAAGATTCCTCTTTTGTTATCGTATCCATTCACTCGTTCTTTCCAAAATCCTACCAGTGATTCATTCAATACTTTCTCAAGATGGTGTGAGATCTCTCTTTAATTCTTTGCAACGAGAATAAGTAGTATGCTAAATCCATTGTTCCTCATCGATTTAAGTTGATGAAGGATATGCATAATATAATTATTATTCTTATTTCATCCAAGTGATTAATTGCTTCTTCCGGAGTTTGTTCATGATGAATAAATTCTTGGTTTCAAGTTGTTCGTCGTGTCTCCCGGTGTTCTAAGCTCTCTCAATTTCTCATCGCGATGATCCATCTTAATCATTGCAAGGCTTAAATCTTATTCTTTTCATCGTTCACTTCTCATGCTTTGTTACCGGAGTTCTTCATGGTGGTTTATCATGATTAATTCATCCTCGAAGTGTTCTTAAAGATTATTGTGGAGGGGCTCAAGTATTCTCCGTCTTGCATTCCAAAGTGCAATTATTTCTACCTTATCTTTTGAGGTGGTGTTATGTCATTCTTGACAATTTGCTTTCGTGTTTCATGATTCATAACTTAACAAGAATGATATATTTAAACTTATCATTTCTATTTCTTGAGGAGATCCTTGCGACCCCTCATTTTTTTCGTTGGAGTAATCTTGGGTCGTATCTCACCTAAAATCTTTCCCTAAGGATTGTTGCTATTATGGTGCTTATAAATGACCCAAGTTCTCCATTTATCCTCTCAGTGAAAGAAGTTTTCATCTCTTCGTTGATCTCAAGCAATCAACTGTTTTCCGTAGTGGCGGGATTTCACCTCAAGTTTTGAGATGTTTTCCAAAAGCCCACACCAAGCTTATTCTTTTGTTGTTTATTTTTCCAACAACTCCATTCAATTCTTCTTTCTGAGATTGTTTTCAAATTCATTGGTGGTACAAGTTATCATTTTCTTCTATTTTCTTTCTTCCTAATGATCTAGCTTCTATTATTTCGTTCCGGAGGCATTGTGTTGTTGCACACTTCGACCCATCACCCCATTTTGTCAAAGATCATGTTATTTCCTTTGCTTATCCATTCAACTGGAGTGTCGTGTCCTCTATTCAAGTTCTCTCATCTTATCAAGTTTTGCCTCTCTTTTCAACCGAAGTCGTGTCTAAATCCCTCTTACCCTTATGCCATTCTTTCAATAGTTCTGGAGGTAGTTTTGTTGATTTCATCAAGTATCATCCCATCTTCTCAAGTTCATGTTAATTCCTTCCATTTTCAGTCGAAGTGTTGTCCAAATTATTTCATTCTTATTCCTTCTCTATCTTGTTTTAACCTGGGTGGTTTCAATGTGTATCTTATCACCTAAGCACATCATTCTCGTCGTATTCCTTGTTCCTCCTATCCAACAGAGTGTTTTCAATTTCGTTCATCTCCGTCGTGTCATTCTTCAAGTTTTCAACCCTTGAAGGTTTGTTGGTTTCACTTGTTTGTCGGAGAAGCAACTTTGTTTTACCTCTTCCTTTTCCTCTTCTATCCGATGCCATCCCTAGGATCTCGGGTCAAGATCCTCTCTTAGTGTGGGAGAGTTGTGACGCCCCAAGACCGACGCTCCAGAAGACTTCCATATATATTTCGTGATCGTCGTGTGTTTTATTTGCTTGCTCTATTTTATTTGTGCTTTGCATCATGTCATCATGCCATCATGTCATTAATTTTTTGCAACTCAACTAAATAAATTGTATGGATCTTCAATCCATTTGAACCGAGGGAATTCACTTGTGATTTCTCTTTAAAACACATCAAAGTCTCCAATATTATTAAGGAGCTATAATAAATATTCCATTAATTTGGAATCACCCACAACCACACTTGGAATTTAATTCTCATGCCTTTTGCACTTCAAGTTTGGTCCCCAAACTTTGTCCAAAATTCCGCTTATCCTTTCCTGAGCTCGACCAAAAATCTCAACATTATTGGCCAGACCAAACCTAGTACAAGTTCAAACCATATGAATTATTGCAAATGAGTTTGAACTTAACTCTTCTAACTTGGGCGAAACTTCTTTTGTTGGGATAAGTTTAAATCGTAGGCTCTACACTAAGAGTTTCATCACTTTCTGAAACCCCTAGCTATTTCTTTTCTTCTCTTTTCCTTATCTATATTTTGTTTCTGTCAATGGAGAAATGAAGGAGAGGGAAGAAAGAGCAGCCCAACCAGAAACCCAGGCCGGCCCACCAGAGGCCCAAGGCACTGCCGCCCCTTCCAAACCCTAGCCGCCAGTCAGCCGACCCCCATCTCTCGATATCTCCCTGTCACTCCACCTCAGCGCCGCCTCTCTCCCTCCTCCCGCAACCTCTCCTCGCTCCCTTTGCTCACCTCGCGCCTGGCCTCTTCCTCGCCATGGCTTCCTGAGCGTGCACTTACAGCCACGACGCCGCCCCGTCCAAGAACGCAGGTCGATGCCATTGCCGCCAAAGCCCCGTTGAGCGCCATCATTGCCGGCCCTCTAGCTCATCCGCGTCGCCTCCATGCAGACCCAGTCGCCCTCCCACACTCCCACCGACCTGGCCTCCTTCGTCTCCGGCCACCGCAGGCTTCCTCGCCACTGCGCTCTTCCTCACCCATGCGCTTCCTCATCCTCCTCCTCGCCGGAGCAGCCCAGCGGACCAGACCGTCTCTGGTGCACCCCTTATCCTTCCTCTCCTCGGCATCCGTGCCAGCGCACGCCTCCCGCTCCTGCTGCCCGCCTCCGCTCCACACCGCACATCCCTCTATGTCATTGGCTTCTTCCCCTCTGCTCGTCGCTTGCTCGCCTTGTGCCACCCCGTCCATGCCTTGTCCATCGTCGCTGTTGTGCCTCCTATTCGTGGCGCTTGGCTGCATCAACACAGTAAGTTGTTGCCGCCCAACACCGCCATCCCCACGAGCTGGTGCTACCATGACCACGGCCGATGCCCCAAGGACACCAAGTATGACTACACATGGCGATGCGTCAAGCTCACTACCGCCGAAGACCCACGCAACGGGAGCGTCAAGTTCCTCTACGACCGGTGTATGACTACGTGGATTCAACAAGTATCCTTGGACGCACTGTCACACCCTGCATTTTGTAACATGTTGTTTGTAACCTTGAAGCATAAAAATTTGGTCCAGCAAAATTTTTTTAGCATCATTTGGCTTTTATTTGGAATTGAGTTTTCTTCATTTGCTTTTTCATGTGCTCATTAAAGTCAACTATGACCTCTTGTAGATTTCATCTCCACACCCAAAACTCCTGCCCAATGATCATGTCAAGTGTTATATAACAGTATAGTATTTTCTTACAAAATTAATTTGGCCAAAAAGTATTTTATAAATTTAGTTTTCCAAAAACCCCTGAATTAAGATTTGCACTGCAAGTACTTGATTTAGGGTGAGAAAATTATTTCAAAAGGTTTATTTGAGACCTAGTAGCCATAGGACTCCCAGAAACCACAAAAGTATAATTTTAAAAGTTATTTTCCTATATTATTTAAAAGCTTTTTCTTAAGGCCAGAAATGGTTTTTAATAGGAGAAAATTATTTAACTGTTTCAAAAATATTTGCCAAAATTCAGACAGACTCAGAGGACATATATTGTCCATATATAAGAGTTTCAACACTTGGTCATGTTCAAAATAATGGGCTAAACCTTCTAAAACCCTTTCTGGATATTTCAAGCTTTTGAAATATTTACAAAGGAATTTTTCTCCAAAAATTCCAAGGAAATTCTATCATGTCATATATGGCATATTTGATGATCTTGCCAAGTCCCATGCCTTGGGAAGCAAGAAAACCTCCTCAAACTCCTTCATAACCATTCTGTCCATATTTGAAGTTTGAGCAACTTTACATTGCCAAACTTGTCCAAATGCTCTCAAACTTGGTGCACATGCTAGAATGGCCTAATAAGGCACCTAGACCAAATGGCACAAGAATTTGAATAGAGCAACTTGATCAGATCACCTCAAAACCCTTTCTATTCAAATGCAAATTTGAACAACTTTACATTACCAACTTTTTATCCGGAGCTTCAAATTTGTGGGCATGATCAATACCCCAAATGATGATGCTACACCAAGTGGTGCATCAAGGGGAGATGATTAGCTTGACTCAATCAAGATGAAACTATTTCTGTTGATTTCTAGGGTTCACCAAAGTTACATTGGCTAGTTCCTTCAAATGAGCCCAAATTTGGTGAAGCACCCTATTTTCTCATGTATTTCAACCCTGTCAAGTGCCATGTCAAGTGGACTTCATTTACTTGATCAAACACTGATCAAACACCTTCTGCAGAAATTCTAAAACCTCCATTTTTACCACTTTCACTTTTCTCCATGGCCTCAACTTCTTACCACAGGCTCATTGGGTTACCAGCTACCTCCAGTAACTCCCCCAGCACCTCAGCTCCATGATTGAGGGGTGAAACCCTTGTTTTACCTTGCTGTACAGTAGGTTTCTACCATTTCACGAGCCCTCTCCCTCTCTCTCTGCATCCCCAGGGCATCCAAGGCCTCAGGCCCTTTCTTTACTCCTCCTACAATGCACTAGACACTGTTGGGCACGCTGGACTGGACCAAACCGGCGAGAGCGCGGCGGTGCCAGTCAAACGCACGCTCTAGAGCGCGCAAACAGTGCACCTCGCACGTTGGCTCCAGCCAATCGTTGATCCCCGACAGCCTCGGGCCTCCCCCTCGCGACAGTAGAGGCGCCTCGACGTCCGCGACCTCCCCGGCGCTGTCCCCCCTCCTCCTGCGCCCTCCAGTGAGCGTCGTCGCACGCGCACCGGCCGCCCGCTTCGACCATTCCTCTGCCTCGCACGCGCGCCCCCCTCTGACGCTCCCCCGCTCCTCCTCTCACCTCTACTGGACATGGAGCTCGTCCAGGAACTCCCCAGACTCATTCCCGTCCCCTCCCGTGCGCTATAGCGTCGAGCCGGAGCTCGCCGGCGCACTGGACCACGGGTCTCCGACGAGCCCCTATATATAGGCCCTCCCGAGCCATTCCAACAGCACCAGCAGCACCTCCTCCTCCCCAACATCACTCCTGCACCATCAGTTCGACCCCAGAACGCCCCAGTGCTCGGGATCGACCGGAGCTCCGCCGCGTCGGGCCGCCGGCGATCTCGAGGTACAGGCCTCCCCTGCCTCTCCTTCCACTCGTTTTGGAACCGCCACACTCCACTGATCCTTTCCCCTCTATTTCCCCCTCCATATGCAGCCGGAAACAGCCGCAGCCACTACCCTCCGACGAGCCTCCGCCGTCCCACCTCGTCGCCGGCGAACCAGACTTCCCCTCCTTGCCGCACCACCACCACTACAACCGCGACACGACGCTGAGCTCAACCCTGCCCTCCGTTGCCGTCGCCGTGGCCGGAATCGTCGCCGGTGAGCTCGCCGCCGCCGTGGTCGTGGGGTTAGAGATGACAGGCGGGCCCCGCCTATCATCCCCCCACCTCTCTCCCCCTCCGCTCTGCCGCTGACCCACGGGCCCCGCCCGTCAGGTTTGAAAACCTGACGTGCGCGCGCGCTGGCTCCGTGCGGCTGGGCCAGTCCGCCTGGGCCGTGCACTGTGGCCTCTTCTAGCCCAGTGCACAGGACCCTTTTTCATTTTTCTTTTCTGTTGATGTTTTAAACATTTATATAGAAAAGAATATTGATCCAAATTTAATATTTTCAACTCCTAAAATCTTGTAATATTCCAACCTATTTAATGGTACTACTTTCATTCAAATCCATGAAACTTTTCTGTACTGTTCAAATTTAAATTCAAATTTGAGCAGTATAACTCCTGTTCAAAAATCAATATGTCCTATTCTGTAACTCCAAAACTCCAACTAAGATTTTTTTCCCATCTTAGAAATCCCTCTAGTATTTTACAAAAATGAGTTGACTTTTTTCTGAGCACTTTGGTTTTTCTGTCTTATTTGTATTCTTATTTTCCCGTGGTTATTATGCGACGTATAGATCCCGTATTTGACCAAGTTGTTGTGGAAGAAGAAGGAGAAGGACTTGAAGACTTTGAAGACCAAGCCAATCCAGGCAAGCAGCCCTTTGACCATGATACACTTGTTCTTCGGAACCCGTTTGTTTCCGATGCATGATGATTAGGGTTACGATGGTAACCTAGATGAACCACCACATGACGCATGCTTTGTTGTTGATCTTGCTATATGCTAGATGACATGCAATAGGTGGTCATGATGCTTAAATGATGCATGACATGATCTTGATCTTGCTATGTGCTAGATGACTTGCATATGGTTAGTGGTTATGATTAGTGATGCATGTGTGACATGAACCTTCATGGATGAAGTCTTTGCATAAAACCCCGTCGGGTGCCATTTATGCCCGAGGGTGATGATGACGATGAGTTGGGTGACCACTTGATGACGAAGTGGTGTGCCAAGGCAAGTGTGTGTGTTTTTCAAACGGATTGGTTTAAGTTGCGACCGTTATTCCAACCTTACAAGCGCAACCACTCTACCCTTATATGGGAAAGGGCATTATTGATTACCTAGGTCGATACTAGCATGGTGCCCACATTACTAGTGACGGGGGTGACATGAGGTCACTCTCGGGACGGGGTCATGCTTGGATAGGCGGCCATGACTGTTTTCACAGGGCACCGGACACACCGTTGGTACCCCGTGCTTGTGATATGTGATGAATTCAGAGCGAGTCTCCACAAACCTTGAGATGTGAAATGTTTGGCACGGGGCTGCTACCAATCGAGTGGACTCTATGTTTGTGTCGTCTAGGGAAAGATAGTGATCGGGTGCTTACCCCGGGTACCTGAGGTACCGCGGGTCGTGGATGACACGGAAGTTCCCCGGATCTTGTGGGTAAAGTGTGCAACCTCTGCAGAGTGTAAAACTATTCGAATAGCCGTGTCCACGGTCATGGACAGTTGGGTAACCGCTCTTGGGCTACGTCAAATGTTTGTGAAACCATGCGTGTGTATATGAGTCAAGGTGGAGACTTGACTCGATGAGATGAAACATATTCATGTTGATGTCGGTAACCTGTCTTCAAGGTTACGCGAGGTTATTGATGCATAAAACTTGATGGTAGAATATTTGATCTAGCCTTGCTAGATTGATCATTGTTACTCAATTGCATTGTTACTTGAATCACATCATGGGTTGCTTGCGAGTACATTCAAAGTACTCATTGGCTTGCCACTGGTTATTTAATTGGCCAGTCATGGAAGAGCAGGAATATGAGGAAGAGTTCTTTGGAGACGATCATGCGAACTAGGACGCTATCCCAGTCAGAATGCCTGTAGGGTTAAGGCAGATGGCATGGGTTATACCCGTTTACTGAAGACTTTCGCTACTTGAGTTATTTGCTATTCAGCCCGTGAGGCTCTATCTATGTAAGACTTGGCCATAATGGCCTTAATTCGTGTAAGAC
Organism: Secale cereale; assembly: GCA_902687465.1. NCBI lineage: Eukaryota > Viridiplantae > Streptophyta > Magnoliopsida > Poales > Poaceae > Secale > Secale cereale. Next base: position 342,693,213 of record LR738714.1, read on the forward strand.
TATTTGTATGGATGTAAGACTCTTGTTATTTCAGCTTCTGTGTGTTCGGTGAGCATTGATCTCTGGGATCACTGTACACGTGCATTCGGTGATCTCGACTTCTAAGTCGGGGTCCCCACAGAGCTGGTATCAGAGCCATCCTGACTGTAGGAAGCCTTAGTTAGCATGGGCGTTAGTTAGATGAGACCCCTTTTTTAAAACCTTCTGAACCTCTCTTCTTTTCTAAACCTGAGATTTTCTCAGCTTATTAACCCCTCCTATTCCACCTTTGTAGATGGCCGTTGTTCCCGAAGAGCACCTGACCACTGGGTTTCCCCTACTTCTCGAGGATAGCCTCCAGGAGTGTCAGTTCCACCGAGCACCCATCCTCACCTACCTTGAGCATTGGGTGAGCGATACTGAGGTGGAGTACCATGTGGAAGTGATCGTGAAGGCAAACGATCCTCCCACAAGTTGGTTCTTCGAGGGACCCCAGATGGCGACACTACCACTCGCTGTTGAGGCTGCTGCACTCAAGGCACTAACCCGTCTCCGCGAGCTTCTTCCGGAGATGGCAGCCAAGATGGCAACTCGCTTCTTACCTTACCGGAAGGAAGGTGACGAAGAAAGCAGCGCACTAGCCCCTCCACTGAAGGATGGACTCTCGCTTCGGTTCCAGACCTACTTCAGTCTATGTGCCGACAGCCTGGCACAAGATTTGGCCTCGGAATCAATGAAGCTTCGAGAAGAACTTTACAAGACCAAGGCACTTCTTCGTCGAGCTCAAGAGAAGGCAAACAGGATCAAGAAGGAAGGAGCACCTTCTGGACAATCCGCTATCGCATATCGAGGCGGAAGGCCCTCCGAGGATGTGTCTTCCAAGGGTGAAGAACCACCTCGGCGACGCCGGATGACAGCAAGGGAATACCGCAAGCTTTTCCCTGCACCACCATCGAAGCACCGTCGTATCCAACCCCTCCACTCCCCCACTCCCTCAAGTGACAAGGGAGCCCAGACAGATGAAGACAAGGAGGAAGACCCAGAAGAGCCGGAATACGCGACCGAGCATTCCGCCGCTTAGGCATTATTCGCTACTCGGATATGCCCGTTGTAACCCCTACGGTAGGATAGGTCGTGTAACCCCTATGCGCAGTCGAGTCCTTGTATGGTTCATATGAAACCATCTAGTGTTTGCTTTTGTCGTGTCTGGATGTAAGTCGTAATCTTCCTTCGGGAATGTGTAAACGACTTCATCACCCATTTGGATTTTAATGGATGTGTTTTGGCCTCTCGGCCCTTGCATGATTTGATTTAGTGTCACACCCACCCCCTTACTAGGCACCCATCTATCTTGCTTTCCCTCTTCCGACTCATGAGACCTTTTACCGCTCCAACAGGATGCCTGTTGTAACTCGTACTGGTACCTCTACCCAGCAGCCCGAAGCCGGAGCATCCTCTCAGCCAGAGGCAGGCCACGACCAGACCAACGAGCAAGCTCCACCACCACCTCCTCCAAGCATGGACATGGCTCAGCTTCTCCAAGCTTTCCGAGAGGAACGCCAAGCCAACACTGCAGCTCTCCAGCTGATTGCTCAAGCTGTCGCCAACAACCGCCAGCCGGCGGGGAATGGCAATGGACGTTCCACGTTGGCAGAGTTCAAGAAGCATGCACCGCCAACCTTCATCGAGACTGCTGAACCCCTGGATGCAGATGACTAGTTCCGTTCCATTGAGGAAATTCTGGAACTAGTCGGATGCACCGAAGACCGCGAGAAGGTGGCTTATGCAGCCCACTGCCTCGGGGGAACTGCTAGAGCTTGGTGGGATGGATTCAAGGTCATGCATGCTGAACAAGACATCACTTGGGTGAACTTCAAGGCAGAATTCCGCAAGGCCCACATTCCTTCCGGAATTATGGCTATCAAAAAGCGTGAATTCCGAGCCCTGAAGCAAGGAAGTGGCACTGTCAAGGAGTACATGCAGAAGTTCAGTATTCTGTCAAGGTATGCCCCTGAAGATGTCAGCACTAATGCTGCCAAAAGGGAGCGCTTCATGGAAGGCCTTAATCAGACTCTGCAATACTCGCTTGTCGTGTGCGACTGCCCGTCTTTCCCTGACCTGGTGAACAAGGTGTTGGAAATATGCCCTAGAGGCAATAATAAAAGAGTTATTATTATATTTCCTTGTTCATGATAATCGTTTATTATCCATGCTATAACTGTATTGATTGGAAACTCAAATGCATGTGTGGATGAATAGACAAACTTTGTGTCCCTAGTAAGCCTCTTCAGGACTAGCTCGTTGATCAAAGATGACCGCGGTTTCTAGGTCATAGACATGAGTTGTCATTTGATAACGGGATCACATCATTAGGAGAATGATGTGATGGACGAGACCCAAACGTTAAACATAGCTTTTGATCGTATCAGTTATCGCTATAGTTTTCTGCATGTCAAGTATAAGTTCCTATGACCATGAGATCATGTAACTCACTGACACCGTAGGAGTGCTTTGTGTGTACCAAACGTCGCAACGTAACTGGGTGACTATAAAGGTACTCTACAGGTATTTCCGAAGGTGTCTGTTGAGTTGACATGGATCGAGACTGGGATTTGTCACTCCGTGTGACGAAGAGGTATCTCCGGGCCCACTCAGTAATACATCATCTCAATGAGCTCAAAGTGATTAAGTAGTTAGTCACGGGATTATGTATTACGGTAACGAGTAAAGAGACTTGCCGGTAACGAGATTGAACTAGGTATAGAGATACCGACGATCGAATCTCGGGCAAGTAACATACCGACGAGACAAAGGGAACTGTATACGGGATTGCCTGAATCCTTGACATCGTGGTTCATCCGATGAGATCATCGAGGAACATGTGGGAACCAATATGGGTATCCAGATCCCGCTATTGGTTATTGACCTGGGAGTGTCTCGGTCATGTCTGCATAGTTTCCGAACCCGCAGGGTCTACACACTTAAGGTTCGGTGACGCTAGGGTTGTTAGTGAGAACAGTGCATGGTTACCGAAGGTTGTTCGGAGTCCCGGATGAGATCCCGGACGTGACGAGGGTCTCCGGAATGGTCCGGGGACGAAGACTGATATATAGGATGAAAGGTTTCGGAGTCCGGAAGTGTTCCGGGGAGTATCGGGAAGACGGCGGATGACCGAAAGGGGTTTCGGAGTCCCGGAAGGAGTTTCGGGCCTAATGGGCCACATAGGGGGGACACAACAGCCCTCATAGGGCTGTGCGCCCCCCCCTGGGCCCTCTCCTCATGCGCAAGGGGGGCTGGCCCCTCCTAGGGCTGCCGCACCCCCTAGCTTGGGGGGCAAGGCACCTGGGGGGGGGGCCTAACCCTGGCGCAGCCCTGGCCGCCGCCCCCCCCATCTCCACTTGGCCGCCGCCCCTAGGGGTAAACCCTAGGGCACCCCCTCCCCTCTACTCCCCCTATATAAAGAGAGGCAGAGGGAGGGCAGCCACACACGTTCGTGCCTCGGTGCTGCCCTCCCTCTCCCACATCCATCTTCGTCTTCCCGCGGTGCTTGGCGAAGCCCTGCTGGAATCCTCCACCACCATCACCACCACGCCGTCGTGCTGCCGGTGTCTCCATCAACCTCTCCTTCCCCCTTGCTGGATCAAGAAGGAGGAGACGTCCCCGAGCTGTACGTGTGAAGAACGCGGAGGCACCGTTGCTTCGGTGCTTGGATCTTCGGCGATCTGAATCGCGGCGAGTACGACTCCATCAACCGCGTTCTTGAACGCTTCCGCTTAGCGATCTACAAGGGTATGTGGATCCAACTCTCCCCTCGTAGATGCATCTCCTAGATTGATCTTGGTGAACGTAGGAAAATTTTTTGTTTCCCATGCTTCGTTCCCCAACAGTGGCATCATGAGCTAGGATCTTGCGTAGATGCTTTCACGAGTAGAACACAAAAGGGTTTGTGGACGTTGATGTTTAGATTGCTTCCCTCCTTAGTCTTTCTTGATTCAGCGGTATTATGGGATGAAGCGGCCCAGACCAACTTTACATGTCCACGTACATGAGACCGGTTCCATCGACAGACATGTGACTTTTGTTGCATAAGATGGCTGGCGGGTGTCTGTCTCTCCTATCTTAGTTGAATCGGAATAGAACAAGGCGGTCCTTGTAGAAGGTTAAATAGCAACTTGAATATCACCGTTGTGGCTTTGCGTAGGTAAGAAGCGTTCTTGCTAGATACCCATAGCAGCCACGTAAAACATGCAACAACAAATTAGAGGACGTCTAACTTGTTTTTGCAGGGTATGTATGTGATATGATATGGCCAATGACATGATGAGATATATTTGATGTATGAGATGATCATGTTGTAATAGTTAATATCGACTTGCATGTCGATGTATACGGCAACCAGCAGGAGCCATAGGGTTGTCTTTAATTTTTGTATGACCTGCGTGTCAATCATTAAGCGCTTTGTAATGCTTTACTTTATCGCTAAACGGTAGCAATAGTAGTAAGAGCATGGTGGGCACGCGACAACCCCGATGGCGACACGATGATGGAGATCATGATGATGGGGATCATGGTGTGGCGCCGGTGACGATGGAGATCATGCCGGTGCTTTGGAGATGGAGATCAAAAGCACGAGTTGATGGCCATATCATGTCACTTATGATTTGCATGTGATGTTAATCCTTTTATGCATCTTATTTTGCTTAGGATGATGGTAGCATTATAAGATGATCCTTCACTAAAATTTCAAGATAAAATTGTGTTCCCCCCAAGTGTGCGCCGTTGCGAAGGTTCGTCGTTTCGAAGAACCACGTGATGATCGGGTGTGATAGACTCTACGTTCGCATACAACGGGTGCAAGCCAGTTTTGCACATGCAGAACACTCGGGTTAGACTTGACGAGCCTAGCATGTACAGACATGGCCTCGGAACACGGAAGACCGAAAGGTCGAGCATGAGTCATATAGTAGATATGATCAACATGTAGATGTTCACCATTGACACCACCTCATCTCACGTGATGATCGGACTTGGGTTGGTGGATCTGGATCATGTCACGCTCGAATGACCAGAGGGATGTCAATTTGAGTGGGAGTTATAAATAATTTGATTAGGTAATAACTCACTTATCATGAACAATAGTCTAAAATGTCTTTGCAAATCTTTTGTTGTAGATGGCTCGCGCAGTAGCTCCCCTGAATTTTAATGCGTTCCTAGAGAAAGCTAAACTGAAAGATGATGGGAGCAACTTTGCGGACTGACTCCGCAATCTGAGGATCATCCTCACAGCTGCCCAAAAGGTTTATGTCCTAAATGCACCGCTAGGTGAACCCCCCGCTCCTCAGGCCTCTACGGACGTTATGAACGCCTGGCAGTCGCGTTCGGATGACTACTCAGTAGTGCAGTGTGCCATATTGTATAGCTTGGAAGGAGGACTTCAAAGGCGTTTTGAACGTCATGGAGCATATGAGATGTTCCAGGAGTTGAAGTTCATCTTTGAAAAGAATGCCAAGATCGAGAGGTATGAGACCACCGATAAATTCTTTGCTTGCAAGATGGAGGAGAATTCGTCTGTCAGTGAGTACTTACTGAAGATGTCTGGGTACTATACCCGCATAGCTGATCTGGGACTTGTGTTCCCGGATGAGGCTATCATTGACAGAATTCTCCAGTCACTCCCGCCTAGCTACAAGAGCTTCGTACAGCAGTATAACATGCAAGGGATGAACAAAACCATCGCCGAGCTGTTTTCGATGCTGAAAGTCGCTGAGGCAGACATCCAGAAGGAGTATCAAGTGTTGATGGTCAATAAAACCACCAGTTTCAAGAAGAATGGCAAGGGCAAGAAGGGTAACTCTAAGAAGGGTGGCAAGGCAGTTGCTCATCCAGTGAAGAAACCCAAGGCTGGGCCCAAGCCAGAGACTGAGTGTTTCTATTGCAAGGGGAACGGCCACTGGAAGCGGAACTGCCCCAAGTATCTGGCAGACAAGAAGGGGGCCAACAACAACAACAAGCAAGGTATATGTGATATACATGTTATTGATGTGTACCTTACCAACTCTCGTTGTAGTGCCTGGGTATTTGATACCGATTCGGTTGCTCACATTTGCAACTCTAAACAGGAACTACGGAATAAACGGAGGCTGGCGAAGGACGAAGTGACGATGCGCGTGGGAAATGGTTCCAAGGTTGATGTGATCGCCGTCGGCACGCTCGCTCTTCGATTACCATCGGGATTAGTTATGAACCTGAATAATTGTTATTTAGTGCCTGCGTTAAGCATGAACATTATATCTGGATCTTGTTTGATGCGAGACGGTTACTCATTTAAATCAGAGAATAAAGGTTGTTCTATTTATATGGGTAATATCTTTTATGGTCATGCACCCTAAGTGAGGGGTTTATTCTTATTGAATCTCGATAGTGATGATACACATGTTCATAACATTGATGCCAAAAGATGTAGAGTTGATAATGATAATACCACTTTCTTGTGGCACTGCCGTCTGGGTCATATCGGCGTGAAACGCATGAGGAAGCTCCATGCTGATGGACTTTTGGAGTCTCTTGATTTTGAATCACTTGACACATGCGAGCCGTGCCTCATGGGCAAGATGACAAGGACCCCGTTTTCAGGGACAATAGAACGGGCAAGTGACTTATTGGAAATCATACATACTGATGTGTGTGGTCCGATGAGTGTCACGGCGCGCGGTGGATATCGTTATTTTCTCACCTTCACTGACGACTTAAGTAGATATGGGTATATTTACTTAATGAAGCATAAGTCTGAAACTTTTGAAAAGTTCAAGCGATTTCAGAGTGAAGTTGAAAATCATCGTAACAAGAAGATCAAGTTCCTACGATCTGATCGAGGGGGAGAATATCTGAGTTATGAGTTTGGCAATCACTTAAGAAAATGTGGAATTGTTTCACAGTTGACGCCACCTGGGACACCACAGCGTAATGGTGTGTCCGAACGTCGTAATCGAACCCTATTGGATATGGTGCGTTCTATGATGTCTCTTGCCGATTTGCCACTATCGTTTTGGGGATATGCGTTAGAGACAGCTGCATTCACTTTAAATAGGGCTCCATCTAAGTCCGTTGAGACAACACCGTATGAACTATGGTTTGGTAAGAAACCTAAGTTGTCTTTTCTCAAGGTTTGGGGTTGCGATGCTTATGTCAAAAGGCTTCAGCCACAAAAGCTCGAACCCAAAGCGGACAAATGTGTCTTCATAGGATACCCAAAAGAAACTGTTGGGTACACCTTCTATCTCAGATCCGAAGGCAAAGTGTTTGTCGCTAAGAACGGGTCCTTTCTCGAGAAAGAGTTTCTCTCGAAAGAATTGAGTGGGAGGAAGGTAGAACTTGATGAGGTTATTGAACCTCTGCTTCAACCAGAGAGTTGCGCAGCACAGAAAGATGCTTTTGTGGAGCCTGCAGCGGTTGAAGAGGAAGCCAATGATGATGATCAAGAAGCTTCTGATCAAGTTACTACCGAACCTCGTAGGTCGACAAGGGTACGCACTGCACCTGAGTGGTATGGTAACCCTGTCTTGGAGGTCATGTTGTTAGACAACGGTGAACCTACGAGCTATGGAGAAGCGATGGTGGGCCCGGATTCCGAAAATGGTTAGAGGCCATGAAATCCGAGATGGGATCCATGTATGAAAACAAAGTATGGACTTTGGAAGTATTACCTGAAGGGCGGAAGGCCATTCAGAATAAATTGATTTTTAAGAGGAAGACGGACGCTGACGGTAATGTCACCGTGTATAAAGCTCGACTTGTGGCAAAGGGTTTTTCACAAGTTCAAGGAATTGACTACGATGAGACTTTCTCACCCGTAGCGATGCTTAAATCCGTCCGAATCATGTTAGCGATAGCTGCATATTTCGATTATGAAATTTGGCAGATGGATGTCAAAACAGCGTTCCTTAACGGTTTTCTTAAGGAAGAGTTGTATATGATACAACCGGAAGGTTTTGTCGATCCAGAGAATGCTGACAAAGTATGCAAGCTCCAGCGTTCCATTTATGGGCTGGTGCAAGCATCTCGGAGTTGGAATCTTCGCTTTGATGAGGTGATCAAAGCGTTTGGGTTTGTACAAGTTTACAATGAAGCTTGTATTTACAAGAAAGTGAGTGGGAGCTCTATAGCGTTTCTAATATTATATGTGGATGACATATTGCTGATTGGAAACAATATAGAATTTTTGGATAGCGTGAAGGGGTATTTGAACAAGAGTTTTTCGATGAAGGATCTCGGTGAAGCTGCTTTCATATTGGGCATCAAGATCTATAGAGATAGATCAAGACGCTTGATAGGACTTTCACAAAGTACATACCTTGATAAAGTTTTGAAGAAGTTCAAAATGGATCAATCCAAGAAGGGGTTCTTGCCGGTATTGCAAGGTACAAAGTTGAGTAAGACTCGATGCCCAGTGACTGCGGAAGATAGAGAAAAGATGAGTGTCGTCCCCTATGCTTCAGCCATAGGCTCTATCATGTATGCAATGCTGTGCACAAGACCAGATGTCAGCCTTGCCATAAGTATGGCCGGAAGGTTTCAAAGTAATCCTGGTATGGATCACTGGACAGCGGTCAAGAATATCCTAAAGTACCTGCAAAGGACTAAGGAAATGTTTCTCGTTTATGGAGGTGATCAAGAGCTCGTCGTAAAGGGTTACGTCGATGCAAGTTTTGACACTGATCCGGATGACTCTAAGTCTCAAACCGGATACGTATATATTCTCAACGGGGGAGCGGTAAGCTGGTGCAGTTCCAAGCAGAGCGTGGTAGCCGATTCTACATGCGAAGCGGAGTACATAGCTGCCTCGGAGGCGGCAAAGGAAGGTGTCTGGATGAAGGAGTTCATGACAGATCTTGGAGTTGTGCCTAGTGCACTAAACCCAATGACTCTGTTCTGTGACAACACTGGTGCCATTGCTCTAGCCAAGGAACCAAGGTTTCACAAGAGGACCAGACACATAAAGCGACGCTTCAATTCCATCCGCGATTCAGTCAAGGAGGAGGACATAAGCATTTGCAAAGTACACACGGATTTGAATGTTGCAGATCCGTTGACTAAGCCTCTTCCACGGGCTAAGCATGATCAACACCAAGACTCTATGGGTGTTAGGTTCATTACCTTGTAATGCTAGATTATTGACTCTAGTGCAAGTGGGAGACTGTTGGAAATATGCCCTAGAGGCAATAATAAAAGAGTTATTATTATATTTCCTTGTTCATGATAATCGTTTATTATCCATGCTATAACTGTATTGATTGGAAACTCAAATGCATGTGTGGATGAATAGACAAACTTTGTGTCCCTAGTAAGCCTCTTCAGGACTAGCTCTTTGATCAAAGATGACCGCGGTTTCCAGGTCATAGACATGAGTTGTCATTTGATAACGGGATCACATCATTAGGAGAATGATGTGATGGACGAGACCCAAACGTTAAACATAGCTTTTGATCGTATCAGTTATCGCTATAGTTTTCTGCATGTCAAGTATAAGTTCCTATGACCATGAGATCATGTAACTCACTGACACCGTAGGAGTGCTTTGTGTGTACCAAACGTCGCAACGTAACTGGGTGACTATAAAGGTACTCTACAGGTATTTCCGAAGGTGTCTGTTGAGTTGACATGGATCGAGACTGGGATTTGTCACTCCGTGTGACGGAGAGGTATCTCCGGGCCCACTCGGTAATACATCATCTCAATGAGCTCAAAGTGATTAAGTAGTTAGTCACGGGATTATGTATTACAGTAACGAGTAAAGAGACTTGCCGGTAACGAGAATGAACTAGGTATAGAGATACCGACGATCGAATCTCGGGCAAGTAACATACCGACGAGACAAAGGGAACTGTATACGGGATTGCCTGAATCCTTGACATCGTGGTTCATCCGATGAGATCATCGAGGAACATGTGGGAACCAATATGGGTATCCAGATCCCGCTATTGGTTATTGACCTGGGAGTGTCTTGGTCATGTCTGCATAGTTTCCGAACCCGCAGGGTCTACACACTTAAGGTTCGGTGACGCTAGGGTTGTTAGTGAGAACAGTGCATGGTTACCGAAGGTTGTTCGGAGTCCCGGATGAGATCCCGGACGTGACGAGGGTCTCCGGAATGGTCCGGGGACGAAGATTGATATATAGGATGAAAGGTTTCGGAGTCCGGAAGTGTTCCGGGGAGTATCGGGAAGACGGCGGATGACCGAAAGGGGTTTCGGGGTTCCGGAAGGAGGTTCGGGCCTAATGGGCCACATAGGGGGGACACAACAGCCCTCATAGGGCTGTGCGCCCCCCCTGGGCCCTCTCCTCATGCGCAAGGGGGGCTGGCCCCTCCTAGGGCTGCCGCACCCCCTAGCTTGGGGGGCAAGGCACCTGGGGGGGGCCCTAACCCTGGCGCAGCCCTGGCCGCCGCCCCCCCCATCTCCACTTGGCCGCCGCCCCTAGGGGTAAACCCTAGGGCACCCCCTCCCCTCTACTCCCCCTATATAAAGAGAGGCAGAGGGAGGGCAGCCACACACGTTCGTGCCTCGGTGCTGCCCTCCCTCTCCCACATCCATCTTCGTCTTCCCGCGGTGCTTGGCGAAGCCCTGCTGGAATCCTCCACCACCATCACCACCACGCCGTCGTGCTGCCGGTGTCTCCATCAACCTGTCCTTCCCCCTTGCTGGATCAAGAAGGAGGAGACGTCCCCGAGCTGTACGTGTGAAGAACGCGGAGGCACCGTTGCTTCGGTGCTTGGATCTTCGGCGATCTGAATCGCGGCGAGTACGACTCCATCAACCGTGTTCTTGAACGCTTCCGCTTAGCGATCTACAAGGGTATGTGGATCCAACTCTCCCCTCGTAGATGCATCTCCTAGATTGATCTTGGTGAACGTAGGAAATTTTTTTGTTTCCCATGCTTCGTTCCCCAACACAAGGAACTTATGCTTGAAGACAAGTGGCGTGCTTTGGAAGACACTCGCAAGCGCAAGTTGGTCAGTAAGGGAAGTTCCAGCAACCAGAAGCCTCGTCCGTGGCAGTCAGCCCCGGCCAAGCCAACTTATCAGCAACCAAGAGCTCCTGCACCTCGTGCCAATCCCCAGCCTCAGCAGTATGCCAACCCCAGGCCAGCTTTCAACCCCAATACCAGTGGTGGCAACAAGATCAACAATCCAAACCAAGTCACTTGCTTTGGGTGTGGTCAGCCCGGACACATCTCCAGGGTGTGCCCCAACAAGAAGCATGATGCCCCGCGCCCCAATGCGTAGAACCAGGGACAAGGCCGTGGAATGCCACCAAGGAACCCAGCTCCTCGCAATCCACCGAACTATGGGAAGGGGCGTGTGAATCACGTCACTGCTGAAGAAGCCCAGGAAGACCCGGATGTCGTGCTGGGTACGTTCCTTGTCAACTCAGCACCTGCAACTGTCTTGTTTGATTCTGGAGCAACGCATTCATTTGTCACTCAAAGATTTGCATTAAAAAGTGGCATGACCCCTACACCCCTGAATAACCCTATGGTGGTACAAACCCCCGGAGCCGAGATGAGAGCCAAGATAGGCTGTAAAGGAGTCAGTATTACCATTAACGGTATAGACTTCCTAGCAGACCTTATCATCCTGAGATCGCAAGGCTTGGATGTGATCTTAGGGATGGATTGGCTCAGTAAGCACCAAGGCTTGTTAGACTGTGCCAATCGGACAGTCATTGTGACCAATGACCAAGGAGTAGAAGTCAAGTTTGCCCCCAACTCCTCTTCCGCTCAAGCCGCTAAAGTCAACTGTCTGTCTGAAGTTGGGCTAGATCAAGTACCGGTGGTATGTGAGTATCCTGATGTCTTTCCGGATGAACTACCGGGAATGCCCCCTGACCGTGACATTGAGTTCATCATCGAGCTCGTGCCCGGAGCAGGACCCATCTATAAGAAGCCTTATAGAATGGGGACGGAAGAATTAGCCGAGTTGAAGAAGCAGCTAGAAGAGCAGCTAAGGAAGGGATTTATCCGCCCGAGTGCCTCCCCTTGGGGATCTCCTGTTCTATTTGTGGCAAAGAGGGACGGTACCATCCGCTTATGCATTGACTATCGTTCCTTCAATGAAGTTACAATCAAGAACAAGTATCCACTTCCCAAGATCGAAGATCTGTTTGATCAGCTCAGCGGAGCCAAGGTATTCTCCAAGATCGACCTCAGATCTGGGTACTACCAGCTGAAGATCAGACCCCAAGATATTCCGAAGACGGCATTCGTAACCAGATATGGCCTGTACGAGTGCACGGTCATGTCTTTTGGGTTAACCAATGCCCCAGCCTACTTCATGTATCTCATGAATAAAGTCTTCATGGAATATTTGGACAAGTTCGTTGTTGTCTTCATTGATGACATTCTTGTGTTCTCGAAGTCGGAGGAAGAGCATGAGCAACATCTGAGGATGGTCCTAGACAAGTTTCGTGAGCACCAACTGTATGCCAAATTCAGCAAGTGTGAGTTCTGGCTACATAAAGTTGGATTCTTAGGTCATGTCTTGACCGAGGAAGGATTATCTGTTGATCCTGCAAAAATAGAAGCTGTGACCCAATGGCAATCTCCAACGACCGTCAAGGAAGTTAGAAGCTTCCTCGGATTAGCGGGCTATTACCGCAAGTTCGTGGAAGGATTCTCTAGCATTGCACGACCAATGACTCAGCTCCTCAAGAAGGACAAGAAGTTCGAGTGGACGCCGAAATGCGAAGAGAGCTTCCAAGAGCTCAAGAAGAGATTGACCACCGCCCCAGTTCTGGCAACACCTGATATTCACAAGGAGTTCGTGATATATTGTGATGCCTCTCGAACCGGATTGGGAAGCGTTCTGATGCAAGAAGGCCGCGTCATAGCATACCTCTCCAGGCAGCTACGACCCCATGAGGAGAACTACGCTACTCACGATCTTGAGCTAGCGGCAGTAGTTCATGCCTTGAAGACATGGCGGCATTACCTCCTAGGGAAACGGTGTGAGATTTACACAGACCACAAAAGTCTGAAGTATATTTTCACCCAAAAGGAATTGAACATGAGGCAGCGGAGATGGTTGGAACTCATCAAAGACTATGACCTCAGTGTTCAATATCACCCTGGGAAGGCTAACGTGGTGGCCGATGCCTTAAGCAGGAAGGCTTGCTCTTTGAATGTCATTATTCAGGAAAGGCAGCCTGCCTTGTTTAAGGAGATCGAACAATTCAGCTTGGAATTGGTCACCCCCGGATTTCTGGATCATTTGGAAGTCAGACCGACCCTGATGGACGACGTCAAGAAGGCTCAAGATGGACACGCAAGCATCGAAGGTATCAAGAAGAAGATGAAGTTGGGCAAGGCCCCAGGATTCTCCGAAGACGAGCACGGGATTGTTTGGTACAAAGGTCGTCTCTGCGTACCAAACAACACCGAGCTGAAGACGCTGATTCTGCAAGAAGCCCACGACACCCCGTATTCCATCCACCCCGGAGGAACCAAGATGTACCAAGACTTGAAGGCACGATTCTGGTGGCACGGTATGAAGAGAGAGATTGCAACCTATGTTGCGAAGTGTGATGTGTGCCAAAGGGTCAAGGCTGAATATCAGCGACCTGCTGGATTGCTTCAACCACTCAAGGTTCCTGAGTGGAAGTGGGATAAAATCGGAATGGACTTCATCACTGGATTACCAAGGACAAATAATGGACATGACTCTATCTGGGTCATAGTCGATCATTTGACCAAGGTGGCCCATTTCATTCCTGTCAAGACTACCTACTCAGGCAACCAGCTGGCAACTCTCTATATCAACCGAATCGTAAGTCTTCACGGTGTTCCCAAGGAGATTGTGTCAGATCGAGGCACCCAGTTCACTTCAAGGTTCTGGAAGAGATTCCAAGAAGCCTTGGTAACCAAATTGTCTTTCAGCACAGCTTTCCACCCACAGACCGGAGGTCAAACTGAGCGAGTCAATCAGATTCTCGAAGACATGCTCCGAGCCTGTGTCCTGGCGTATGGAGCCAAGTGGGAAGACTGTCTCCCTTTTGCCGAGTTCTCCTATAACAACAGTTACCAGTCAAGCCTTCAGATGGCACCATTTGAGGTGTTGTACGGACGCAGATGCCGCACACCCCTCAATTGGTCAGAGACTGGAGAAGGACTAGTCTTTGGACCAGATATTCTCCGCGCAGCAGAAGAGCAAGTCCAACTAGTCAGAGAGCGATTAAAGGCAGCCAAGTCAAGGCAGAAGAGTTATGCTGACACTCGACGCCGAGATATGAGTTTCTGTGTCGGAGATCATGTGTACCTGCGGGTGACTCCTTTGAAGGGAACTAAGCGTTTCCACGTCAAGGGGAAGCTCGCGCCAAGGTTCATTGGCCCTTTCAAGATCATCGACCGACGAGGAGAAGTGGCTTATCAGTTGGAACTACCACCTGAGTTATCCGATGTGCACAATGTGTTCCATGTGTCACAACTCCGGAAATGTCTCCAAGTTCCAGACAAGCCCAGTCTCTACAAGGATGTGGATCACCAAACCATTGATCTGCAGCCTGATTTGACCTATCGCGTGAAGCCCATACGTATTCTGGACGAAGCAGAACGATGTACGCGGAGCCGTACCATCAAGTACTTCAAGGTTCAGTGGAGCAACCACACCGAAGCAGAAGCAACCTGGGAACGAGAAGACTATCTTAGATCCGAGTTTCCCGACCTCTTTTAAGCCCTATTTTAGGAATCTCGGGGACGAGATTCTTGTAAGGGGGGTAGGTCTGTCACACCCTGCATTTTGTAACATGTTGTTTGTAACCTTGAATCATAAAAATTTGGTCCAGCAAAATTTTTTTAGCATCATTTGGCTTTTATTTGGAATTGAGTTTTCTTCATTTGCTTTTTCATGTGCTCATTAAAGTCAACTATGACCTCTTGTAGATTTCATCTCCACACCCAAAACTCATGCCCAATGATCATGCCAAGTGTTATATAACAGTATAGTATTTTCTTTCAAAATTAATTTGGCCAAAAAGTATTTTATAAATTTAGTTTTCCAAAAACCCCTGAATTAAGATTTGCACTGTAAGTACTTGATTTAGGGTGAGAAAATTATTTCAAAAGGTTTATTTGAGACCTAGTAGCCATAGGACTCCCAGAAACCTCAAAAGTATAATTTTAAAAGTTATTTTCCTATTTTATTTAAAAGCTTTTTCTTAAGGCCAGAAATGGTCTTTAATAGGAGAAAATTATTTAACTGTTTCAAAAATATTTGCCAAAATTCAGAGAGACTCAGAGGACATATATTGTCCATATATAAGAGTTTCAACACTTGGTCATGTTCAAAATAATGGGCTAAACCTTCTAAAACCCTTTCTGGATATTTCAAGCTTTTGAAATATTTACAAAGGAATTTTTCTCCAAAAATTCTAGGGAAATTCTATCATGTCATATATGGAATATTTGATGATCTTGCCAAGTCCCATGCCTTGGGAAGCAAGAAAACCTCCTCAAACTCCTTCATAACCATTCTGTCCATATTTGAAGTTTGAGCAACTTTACATTGCGAAACTTGTCCAAATGCTCTCAAACTTGGTGCAGATGCTAGAATGGCCTAATAAGGCACCTAGACCAAATGGCACAAGAATTTGAATAGAGCAACTTGATCAGATCACCTCAAAACCCTTTCTGTTCAAATGCAAATTTGAACAACTTTACATTACCAACTTTTTATCTGGAGCTTCAAACTTTGTGGGCATGATCAATACCCCAAATGATGATGCTACACCAAGTGGTGCATCAAGGGGAGATGATTAGCTTGACTCAATCAAGAGTAAACTGTTTCTGTTGATTTCTAGGGTTCACCAAAGTTACATTGGCTAGTTCCTTCAAATGAGCCCAAATTTGGTAAAGCACCCTATTTTCTCATGTATTTCAACCCTGTCAAGTGCCATGTCAAGTGGACTTCATTTACTTGATCAAACACTGATCAAACACCTTCTGCAAAAATTCTAAAACCTCCATTTTTACCACTTTCACTTTTCTCCATGGCCTCAACTTCTTACCACAGGCTCATTGGGTTACCAGCTACCTCCAGTAACTCCCCCAGCACCTTAGCTCCATGATTGAGGGGTGAAACCCTTGTTTTAACTTGCTGTACAGTAGGTTTCTACCATTTCACCAGCCCTCTCCCTCTTTCTCTGCATCCCCAGGGCATCCAAGGCCTCAGGCCCTTTCTTTACTCCTCCTACAATGCACTAGACACTGTTGGGCACGCTGGAATGGACCAAACTGGCGAGAGCGCGGCGGTGCCAGTCAAACGCACGCTCTAGAGCGCGCAAACAGTGCACCTCGCACGCTGGCTCCAGCCAATCGTTGATCCCCAACAGCCTCGGGCCTCCCCCTCGCGCCAGTCGAGGCGCCTCGACGTCCGCGACCTCCCCGGCGCTGTCCCCCCTCCTCCTGCGCCCTCCAGTGAGCGTCGTCGCACGCGCACCGGCCGCCCGCTTCGGCCATTCCTCTGCCTCGCACGCGCGCCCCCCTCTGACGCTCCCCCGCTCCTCCTCTCACCTCTACTGGACGTGGGGCTCGTCCAGGAACTCCCCAGACTCATTCCCGTCGCCTCCCGTGCGCTGTAGCGTCGAGTCGGAGCTCGCCGGCGCACTGGACCACGGGTCTCCGACGAGCCCCTATATATAGGCCCTCCCGAGCCATTCCAACAGCACCAGCAGCATCTCCTCCTCCCCAGCATCACTCCTGCACCATCAGTTCGACCCCAGAACGCCCCAGTGCTCGGGATCGACCTGAGCTCCGCCGCGTCGGGCCGCCGGCGATCTCGAGGTACAGGCCTCCCCTGCCTCTCCTTCCACTCGTTTTGGAACCGCCACACTCCACTGATCCTTTCCCCTCTATTTCCCCCTCCATATGCAGTCGGAAACAGCCGCAGCCACTACCCTCCGACGAGCCTCCGCCGTCCCACCTCGTCGCCGGCGAACCAGACTTCCCCGCCGTGCCGCACCACCACCACTACAACCGCGACACGACACTGAGCTCAACCCTGCCCTCCATTGCCGTCGCCGTGGCCGGAATCGTCGCCGGTGAGCTCGCCGACGCCGTGGTCGTGGGGTTAGAGATGACAGGCGGGCCCCGCCTGTCACCCCCCCACCTCTCTCCCCCTCCTCTGTGCCGCTGACCCACAGGCCCCGCCCGTCAGGTTTGAAAACCTGACGTGCGCGCGCGCTGGCTCTGTGCGGCTGGGCCAGTCCGCCTGGGCCGTGCACTGTGGCCTCTTCTGGCCCAGTGCATAGGACCCTTTTTCATTTTTCTTTTCTGTTGATGTTTTAAACATTTATACAGAAAAGAATATTGATCCAAATTAAATATTTTCAACTCCTAAGATCTTGTAATATTCCAACCTATTTAATGGTACTACTTTCATTCAAATCCATGAAACTTTTCTGTACTGTTCAAATTTAAATTCAAATTTGAGTAGTATAACTCCTGTTCAAAAATCAATATGTCCTATTCTGTAACTCCAAAACTCCAACTAAGATTTTCCCCATCTTAGAAATCCCTCTAGTATTTTACAAAAATGAGTTGACATTTTTCTGAGCACTTTGGTTTTTCTGTCTTATTTGTATTCTTATTTTCCCGTGGTTATTATGCGACGTATAGATCCCGTATTTGACCAAGTTGCTGTGGAAGAAGAAGGAGAAGGACTTGAAGACTTTGAAGACCAAGCCAATCCAGGCAAGCAGCCCTTTGACCATGATACACTTGTTCTTTGGAACCCGTTTGTTTCCGATGCATGATGATTAGGGTTACGATGGTAACCTAGATGAACCACCACATGACGCATGCTTTATTGTTGATCTTGCTATATGCTAGATGACATGCAATAGGTGTTCATGATGCTTAAATGATGCATGACATGATCTTGATCTTGCTATGTGCTAGATGACTTGCATATGGTTAGTGGTTATGATTAGTGATGCATGTGTGACATGAACCTTCATGGATGAAGTCTTTGCATAAAACCCCGTCGGGTGCCATTTATGCCCGAGGGTGATGATGATGATGAGTTGGGTGACCACTTGATGACGAAGTGGTGTGCCAAGGCAAGTGTGTGTGTTTTTCAAACGGATTGGTTTAAGTTGCGACAGTTATTCCAACCTTACATGCGCAACCACTCTACCCTTATATGGGAAAGGGCATTATTGATTACCTAGGTCGATACTAGCATGGTGCCCACATTACTAGTGACGGGGGTGGCATGAGATCACTCTCGGGACGGGGTCGTGCTTGGATAGGCGGCCATGACTGTTTTCACAGGGCACCGGACACACCGTTGGTACCCCGTGCTTGTGATATGTGATGAATTCGGAGCGAGTCTCCACAAACCTTGAGGTGTGAAATGTTTGGCACGGGGCTGCTACCAATCGAGTGGACTCTATGTTAGTGTCGTCTAGGGAAAGATAGTGATCGGGTGCTTACACCGGGTACCTGAGGTACCGCGGGTCGTGGATGACACGGAAGTTCCCCGGATCTTGTGGGTAAAGTGTGCAACCTCTGCAGAGTGTAAAACTATTCGAATAGCCGTGTCCACGGTCATGGACAGTTGGGTAACCGCTCTTGGGCTACGTCAAATGTTTGTGAAACCATGCGTGTGTATATGAGTCAAGGTGGAGACTTGACTCGATGAGATGAATCATATTCATGTTGATGTCGGTAAACTGTCTTCAAGGTTACGCGAGGTTATTGATGCATAAAACTTGATGGTAGAATATTTGATCTAGCCTTGCTAGATTGATCATTGTTACTCAATTGCATTGTTACTTGAATCACATCATGGGTTGCTTGCGAGTACATTCGAAGTACTCATTGGCTTGCCACTGGTTATTTAATTGGCCAGGCATGGAAGAGCAGGAATATGAGGAAGAGTTCTTTGGAGACGATCATGCAAACTAGGACGCTATCCCAGTCAGAATGCCTGTAGGGTTAAGGCAGATGGCATGGGTTCTACCCGTTTACCGAAGACTTCTGCTACTTGAGTTATTTGCTATTCAGCCCGTGAGGCTCTATCTATGTAAGACTTGGCCATAATGGCCTTAATTCGTGTAAGACTATTTGTATGGATGTAAGACTCTTGTTATTTCAGCTTCTGTGTGTTCAGTGAGCATTGATCTCTGGGATCACTGTACACGTGCATTCGGTGATCTCGACTTCTAAGTCGGGGTCCCCACACGCACCAAGTTCCACTACCGTTATCGAGGATCGATAGTACCACTACTTCCACGACCTGTGAACGACTACTTACACTACGACCCATGTACCACTACTTCCACAACCGTCAAAACATGAATGACTACATCCCACGGTGCCCCCTGTGAATGACTACTTCCACTACTATTGCGAGACGACTACTTCCCCTATGACTCGATCTGCTCCGATGCATGCTTCGAAGGTATAACCCCGACTCAATGACCCATGAATGAATGCATGTTGTATGAGATGCCCGTGTTTGCACCGTGTCCGAATTGTCATTGCACGTTGACCCTCTTTCCTTGCCACCGTCTCGTGGGAATTATGTTTCCGGGAGCTCCCCACCATCTTGCATGACATGCTCCCGTGACACTTCTTTTGCATCGGTCTCTCAACGAGTTACCGAAACAGGAATGTTGTCGTGGCATCATTTCCTTTGTCGTTGTCGTGGCACCCCTTTGTTCTGCCATGGTGACCAAATGCTTCATATAATCTTCATGCCAACTTTTCATAAAAATTGCATAAAACTTGTTTATGTCATTCGCATCATGATAACAACATTTAAAATGTTTAAATTTGTTGTTTGCATTAAAATTGCGAAATGACATATGGGGATTTTCTGGAATTGTTGTCTGCTCTTTTCGGCCCCAATTAAATTGCTTAGATAGTTAGTTTACTTATGCTCCACCTCTTGCCATGTTAACCAACATTTAAACTTGTTGTGTAAATAACCAAGATCAAACTAAATATGTGAATGTGGTGTTTTGTCAATATGCAACTCGTTGCATATTGAGCTCCACTTAACTTGTAGTTTTGTTTGTGCACTTTGCCATGCCATGCATATTTAAACCAGACATGCATCATACTTGTTGTGCATCATATGCCATCTTTATGCTTGTGTGTTTACCTTGTCGTTTTCTTCTTTCTGGTTGGCCTCTCTCGTTAGCTTCGGTTTTGTTTCGGAGTTGTGAGGATTCGTTCGACTACGTACGTTTTACTTCTTCATGGACTTACACTACAAAAAAATACACATCTGTGACATTTTGGGTCGAACGGATTTTTTTCATATCATGCTTATGACACTTCTATGAAGATAATTGTGACAAAACTCGGTATCATCATAGATGTGGTGGGCTCCTACTTCTATGACAAAAAATGGGCTTTTCGTCCTGGGCGGGCCGGGGATGCAGCTGCATGACATTCTTTGGGTTGTCCATGACGGAAAAAAAACCATGGTAGAAGCGTGGGCGAGGAAAATATCGGGGAGTTCCCGGTTACGGTGGGTGGTCGGGCCGAGCGATGCAAGGAGGTTGCGTTTCTCTCGTACACGTACGCGCGTGTGTGTGAGACATTGCACTCTAACTGAACTCGAGCGAGGCGTTGGGCTCTAACTGGACCAGAGCGATTGCACTAGCGACATTACAGAACCCGAGCGATCGATACCTTGCTGTTAAATGAACCCGAGTGATTCCTTCGCTACTCCTGCTAATTGAAACCTATCGATACTGCCTCTGGATGAATAGTGAGCGTTGTTGGGGGGTTTGGATAAATAGTTCCCAATGGGGGGTTGGATGTACAGGACCCCATGGTGCTGTCGCTGGATGAACAGGACCCCTATCGATCGAGCCGGTTGGGGGTGGATGAACAGGACCCTATGGAGGGCTGTATGAAGAGGACCCGTGGAGGGCTGGATGAACATGACCCTGTGGAGGGCTGGATGAACAGGACCCCGTGGAGAGGGCTGGTTGAACAGTAGCCGGTGGAGGAGCGGTGGAGGCTGGATGAACAGGAGCCTGTGGATGAACAGTCGCAGGTGGAGGCTGAAGGAGGTTGACGGTGGATGAGCAGTAGCCCGTGGAGACTGGAGGAGGTCGACGGTGGAGATGAACAGTATCCCGTGGAGTCCCGTTTTGCGGTACACCACACCCTCCCGATGAACAGGACCCCGGTTTCGACCTTAGCGCTCCAACACAAGTCTGTTTCCTTCGTTTTGCGGTACGCCACACTCCTCCTGATCAACAGGACCCCGTTTCAACCGTAGGAGGTCCGAGAGAAGTATGTTTCCTCCGTTTTGCTGTATGCCAGACCCCTCCCGATGAACAGGATCCCGTTTCGACTGTGGCTAGTCGAACACAAGGTTGTTTCCTCTGTTCTGCGGTGCGCCAGGCCTCATTTCGACCGGCTGTTCCGTCCAAGCCGTCCGGTTGGCTCCCGATGAATACGACGACGATGACGTAGTTTCTCCGTCGGGACCCAGCCATGTACACAAGCCCTGGCCATACGTATGCGCGAGTGGGTGTTTGAGACCCTGCCCGTATGAACGTATGTGGCCGTACTTACTTTCTTACGCCCTGGCCACTGTACGTACATGTACACGATATTAATGGGACTGCATGACATGCTGCATGTGCGCCTCTAGTATGACACGTGCGCGCCTCTACCACGACACGTGCCCTTCCTTACACGGCCACGGTTCAACGCTGCAGCCTGTAGACAAATCGATCAACCAGTATGTACCTACACGTTCGCGACCAGAATAACAATGCTACGTACGCTTGGACCGGGTGGGTCCCGACTGTCAGGCACTTCCTTGCGTGCGAAGATGTAGCTGGTGGGTCTCAGCAGTCAGGGGGCGAAACAATTTTTTTGCCCGTAATATGGACGCACTCCCTTGCGTTCGAAGATGTAACTGGTGCGTCCCAGCAGTCAGGGGGGAATTTTTTTTTTCGTGAAATACGGTGGCCTGTCCGGTGGGTCCCTGCTGTCATGTGGAGGAATCATTATTTTTCGCGTAATAAGGAGGCACTTCCTTGCTGCGGCCGTGGACCCAGCTGTCAGCCTCTCCACGTACAGTACTCTTCCGATGGAAGTTGTTCCTTGACCACGTTGACCGAGCCGCACCGAGAGAACCAGGGTGGTGGACGACAGCGAGGCTTAGGAAGGGAACTACGCGGAGACGGGGGAGACGCGGCAGTGGATGCCTATGTGGAGAGGAGTATGGGGGTTTACTGGTTCTGCCGCGGTGTGAGGCTGCCATCGCCGCCGGGCCTGCCCAGCGGTGAGAATAGTAGGGGGTGGTGAGGCCTTCGCGGCAACATAGCCGGCCACGGGTGGCAGGAGCATGCAGCACGACCGGCGCTGCTTTGGGCGGCTGGAGCAAGTAGACCAGAGGTTGAAGAAGCACTACGACCGTTGGATGGACATCGTATAGTCACTGGAGCTAGAATTGTTCATATTGAGTAAGTTGACAAAGCCCTCCATCCCCACAAGTAAGCCTCCCACTATGCTGGGTCCCAGCTAGCTAGCAGGGGGTATTCATTTTTTTGTGCGTAATAAGGAGGCACTTCCTTGCGTGCGAAGATATAGCTTGCGGGTCCGAGCTGTCAACGGGGGGAACGTTTTTTTTTTTGATAAATACAGAGGCCCTTCCGATGGGTCCCAACTGTCAGGTGGAGGCATCATTATTTTGCGCGTAATAAGGAGGCATTTCCTTGTGTGCAGCCGTGGACCCAGCTATTAGCCTCTCCATGTACCGTCCACTTCCGATGGATGTCGTTCGTTGACCACGCCGCGTCGAGAGCACCAGGGCGGTGGTGATGGCGAGGCCTACAAAGGGAATGACACGGAGCCGGGGAATACATGGTAGTGGATGCCCATGTTGAGGGGAGTACGAGAGCTCACTGGTTGGTTGCGGGGTGAGGCTGACGTCGCCAGAAAATAGCAGGATGTGCAGGTGAGTAGAGCGATGGCCTGGCGGCAGCACAGCCGACCACGGGAAGAGGGAGCAGGCTCTCCCGCTGCGACTGGTTTGGACGGCTGGAGTAGGAAGATCAGAGATTGAAGAAGCACGACAGCCGTTGGATGGACATCCAACAGTCACTGCTCTGTGTTGACTGAGTTGACAAAGCCTTGTGTACGAGGAAAATTTATTTTAGGACAGCGTCATCATGAACCTAGTAGGCCCAGAAGTCAGCCTCCGAATCTATGGAAAACAGCATACAACCCATTAGACATTATTTTCAATAATTTACAACCCATTTGCTAATTCTTAAGAATATTTGAAGCCCATATTCTTTTTATTAGCATTATAGACCATATATTCTTGGCACTGCTAAAAAAATCAAATAATTTTTTCATATTTTGGTGGGGTCTGAACTCTTTTAATCACGAAATTTCGAGTCACGTCAAAAAAAGTTAAAAAATTACATAAAAACAATTCTCCGCAAAAAAATGAATGAAATTTAAAATTTTAACTAGCAAGATGTTCGTGTGTTGCACGGAACATGAAGATGTATTTGTATGAGTAGTTTATCTTGTGGGAGAAAAGACGATATTTTAATGTAATTGCTAGTTGGCTATGGTTTTTATAAGAGTAGAGAGTAGAGAAATCCAGAAAAAAACTGATATTTTAATGTAATTGCCGGTTGGCTTTGGTTTAAAAATTTACAACCCATTTCTTACAACTTATAGCCCATTTTCTGGGGAAGCCCATTTCTTACTACTTACATCCCTGCTCGTCTTGAAAGATTTTCAGCCCAGTAGGGCTGAGAAAAGCAAGTAGGCCTCGGTTTTGATATTCTCCAAAAAAGAACTGGGCTAGCCATTTTCAGAAGAAAAAAAGATATCAACTGGGCTCGTCATGTGCTTAAATAAAAGCGTAAGCGTGCGCTAAACAGGCCACAGCCCCCGCACAACGCGCAGTTGAGCTCCGTCTCTGAAACTAAAAAAACAAATGGGCGAGCTGCTAGGTCCCTAGTGTTATCCGCTCATTGTGTAATTTTCTCGTTTATTGACTACATTGACAATGGCATGGGACCTAGTTCTCAAACAATTAGGAGCAAGTGTTTTTTTGGCTTGTAATAACAAGGCACCTGCTTGCGTAATGCAATGACCCTGGTGGTTCCCTCCTGCCAGCCTCTCCACGTACAGTCATCTCCTGATTCCTTTTGGTTGTTGACCATGTTGACAACACCAGACGACGGCAGGCACAACGAGCAAACCAAGGCAGAGAACGACGGTAAGGCCTCAGACGGGAACGAACAGCAGCCGTGGAAGATGCGGCAATGTATTGGCAGGTGGAGGGGAGTACGAGGGCAACAACATGCAGCTCAAGCTTACAAACGGTACAAAAATCCCAAGGAATAATTGTTCATCAAATTTTTAGACAAAACCCAGACTGAACATGGCAGTAACATCTAACCCAACCACTCTTTTTGCAGTCACAAACAAATGGATCGGTCTGATCCATAAAATCAACATCATGTGCAAAAAAAAATAATTTAGGATGACTACAACTTGTTTTGAATAGAAGCCGAGCACGTTTAGAAGCCCATTTGTCCACCTGAAACTTTTTTTTTTGCTGTTCAACTTGTTCGTCTGTGAGAAATCTCTTGCGGTAAAACTTAAGCCTCATGGATAATGGTAACCTCGTCTAAGGTTAGTTCATCAAAATGAGAGCCACAAGTTGGCAAGCCTAAGGGAATCTTGCCTTATTTTTTGTGTGTATGCCATGTGGGGTCCAACTATGGCTTGACTAAGGTGTGGCTTGCACCGAACACTCACTTCACAGATTCTATCCTCATAGATACCATCCTCATAGATTATCGGTGACCGAGAAGGAGCAAGGAACCTCGCGGTAGAGCGTCTGCACTCATAATATTTTATATTACTCCTTCCGTCCAGGTGAATAATCTTTGGTTGTGCACCATGACCAAGGAGGGAAAAACAAGAGAACTTAATGTTTATTTGCTAATTAATAGCATTGCATGCAATTAACTAACCGATGCATGTCATGTTTGGTAGTCTCGAGTCATTGAAAACATGCACGCCCACATCTCTTATTGGTTTATATGTCAAGAAACAAGGATGTTTATTTGCTAATTAATAGCATTAAATGCACGCTCGACGACCGAGAAGGAGCAAGGAACCTCGTGGTGTAGTGTCTGCACTCATAATATTTTATATTATTCAGCGATATATAATCAACTACTCATCTCCACAGTAGACCGGAAGAGTACGAAACACGGCAGCCCAGTGTAGTTACATCATACTACATGGCTAACCCACGCTATCACCATATTTCATGGCATCCGTGCGACACCTAGCTCTAGTAATCCAGCAGCCCGTATCGCTTCTCGCTCCTCGTCTCTCTCAAACCGCGGCGGGCTGGCGTTTTTGCCGTCTATTGAGGTCGGTTAACTCATCAAATGGTAGAAACATGCCAAGAACATTCTAATTTTTTTACTGTACTCTATTGTTATGCCAAGAAGAGGAAGCGCTTTTACCGACGGACCAAACGAGACAGGCGTGCCGTGCTGTCAGTGGGTCCAGTTTCTCATTTAGAACTTGTTTGGGGTAGTAGTAACACTTGGTTTTGACTATTGATAAGATTTTATATAGGGCCTAATGTATTCTTTGAGGATGCCTTTGACTATTGATAAAATTATATAATTTGAAAATTATATCATTCGAAGATCCTTTCAAGTTCCGTTAAAAAAAGATCCTTTCACGTACAAATTTGATTGTATGCTTTGAGCAACTTGCATGCCATATACTACTCCTGTTTGGATACTCGAACTTAGCTAGAGGTTAGACTAACTCATGACTAACCCTGAACTAACTGTGGCCAAAGAGGTGTTTGGGTGATAGGGGTAGATTGACAATAAATGCACTTTATGGAGAGAGAAAAGTGATTTTTAGTGGGCCCAATGAGAACTATCTCCAATTAGCACCTCTTGGGTGGGATAGTTTATTTGGTGGGTTCGGTGCAACTTGCTCCAATTTAACCCTCGTGCTTGGATACTTTAGGTCTATTTGAGCCCCAACTAGGTCAAACTATCTCTAACCCATGGATCCAATCAGGGCCAATGTTAGTCTCAGAAACCACATTAAGCCCTATATACATGGACAGATGGAGTACATGATACTAGCAAATGCTCACAATTAGTAGTAGTTCATTGTTTGGTTTCGATTTTTGATTCAATTGTTGTGCTGCTACCGTCCAATATTCGTGTGTCGCTGTTTCTAGAGTAAAAAAGGAGGTACTAGTACTTACTGTGGGAAAGGTGAAGTGATGGTTGCTTCACCCGAGCAACTTATTTTTCTGGGAATACGGGAGTACCATCGTATTCAACGAACAGAGAAATGATGTTTGCTTCATCCGAGCAACTTACAGTGGTGAAGGTGGGGCTCTGTGATTTGACTGCTCACTAGTCATTACTACTGCGGCGCAATGACCAGGGTGAATCTTTCCCTTCAGTTGTGCACTCAATATTGCTGCATGGCAGGTGGAGCCGGATGAAGGATGTCCCACATGTCGGCGAAATGAAGTTGAATTGTTTCTGGCATTGCTATCAACCCTTCAGGATTTGCTTATATGTATGCATAATTTTAGTGAAATTTTTCTGTGATGCTATGAAGGTTTCAACTTTGGTTCCCGCAGGAAAAAAAGGTTTCAACTTAGGATTCATGTGTCTTCTTGCCTCAAGATTATATCGTTACAACATTCCATCAAATACAAATGAAACTACCATGGCTGCTAATGCATCTCAATGGTTCGCAGATCAGCGCCAATATTCACATCACAACTGAAGACAAAGTTGTGAGAAGCTGTACAAATAAATAAAAATATATAATTGATCGATGTTGTTCATAGGCATGGCTCCATTTCCATGGCACAATGTTCATTGGTTGGCAGCTAGTTTGACCCAGCCTCTGTAGCCAAAAAAAGAGGTGTATGGAGGACATCAAAATCCGATCATTTTGTGCAGCTCCACTAAAATCGAGTTGACCATCCCTGTTTGCAAAAATATCCAGTCAGTGTGATTACAATAATAGTGGAACTAGATGATCAAATATAACACACACAAATAGAAGCCGATCACCTCTGTGATCTCTCTTTAGGACTAACTACTTGTTGGAGAAGATTAGGCACGCAGTTGGATGAGGAGGATAGCAAAACAAATCTACCTTCCTTCAGTTCCACTGAAATGTAAAAATGTTGCCCGTGTGACATTTTGGTGGAACTGCACAAAACACTCTTAAAAAGTGATTTGTGCAGTTCACCAAAAGGTTGCAATAGCAACGAGGTGAAATGGACAGCCCTGTTTGGAAACAGAGGTATAAAGGAAACAATTACTGCCCAATACCACGAGTTGAAGACACATACGCCGACAAAAAAGAAGCATATTCCATGTAATAAGGGAAATATAGCAGCATGGTGGTTTATGAAAAATGGTTTGAGGACGAGATTGCGAGATGGAAAGTACGCCGACCGAGATACATTTTGAGCAAACAACTAAAGAAGATACATATGCAGATTTTCCACATGCAACAATGTGGGAAGATGGGTAGTAGAGCAAGGCCGGAGGAAGCTGTACCCGAGGGTCGTCGGGATGAAACTTGCAGGGCACCGGCTGAGAAAATCTGCCCATACTGCGGAAGTGAGCAAGAGGAGAAGGCCCTGCCGCGCTAGAGCTTGGTCAGAGAGAACGACGGGTACCGCAGATCGGGACGTGCTGCCTCAACACCGTCGAACGAAGAAACAATGTGCATCCTCCCTTTCCGCCAGCGGACGGGATGCGGCCGGATCACTGACCAACGGTGAGAGGGAGAGGCCATTGCCGCGTTGTGTGAGATGGTGTGATGAGAGACAAACCCCGGCAGGCTGGCTCCGTTGTATATAGTGTAGCGGATTTTTCCATTTTCCCCACAACAATCGTTTTATATTCTGTACGTGCCATTGAGGAATATATAAATTTATTTTAATACTAACACGTCAAGTCGAACTTTGTTCCGGCTACGCGTGGTACACGACCCTCCTTCGAGTAAACAACCGCTACATGCATCAGATTATCACGTGGGCTGCCTTTTCATACAAAAACAAACTCCACCGTGTACCCGCGCGGGTGTGGCCGGGAATGAGATGTGAGTACGTGTGCCCTGCGTGCACCTCTTCTTTAGGTGCAGGTACGTACATGGGTGGGTGTGAGAGAGATGGTTAGAGCGAAACAGAGGTAATGTGTCGATGATAGCTTAAACAAAAAAATGTAACATATGCAATGTGTGTGAAACAGAGTCATGAATATATCATATATAGAGGAAGCGATCCACAAGAAGAGAGTGGAGGGATCATCGGCGTGAGATATCTATAGAATCGAAAACATGGATGAAGTGTGTGATTGTGCGATTGATAAATAGTGCCATCGAATTTGTGTTTGCCCACGTCAAAGATACAAGGCGCCTGGCCTACTGGAATTTGAGAGGGCAGAGGTGCAGTTTTTCTCTGTGGCATGGATACCTACCTACAACATTTGAATATCGGTGTGTGGGGGGGGGGAGGGGTCAGAGACCTAACTATAGAGAGGTAGATCGACTAGTATATGTGTGGAGAAGGAGAGAGACCTAGCTATGTATTGAGGGAGATCAATCGGCATCCAGGCATATTTGTAGCAGAGGATTAAGGTTGGGAGAAAGACAAAGGTAGAGTGTCAGAGGGTTGGTGGTGGAGTGGCGTCTCACAAATGGTGGGAGAGGCCTGCTAGACAAACAGAGGGTATTAGTGCAATATCTATAAGAGAGGGCCGGGGATGTCTGTCTGTTTATGCACGTGCATCTGAGATACGTGTCGGGAGGTATGCAAGGATGATGAGGGGAGACGATATGGTTGTGGTAAGCATACATAACTAGATAGGAAGATCAACCGTCTTGTGTCGAGAAAGGGAGAGGCATAACTAGTGAGGTAAGTCTATCGGTGCGTGGGGAAAAAGAATTATAGTTGACCTAGCTATATGTAGGGAGATCGATACGTATACATGCATGCATGTGTTGGAAGCAAATAAGGTCCGGAGAGACAGACAGGGGAGAGGGGTGCGGCTAGGAGATGGTGCGAGAGGCCTACTATGTCGATGGGGGAGGAGTGTGCGAGTATGAGATCGATGAAAAGAGGGGCGGGAGTGTGCCTGCGTGGAACCGTATTGGACATAGGGGGACATGGAGGGTGATAAGAGAAGAGGGGAATTATGTGTTTGTAGTAGGCACACTTGGCTAGAGAGGTATATCGACCGGGGGGGGCCTACACAGACCACGGGTGAACGACCTAAAGAGAAATAACAAACGTGCGCGATGGAGGGGACGCTGAGGGAGGGTGAGAGGGGGGCAGGCGTGTGCATGCACGATAGAAAGTTAGCACTAGCTAGCTACAAAGAGAATAGGATCGTGAAGGTGTAAAATACGAACAGAGATCATAATTCATTATAAAAAAGTGGATACGGATACTTGAAGAAGATATAACAATGTAGAACATTAATTATTATTTGGGCTAATGTGTGGCTTTTGCAGCCCAGGGCTAAATACTTCTCATAATGTAGGGGGCGGGGTACTATACTTTGTGTGGTAAATACGGTGTACGTATGGAACATGGTTTGGATTATGAATATATAATTAGTACATCAAATGTACTATTATTTGGAATCAACATCAAGTGTATTCAAAAAATTGAATTCAAGTTCATATAGTACAGATAGTTCATATCTATCTCTATAGTAATCATGTGGTGTGTTGTTAAGGTAATACACGAATGATGGTTGAAGCTGGCAACCATCATGATTGTAGATTCTTATAGAAATAGATAAACAAATTCAAATTTAGTTCGAATTGTTGCGGTAGTATAGAAATTTGGAATGCACTAAAATGTTGGTATGAGTAGGTTACATGCATTATACAGCCAGCGAAAAAATTTAATTGGACATTACATGGATTCATGCTCTGTTTTGAATAGCATTTGTATAGTAGAACCAGACAAGACTCTCTCTTTGTGTGGTGCAAATAGTTTTATTTTTTTCGTTTTTATTCGTTGAGGGGAGTGCAAATTGATTTGGTACGTACAAGTACAATATTACACGTTAGGCTTGTCCCTAAAATTCAACCCGCGCCTCGTTATATCCCGAAAATTCAGATAACGTGCTCCCAAAACTGGTGCATTCACAACCTGCGCCTTGCTATCCGGAAATTACAACGCATGCGAAAACTCCCTCTAGGTGCCAAATCCCGACACGCGAAATCCCCCTTCTAACCCTGAGCCGAAAGGGCCGCTAGTTCAAATCGGTGGGGGTACTTTTATAACACACCCTACATTTTGGACAAGCGCGTCCCTAAGTCATGGTCCCCCCTCCCATCGCCTCCTTTTCGCCATTCGAAATCCCAGGCCACCATAACCTCTCCGCTCCAGCCGCGAAACCTCACCCTCCTCCGTCCACCACATCACTGCTGCCCAGCCGGAGCCTTTTCCATGACGACTCGTCCACCGCAACAGCTCGACGTCCCTCATCCACCTCCCCGGATGAGGATCCGTCATCCATCTCGTCGTCCTGTCGGTTCAGCCGCCCCGTCCTCCACCTCCAAGGAGCTGCTCCGACAACCGCCTCGTCTATCATGGCTACTCCATCCCCACATCGCTGCCTTAACATGCTCCGCCGGAACCGCAACATCCTCACTAACTCCTCGAATGAAGTCGAGGCCTACTCGGCGCCACCAAAGAGGTTGTACACTCATCACATCACACCTTCTTCTTAACTCGACCTCCCGACCTCGAAGCCGGCGCCACGGGCGACATCTCCACGGCAGCTCTCCCCCACTGCGAGGCCCCTTGGGCGGTGGCAGCCATACCAGCCGGATCTGCTGCTGCTCCAGCTCTCTCTCATTCGCTCGTGCTCCTGCTACTGCTCCGGCTCTCGCTCGCGCTGCTGCTGCTGTTCCGGCTCTCGCTTGCTTGCTCGCGCTGCTGCTGCTCTCCCCCTCGCACGTGCTGCTGTTCTATTTAGCTACACTTCAGTCGACTGAATTGACTTTTGGGTTTGTCGATTTCTAGGGGGTGGGGCGGCTCGCCGGAGTTAAGGAAGAACCACCCACAGCATGGAGGGGGGCTCGCCGGAGAGGTACCCCACTATCTATCTTAGGGTTCAGGGTGGGGCGGTGGTCGCCGAGGGTGGTGGGGCGGTGGCGTGGGAATCGCCAGAGAAAAACATCGGCACAGGGGGGCTAGAGGGTTGGCCGAGGCAGCGGCGGAGCAGCGGTGGGGAGTTGTTTTGGGGCGGCGGGGTGGCGACGGACCGGCGGTGGGGAGTTGTTTCGGGGCGGCGAGGCGGTGGCGGACCGGCAGTGGGGAGTTGTTTGGGGGCAGCGAGGCGGCGATGGGACCGGCGGTTCGGTCGGTGGTGCCTGGCGGCTCAGGAGGGAGCAGATTGAAGATTAACTGCAGGCCCTCCCTAAACTACATGTGAAGTGCCTCTCTGCTACCATTGCGTTCAGTTTCGACACTAACATTCAGATTTCAAAGTAAATTTCAGTTTCAACAATTAAGTTTAGAGTCAATAGTTTTTACCTCATCTGTTGTAGTCAGGTGGTTTTTGGTGGTAATGTATTTTACATCATCTATAGGAGATGACATTAGAATCTCACTTGAGATTAACAATGTATGTCTTGTGCTGCTTCAGCCTCGACGTCTTATGGCTCACCGGAGCTGGTCCAACGACGGAGTGATCCATCACAACAAAGCAGTGCCCAAGACGCCGTCTACAGATTCCTCAGATCTTCCTCCACACCTCTAAGAGCCACCTCTGCCTCAACTTTTTAAACGACCAACCCAATGATGTTGAGGTCGACACGGCTACAGCAAATAGGTTGTACACTTGTTGCATCACTTATTACTCTACATTCATGTCGATCCATTAGGGATATTTTGGTTCAATGGAAAAACATAGCAATAGAAAAGTTTCCTATGGCACTCTACTATTCAATTATTCATGCAATTTGTTGAAAGGAATGGAGCAAAACATCCACCTGGACCAACATTTTAAAATCCTATGCATGAAAACAAGACCAAGTGCATTAGTGGCAGAATAACATTCTAACTCTACATGCTTTCATATGGTTTCACTTTATTTTGGACGTCTTTCTTTGCATTCCTCTGTTCTCCAATTGATGTGAACCAAACACCCAAGTTGACAGAAATCATGTGTTCACAAATGCTCTGTTTCCCATGTGCATTCCTAACCTATTCCGGTGTTTTTCCTCCTATCCCTTTATTTTTAGAATCATGCAAGCCAAATGAGCCCTTACATAATTATCTCAGTTACAGGTAGGTGTCGAAGAAAACTGTGTGTGGTTTGTCCTGCTCGTGCCGCATTGTCGTGCACCTCACCTGAGCTGCTCCATCGAAAGAAGCATCCACCAAACCAGACATCACGACTCCTGGCCGTCTTTCGCTGCCTCGGATCTCCTTCCTTGCCGCCGGCACCCACCTCAACGGCATCACCATCATAGACTCAACAGATGAACGTGAGGAGTACAGGGTCCACAAGAGAGGTCGCACTCTTTTGTTTCTGCTTATTTTATGCATTGCTTAATATTACCTGCTACATTATTGTCTTGTTCACCTCTTAGACTCCAAGTCAGGTCCAAATTGATGTTCAAACTTGAGTTCTAAATTAGTTGTGGGGCACATACTAAGGCAGCAATGAATAGCATCTCTGTCTAATATCTGGTTAACCTAGGGTATGCCTATGTTGTTCATCTTGGGCGGGAAACAAATAGTAAAGCAATCATCATCTATTTTTTATTAAATTAAAGCAATCATCAGCCTGCTATCATTATTTTTGGATCAATCCACCGGTTGTTGCCATTACTCTAGATTTTTGCATGCTCTCCTTACATAATCTCATTATATATTTTTTGTATGCATGTCAGATATTGTACACAGTCATCCTGAACATGTAGAGAAAAATAGAAGAGTTTTGTACGGCAATACAATGTCATGCAGACATCGCTCCATGGTGGGTTCAATGGCAAACCCTCCCCCCCCTCTCCAGACTATTATCCAGAGGAAGATATCAGTTCTGAGGCAGATTCAGATGCAGCTGACCACTCCAATTTACCCCCAAGGTGTTCGCTCTAACTTGGCATGATGAGGTTAGTCATATCAAGCATATGTTGCCTTGCAGTGCCTAATTTCGACATCATATATGTCGTCTGGTTAGTTTAGACATGTTTTGGAATGCCACCTGTTTAGTTTCAATATCATATATGGGAATTATGCAGTCTCATGTCTTTTAGCCAGCCATAATGTATGTGAAATGTGCAATGCCATCCTGTTTGACCAGACTTCATTTATTTGAATGATATCTTGCCCATCCTTTTCTTAATTACATTTCCATTTGTTGACAATGCTTGTACATTAAACTACTCTTCCTGTGAATCAGCCATTTGAGTGGGTAATGGAAAAATCTGGATTGAAAACATGGCCTTCAGAGCAGACAGTGCTACCTGTCGAAGTAGATCTCTTGCTGGGTCCCGATAGCTCCTAAAAAGTGGATTGAGAGATAGATGACCAGTCCTATTCCACCACCAAGGTGTATGCTCTAACTTGGCACGATTATACTGCTCATATCATGCATATGGTGTCTTCCATTGCATAGTTTAGACATCATATACACAATATTCAACACCATGTTCTTAGTAAAGACATCATATATGTGAATGCCCTCTGCTTAGCATATAAATCACATATGTAAATTAAATCATGTGATCCTGATTACTTGGATAACATGTATGTGAATTATGTCATGCGATCCTGTTTAGTTAGTCATCATATCTTTGAATTCTGTTATGCTATGCTATCCAGTCTAGATAGACATCATATATGTGAAATTATGTCATGCTATCTGTTTTAGTTAGACAATATACATGTAAACAATTTCATGCCCTCTTTTTTCCACAGTATCTATTGCATCTGTCTCTCATACAATGTATGTACATTCAACTATGTTTCATGTTTATCAGCCAATTGAATTGGAGCGGGTGATGGAAGTATCTAGTGGAGTAAAAACATGGTCTTCAAATAAAATAATGGTACCTCCTGGTGGAGATAGCACCCCGATTGTACATGCACGAGAACAAGCCCTACCACACATAACCTAGACTCTCGCAGATTTTACCCCTACTGCGATGGACAGAGAACTAACTTCACCCAATCTAACCCCAACCCCAGCAAATAGTAACCCAGTTCCTTTTGACGCATCACCATCTCCACCATAGAGCTCCCAAATAAGAGCAGTTAGTAAGGCAGCTCTAGTGCCCAAAGCACCAGTACTACCACGGCGAACCTCAACTCCACCAGTTAGTATACCTATTCCTGTGGAGGAAGCACAACCAACCATTCATATTTTAGCATCTATCGCATTTGATGTTGTTAAATCCTATGTGCGTATCTTCCCATCATGGAAATATTGTACTCAAAATGAAGGAAAATGCCATTTGCAGGTGTTTGTCCAGGAGTTATGTATAAGTAATGTTATTCATGGCAATTACTTTGCTTTGTCCCATACATTCTACCTCCATGACGGTTATAATACAACAAATCTTCCCATTTTCTCTATAGAGAAGGACCGATTTGGAACCTCAGGATAAGGTAACCTATGCTAATACCTCTGCTATCTTCAAGAATGCTTGGTGGCAGTATCGAAATTACCTGAAGAAAACGTACTTCACTGGCAAAGAAACTCAACAAATTCCCTTACGTTTTCCTGAGTCGCATTTACTGGACGATGACTGGGAACGCCTTGTTCTGTACTGGTCCCAAACCAAGAATGTAGTAAGGTCTGTGACCTCATTTTATTTTATGTACTATATGCTTGCGTCTTAATGTACTCTGTTCATGTAGAACTAGTGCTTAAACCTGAAGAGCAACTATTCTCATTTAATGCTATCGTGCATACTACTTTGCTCTTGTATCACTGTATTTACTCATACAAACTTATTTTTAAAATGAACGATCCAATGGAACCATAGGTATATTTACGCATGTTTCTTTAACAGGGTTGCTCTTATAATTAGCTCTGTTGATTTCAGTTTCAATTGTGTATATAGTTGACTTCTCATATCATGCACATTACTAGCATCACAACAGGGCCAATAGTGTTGTTGTACATGTAGACCTGTGATACCCATCTTAAATCTTGTAGTGCCGTGTAGTTTCCCACGCTCAGTATTATTTCAGTGCTTCTTTCTCTTGACCTGATATGATTTGAACCGTGTCTCTATTTTGATTTGGCAAGACAATCAAGTGACCATAGGACATAGATATATGTTAGTTTGATGATTTTATAATGTACTACTTGGCAATAGAAGACTTGGTAGTTTAATCTTGTCCACCTTACTAATGAATTGGTTCACCGAAATGTGTTTCGTATACTAGTACATGCTAAACCTCTTATGTGTCTGCTTGTTTCTTCTTTTAGAATGCTGTGAGAATATTGGGGAAGAGTGCCTTTTTAAGCAATGGTAAAGGACGTAATGCAGATAAGGTTCAGGATAGTGAGACATCCTTGTTGGTCTCCAACAAAGCTGATAAAACAGCTAAGGAAAACTATCTTGAAGACAGTGAGACAACCCCAAAGTCGTGTCTTCGTTTACTGTTCGAGTTACTGGCCACTACCGCTTGCACAAGCTATTCAAACTCACTGTCTAAATCAGTTCAGTTTCTTGAGTCTCAACTATAAGCTGAAAGACATCGATCAGCTGTGTTGCGACAAGAAGCGGAAGGATTACGGAAGTCCTTGGATCATTCAGATGCATACTTTCTAGTGCAACAGCAAGCATTGGAGGATTTTAGCGCCAAACATGACAATTCTAATAAGCTTGCTAAGCTTATTGCCAGCATGGTGGATACCCAAGATAATGTTTCTTGAGCTCTTCTGAAGTTGTTTCAGTTATGGACTTGTTTAGGTAACGCGTTTATTTGCACTGGTGGCCAATTCTGACGGCCAGTGTATGTCATATGCTGCTTTGTTCCCTACATTTGCACTGGTGGCAAAATTTGATGCCCAGTGGATGTAATATGTGTAACAGTTGTAATAGGCTAGCGTTAGTTGCTTGCTTATATATTTCCTTATTGTCTTGTTTAGTTTTTTGCTTGTAGTCACTGCAGTTTTTTTTCTGTGTTTTTCTAGTGGGCAATAACCTATTTTTGGTAACTAGGCCACAATAATCATGGCGACACACAAAATGTTGTAACCATGGACCTCCTGCGGGACGTAGGATCCATGGGCATTCTACAGGTCGTAGGATCCATGGACTTTCTATGGTCCGTATGATTCATGGGCCTTATACGGGCCCTAGGATCCATTTGCCTTCTACGGGCCGTAGGATCCATGGGCCTTCTACAGGGCGTGTCGGTGTACAAATGTAGGGGCATCTTTGTACCCCTTTACTTGTGCACGGGCAGTTGTAGCCACGCCCGCGGCCATGCTTGGTAGGGCAGAGGAAAGAAAAACACAAGACTGCCGAGGCAACACCCAAGCCAGAGGCATGAAGAGTACAGGGGCAAGATGGACTCCCCCCGACAACACCCTTGCTGGGGTGACCTACATAGCCCCGGTAAGAGCCTTGCCGACGCAGCTTGCCCAACACCAGCGAGGCCGCCACCCTTTGATCTGGGAGCTCTGACACCATCAACAATATCAAGACCAAGATTCAAGGGCGCCTGCGTGGTGGCATGCGGATCTTTGTGAGACCAAAGGCCTGCGAGTCTCGATGAGGACTAGAACACGAACACCCCTGGCAAGATCCTTGTCGGGGACAGCCACGAGACCCCGGCAAGATCCTTGCCGGGGGCGTCTGTAGGGCCTCAGTTAGGCCCGCGCCCGCCAAAGTTTCGCTGCTCCGCGGCCACTCCTATGCGGCAAACAACTCTCCAACTGGACAAATGCCTGCGTGGCAGCATGCGACCTATAAGCCAACTAGCCAAGCACCTGCGTGGTGGCATGTAGATCTTTGTGAAGACCCTGCCCCCGCACCAGGCATGCCTCATCCGCTTGGACGCGCATCAGAGCAAGACGAGGCGGTGAAGGGCGGGACAAGCTCTATTGACGTGCCTGATAAAGCTAGGGGACACATAGGCGATGCATTAAATGTGTTTGTCCTATGATGTCAGATGATAAACTTGTACACTGTAGATACTTTCCACCTCCTGTGTGCCACTGTGGCGTCCCCTTTGTCATATAAAAGGAGGCCCGGGGCGTACTTAAGGGGGATTCGGACTTTTTAGATAGGCACGCATAGTAGCTTGTTCGAGAGCTCAAGAACAAGAAATATATACAGACAAGCACGGCTAGGGTTTTACACATCCCTTGCGTCCTGAACCAGCGTAAAAATTCCCACGGGTTGATCGACTAGACCTGCCCTTTGCGCAACGCTACGCCCCGCCAACCATAGTAGTGGTCCCCGGGATCGCATAGGTGTCATTTCCCCGACATCTTTTGCGTGCCAGGTAGGGGGCGCTAGGTTGTGAAAATCAGGTCTAGGAGTTAGCGCATCAACTTTTTCATTGCCATGGCTCCCAAGAAGAAGGGGGTCGCGGCGATCGGTCCGTCTGGGGTCGCACCGCCTGTGCCAGCGCGGGCGGGCGATGGGCTGGCTACACACGATGGCGGAGGCGTGGCCCTTGAGCTTCCACAACAATCTAGCCATCGGAGCCAGGCGAGTGGTGTCGTTCGTGCCCAAGACGACGAGCCGCACGCCGATGGGTCCAAGGGCGTCGCCGTGCTTCCCACGGGCCGCGCGGCGACCTCCAGGACACCTCTGCCGGCGCCCACTTCGCGGTCTTCCCAGCTCGTGTGTGATGAGCAACGCTGCACGTCGGCTTCCCCGGCCACCGCCACGGGAAGAGCCCTTTGCGTCACTCTCAAGATGCATCGGTCCAGCATGCACGTACGGACGCTGGCGGAAGCGGTGTGCGGCAGCGGGACCTTGATAGAGCTCCTTGTAATGTGGTTAGAAGTCAGAGCGCGTTACGGTCCACGCAGCTTTTGCCCGCCACCCACGCCGGCAGAATCGTTGGCGCTCGTGCAACTGCTCCTCGACTTTCCTCCCGCCACAGAGAAGCCTGGCGAGTGGAGAGCCACCATTTGGAGCCTCATTAGCTTCGCCAATAAAGACAAACTGTGACAAGCGGATCCCTCGTGCTGGCACTCAGTCAAGCCGGTACGCATCGGTGGTTGAAGGACCAGATCTACTGCGACCACGGTGCACTCTCCTCTCCCATGTTAGCAACAGCAGCGGCTGGCTTGTCGGGCCGATGCTCGTGACAACGTTTTCACAGTGTCGTACGACCCGTGAGCCCGCCGCGACCAACGTCAAGTTCCTCGAGAGCGAGCCCAGGAAGACGCTCGGACCACTATTGAGCGACGGTAGGAAGCGCTCCATCAGTCAGATAGGCGTGTAGGGCCCACTATGGACCGCCCAGTGCTGGGGGTTTCTGATGACTTACCTTACAAGGTAGGTTGTCCAGCCTTTACCCATGAGATGTGGCAATTCGAGTGGCCCACACACCGCACATTCAAGCCTGAGGTCGAAGAAAAGTACAACGGCAAGACTCACCCGTCGGAGTTCCTCAGCATCTACACCATCGCGATGCAGGACGCTGGGGCTCGCAACGACAAGGTGCTCGCCAACTACTTCCCGTTGGTTGTTAAGCCCAACGTTAAGTCATGGTTGGCGCACCTGCCCATGGGTTCCATTCCTTCTTGGTCGGATATGTGCCACGAGTTTGTTGGCACCTTTACTGGAGGCCACCAAGCTCCTGGCCAGGAAAGTGATTTGCATGTCATCCCCCAGAAGGAAGATGAAACCCTGCGCAAGTACTTACAAAGGTTCAGCCGTGTGCAGTACAACATCCCAGATGTTCATCCCGCCGCCGTCATCAGTGCGTTCCATCATAATGTACGGAACCGCAAGATGTGCGAAGAGCCAGCAATGAACATGGTTAGAGATGTAGCCGAGCTTTATGTTCTGGCTGATAGATGTCCTCGAGCTAAAGAGGGGAGGAAGTACCCCGGCAAAGACGCCAGCGCGGAAACCGACTCCACAGACGGAGACGCCGCCTCCCCAGCAAAGAAGGGTCAACGCTGCAACAGAAGCATAAGGGGAAGACTGTGCTTGCCGTCGAGGGATCTGACGACCCTGGGGCCGCCAAGAAGGCCAAGGCTGACGACCCCAGCAAGGAAGTTGCTGGGTGCGCCGCCTGCCGGACCTTGGCGGTTGCCGACAAGCCAGGAGGCTCTGACAAGCAGTATTGCAAGATCCATTGCACCAAGGGACATGACCTCCTGAATTGCCGGCAGGTCGAGCTGCTCGCACAGAAGCAGAGAGCTGAGTATGAGAGGTGTGACAAGGAGAAAGGCCCGGATGGTGCCGAGGCGCCCGACAAGAAGCGTGGCGGCCGAGGTGGTCGTCGCGGACAAGATAATCAACCAGGGAGGCCCGCTCGGGCTCGTGACAAGAAAGAGGGAGATGATTATCATGATGAGGATGATGAGTCCAGCGAGCATGGCTTCTAGAAAGCCATGGAAGCCATGTGCGTCGACGGTGGAGCCTCGCTGCATACCTCTCGCCGCCAACTAAAATAGTGGGCGCGTGATGTCACTGCGGCAGAGCCGTCATTCGACGCCCAAAGACCACTGAAGTGGTCCAACATGCCTATCATTTTCGACACCAAGAATCACCCTTACCGCACAACAGTAGTTGGGTGTCTGCCATTGTTGGTTTCTCCAACGATACGCAACCTCAAGGTGACGAAAGTTCTAGTTGATGATGGGGACGGTCTGAAACTGATCTCACCCGCTGTGATCAAGAGGCTGTAAATCCCTGATGGATATCTCGAGGAGACAGGCACGTTTCAAGGGGTCAACCCGGGGAGGATTTAGCCAAAGGGAAAGATCGCATTGCACGTTACATTTGGGGGCGAGCTGAATCATAGGACGGAGAAGATTGTTTTTGATTTTTCTAAGATCCCCTTTCCCTATAATGGGATCCTCGACCGCCCAATGCTAGCCAAGTTCATGGCGACGTCACATTACGCCTACAACACATTGAAGATGCTTGGTCGAATGAGCATCATCACCATCCCCTCCGACAAGAAGGACGTGCTCATTTGCGCTGACCAACTCTACCGAGAGACAGTTGCAGTAGCTGCCGCCAAGGCACTTGCTCCTACCACTGAGGCCCCGAGGGAGAAGAAAACCGGCAAGGCCTCTATCCCTACTGGCAAGACTTCTGGCCCTCGCAAAAGCTCCCGCACCCCCTCCGGCAAACGCGCCTCTTCGGACCACTGCATTCCCGTTGGGGATGTGCCAGAGAGCTCCGCCAGCGGAAGCAAGATGTCTAAGGTGGTTCCACCAGAAACCAAGAGGGTCTTCATCATGGAGGATGGCACGGGTGGAGCTTTTACCATAAGCTCCACCCATGATAGCAAATAGG
The DNA here is from genome assembly GCA_902687465.1 of Secale cereale. Taxonomy (NCBI): domain Eukaryota; kingdom Viridiplantae; phylum Streptophyta; class Magnoliopsida; order Poales; family Poaceae; genus Secale; species Secale cereale. The sequence goes on from LR738714.1 coordinate 342,733,752, forward strand.
AAGGCACGCTCGTCACCTTCCCGCGGGAGAATGTCGATGCATTTGCATGGCGAGCATCCTACATCCCCGGCCTGCCCAGGGAGGTGATTGAGCACCACCTTGCTGTCGGTCCTCATGTTCGGCCCGTCAAGCAGAAGGTCAGGAAGAAAGCTTTGGAGCGCCAAGAGTTCATCATCCCAGAAATCGGGAAGTTGGAGACGGCAGGCTTGGTCAGGGGAGTTCTCGACCCCACGTGGTTGGCCAATCTAGTGGTAGTGCATATGGCAAATGGGAAATGGAAGTTGTGTATCGACTATACATATATCAATAAAGCCTGTCCAAAGGATCCTTTCCCTTTGCTATGCATTGACCAGATAGTGCACTCCCTTGCCGGGTGTGACATGCTGTTGTTCCTCGACGCCTACTCAGGATACCACCAGATCTTCATGATGAAGGAAGACAAAGAAAAGACCACGTTCATCACCCCATGTGGCATGTTCTGCTTTGTAAGGATGCCTTTCGGGTTGAAAAGCGTTGGTTCAACATTTTCCCGAGCAGTCCAAATCCGTTTTGAACCCCAGCTACATAGAAATATGGAAGCCTATATGGACGATATAGCTGTCAAAACCAGGGACAAGGCCACGCTCGTGCAGGATCTGGAAGAAATATTTGCAAACTTGCGCAAGATCAACCTCAAGCTCAACCCAGAGAAGTGCGTGTTCAGCGTCCCATCCGGTAAACTTCTTGGTTTCTTTGTGTCTCAACGCGGAATTGAAGCGAATCCCAACAAGATCAAAGCGATTGAGCAGATTGAAGCGCCAAGACGAGTCAAGGACGTCGGTAGGCTCGCCGGCTGCATTGCCACTTTAATTAGGTTCATCTCCAAATCTGCTGAGGGCACCCACCCCTTTTTCAAAGTTTTAAAAAGGCGGGTCCGATGAAATGAACTCCGGAGGCAGAGGCAGCGCTGCAGGATTTGAAGAGGTACCTCTCCTCCACGCCAACACTAGTCACGCCTAAACCGCAAGAGCAGTTGTTGCTATATCTGGGGGCGACGAATCAAGTGGTCAGTGCTGCGCTAGTAGCGCAGAGAGAGTTTGAAGAAGAAGTAGCAGTGGTGGCGGAGTCATCGAATGATTAGTCGAAGCTCTCCCCTGCAGGGCCTGATGCCGGCAAGGCAGAACCCCCGGCAAAGCCTGGCCCCGGCAAGACAGAGTCTGCACAAGGAGGCAAAGCCGAACGAAAGAGGAAGGTGGTGCAACACCCGGTTTATTTTGTCAGTTCCCTCTTGTAGGGGGCTAGATCGAGATATTTTGGGATACAAAAGCTACTTTTCGGCCTCCTTATGGCCTCGATAAAGTTGTGTCATTATTTCCAAGCGCATGAGAACATCGTCGTCACTCGCCTCCCGTTGCAACGGATCTTGCACAACCCAGATGCAACTGAGAGAATTGTCAAGTGAGCATTGGCACTGTCAAGCTTTGGCCTCAATATTGAAAGTACTTCAACAATCAAGAGCTGAGCCTTGGTAGAGTTCATAGCAGAATGGACCTCGACACCCGACAAAGAGATCCAGGAGATCACCCTTCCCGGCAAGGAGACGAGCCCTGATTGGATTATGTAATTTTATGGGGCTTTCTCGCTGCAAGGTGCTGGTGCCTATGTACTACTCTTTGCACCCACCAGAGAGCGCCTCAAGTACGTAGTCCAGATGCACTTTCCCCGGCAAAAATCAACGAACAACACTACAGAGTATGAGGGATTGCTTGTTGGTCTCAGGATCGTGACAGACCTCGGAATCAGGAAGCTCATCGTCAGGGGTGATTCGCAGCTTGTCGTCAAGCAAGTTAACGAAGATTACCAGAGCCCGTTGATGGAGGCCTACGTGGATGATGTGAGGAAGTTGGAGGAGCGCTTTAATGGTCTATAGGCAGAGCATGTTCGCCGAGCAGAGAACAACATTGCCGAGGACTTCTCCAAGCGCGCTGCCCTCAAGTTGCCTGTGGAACCAGGTACCTTTGTGCTTCGATTAATCAAACCATCCATTGAGCCATCTGCGGGAGAGAACTGACGAAGGAAGGCAGGCCCTAGCAAGTACTTTCCTGCTGAGCTCCCAGGAGCCGCCGGCAAGGACGTTGCCGGGTGCCCCGAGCTTTCCGGGGAGGAGCAACCTCCGGAAGGGCCCAAAGCCCCGACCGTTAAGGCAGCTGCCCCACGGCCAAAGATGATCCTTTTGTCCTTGCCGTCGAGCCCGAGGCTCCGGCATGGGCACAGCGCTCCGTCTATTTCCTCCCAATAGGGGAACTCCCCGAGGAACAGAAACAGGTAGAGAAAGTAGCCCGTCGGTCCAGCATGTACCAGTTTGTGGATAATGCCCTGTACAGGAGGAGACCGAACGACGTGAAATTGAAGTGCATTCCTCACGAGGATGGACTACAGTTGTTGGCAAAGATACATGGAGGCATGTGTGGCTCCCACATAGGGTCAAGAGCCCTTGACGGCAAAGCATTCTGGCAAGGTTTCTTCTGGCCCACCGCCCTCCAAGATGCAACTGCACTAGTAACCAAGTGTGAAGCATGCCACTTCCATTCAAAGAAGCTTCATCATCCAGCTCAAGCTCTTCAAACAATCCCTAATTCCTGGCCATTTTCAGTCTAGTGGCTCAACATACTGGCCCCCTTTCCCCGTGTTGTCGGGGGCTTTGAGTACTGGTACGTCAGAATCGACAAGTTCACAAAGTGGCCGGAAGTGGAGCCAGTGAGAAAGGTGACAACACAATTAGCCGTCAAGTTCTTCAAGGGACTAGTTTTCTGTTTTGGTGTGCCAAATAGAGTCATCACTGACAATGACACGCAGTTCACGGGTCGCACTTTCATGCAGTACATCCAAGACCTCGGCAGCAAGGTTTGTTTTGCTTCTGTTGCTCATCCCAGAAGTAACGGCCAAGCAGAGAGGGCTACTGCAGAAGTGTTGCGAGACCTCAAGACCAGGACTTTTGATAGGCTACACAAGTGCGGAAGTCATTGGATTGATGAGCTGCCAACAGTTCTTTGGTCAATCAGAACGACACCAAATCGAGCCACTGGCCGGAAACACTTTGCCCTGGAATACGAGGCAGAAGCAGTTCTCCCCACAGAACTCATATACGGGTCACCTAGAGTGCTCACTTATGATGAGCTTGAGCAACAGCAGTTGCACCAAGATGACGCGACGCTCCTTGAGGAAGATCATCTTCAGGCTGCGGTACGAGCCATTCGCTACCTGCAAGCCTTGCGCCGCTACCTTAGCTGCAAGGTTCACGCCAGAAGCCTTGAGGAAGGCGACCTTGTTCTTTGGCAAATCCAATCTGCCAAGAATTCAAACAAGTTGACACCGAAGTGGGAAGGCCCTTATCGGGTAATGCGAGTCACCAGGCCCGGCACAGTCCGTCTGGAGATCGAAGATGGCATTTCGGTGAGCAATTCCTGGAATATTGAATATCTTCGCAAGTTTTACCCCTAAGGCACGGATGTCGGGAGCCCCGGCAACCCTCTTTTTTGTACTAGCCTTGCCGGCAAGGAATGTAACCCTGTGTGCAAAGCCCTGCGCATACCCTATACGCAGCCAGGGAAGAAAAACCCTTTAGTATGTACAATTTCCCATTGATTTCCATGTTTATGTGTACACGTATATGCATGCTTGTCCAGGGTATTGTACTGCTTTTTGGTTCCAGCAAATGTTAATGGGCCACCAAGGTTCCATGCTCCTGTCCTCTCTTCTTGCCAGACGCGGCAAGGACGCTCGATTCCGCCAAGGACCCGGCTCCGGCAAGAAGTTGGGAAGACTACCCGGCACAGCGACTCTCCACAAACCAAACAAATAAACTTCACCTCTTTCCCATACATGTTTGTAACATGTGATTTGTGCATTAGAAAACCTCGCCACTCCCTTTTAAACTCAGGTGCTGCCGTCCCTGACCCGAACGCTTCTTCGGTCCGGGCGGTTGTATCAACATTTACTAAAAGAAGGTTGATGATGGGATGGACCCTTTGTCTGTAACCCGACAAATGTGATTCTCCGGCAGGTACAGAGGGCACCAGTAGGATAGCTTGCCGATAGAACTCGTTTATTTGCATTAAAGAGGCGTTTCGCCTCTGCATGGACATATACGTACACGAGTCCTCGGCAAGGCTGGTCCTTTTCATTAATATGTCGATAGAAGTACGAATGTTACAGAACACATGCATGGGCTCGAGAGATTACAATATGTAGAAATTAAGATTTGGCAAGTTCCTACAAGCTAAGGGAATGATAAGCAACTCGCGGTCTCCGTTCTTGCCCCTTTCCTCCCAGGTGCAGTAGGTGAAGGCAAAGAAAAGACGACGGGGAACGCACCGATGGAGAGCATGGCAAGGATGGCCCTCGGCAAGGCGCATGGCCGAGGGAGGAGGGCGGTGCAGATGATGGTGCTGTCACCGGTGGTCAGATGGAGTTGGAATCGGTGTCCTCTAGCATGCCACCGTCGTCGTCGCTATCGCTGTCCACCTCGTCACTGTCGCTTGAGGAGGAGGTTTCGTTGTCAGTGGAGCTCTCAGCGCAGCATCGTAAGCGGATTCCCGAACGCCCGAAGACCTTTACGGAGAGCATGCCGTTCTCCATTAATTTGAACTGGAGAATGTGCCCCTCCGACAGGCTATGGGCGTGGCGAAGGTCTTCCACCCATGGCGGAGATACATGAAATGAGGGGCAGGGAAGTCGACGTCGACCCGCATGCCACCATTCCCGCAGCCCCTCATATGCAGCCTCAAGGCCTGCAGCGGGCCAAGTTCCATTACCCGAGCGAATGGGGTGGGGAGGCAGAGATGATCGCACACTAGCTTATATAGCCCGATGAAGAACTCGCGAGGTTGGTCTCCGACATGGCCCTCCATTGGGGTAAGAGCGGTAGGCGGAAGCGCGGTCGGTGCGCCGCCCCGTCCTCCTCTCCCCTAGCTCCGTGGCGGCCTCGGCCTCGCCCCCTCCTTCTTCCTCTCACGGCAAGATACGCCGCCATGAGCTCCAGAGGAGGGGGGACACGCTGTCGAGCAGAAGCCCTCGTCGCCACCGTTGGAGCGCCGGCGTGCCCTCTGACCATGGCGAGTGGAAGAAAAGGATCAAGCAAGAAGGAGATGAATGCAGAAGGATGCTGCCCCTCTCCCCTTTTTTAGAGGGGCAGAGCTGGAGCTCGGCCCCCCAACCTAAGGGCGGCCGCCCAAATCGGCCAATCTAGCCGCTAGAGCAGCAGGGAATCAAGACCGACCCGCTGCTCCAATCAGCAACACCCGGCTTCCCGGCTCGGCGTTAATGCATGTTCCCTCCAAATCTGCTACCTACCCTCCCTGAGGAATGAGGGACACGTGGTGGGAGAGCCGGAATTGAGGACACAAGTGGAGCAACCGTTCCCCGCCCCATGATTATGTGGCGCGGGTGCCATGAAGGCGACGACCCGAATCTGTTTTTGTAAATGCGCAGCGCCCTTGCGGTTTCCGCTTTTAAGGGGAAGGCGCTGGCCGCCTCTTTACTATTCATCACGACATGATGCAAGCACGCTGCAACCGCTCCACGCACGACCCCTGCGTCACGCACTCAATGCAAATCGTGGGGAAGTGCAACTGGCGAAATAATCACCGTAGTTAAAAACTCTGCCACACGTGCCCGCGCATCGTTCTGGGCCTGGCCCAACAATGCTCCGCGCTTATAGCCCGCGCAGCGTTCTGGGCCTGGCCCAACAACCCGGGGCTCCTATCGGTGTACAAAAGTAGGGACATCTTTGTACCCCTTTACTTGTGCACGGGCAGTTGTAGCCACGCATGTGGCTACGCTTGGCAGGGTAGAGGAAGGAAAAACACAAGACTGCCGAGGCAACACTCAAGCCAGAGGCATGAAGAGCAGAGCGACTACCCCCTGGCAACACCCTTGCCGGGGTGACCTACATAGCCCCGACAAGAGCCTTGCCGGGGCAACTTGCCCAATACCAGCGAGGCTTCCACCCTTGGATCTGGAAGCCCTGACACCATCAACAACATCAAGACCAAGATTCAGGGGCGCCTGCATTGTGGCATGCAAGTTTTTGTGAGACCAAAGGCCTGCGATTCTCGTTGAGGACTAGAAGATGTAGACCCCCAGAAGACACCTGGCAAGATCCTTACCGGGGACAGCCACGAGACCCTGGCAAGACCCTTGCCGGGGGCGTCTATGGGGCCACAGCCAGACATGCACCCGCCAAGGTTTCGCTGCTCCACGGCCGCTCCTATGCGGCAACCAACTCGCCAACTGGTGAAGTTCCTGCGTGGCAGCATGCAGCCTATAAGCGAACTAGCCAAGCACATGCGTGGTGGCATGCAGATCTTCGTGAAGACCCTGCCATCGCACCAGCACAACAGCCAGCTGCCAGCATGGTGCTGCATGCCTCGCCAGCTTGGACGCGCGTTAGAGCGAGACGAGGCGGTGACGGGCGGGACAAGCTCTATTGCCGTCCCCGATAAAGCTAGGGGACACATAGGCAGCGCATTAAATGCGTTTGTCCTATGATGTCAGATGATAAAATTGTACAATGTAGATACTTTCCACCTCCTGTGTGCTACTGTGGCGACCCCTTTGTCATATAAAAGGAGGCCCGAGGCGTAGTGGAGGGGGATTCAAACTTTTTTGACAGGCACGCATAGTAGCCAGTTCGAGAGCTCAAGAACACCAAATATAAACAGACAAGCAGGACTAGGGTTTTACGCATCACTTGTGGCCCGAACCTGGGTAAAAATTCCCACGTTCATCGACTAGACCTGCTCTTTGTGCAACGCTATGCCCCGCCAACCGTAGTAGTGTCCCTGGGATCCCATAGGTGTTGTTTCCCCGACAGGGCGTATAATCATTTCGCCAATCATGGGTCGTACTATTGCTGGACCATAATGGGCCATTAATAGGCCATATTTGATAACGCTATGGAAACAACCCAATGGGTTAACGGGCCACAAACAGGCTGAATGTAACCACAGGCTAAATTTGGCCCACAAACGGATCAGGCTAGTAACGGACCGTAACTAACCAAATTCTAGAAATGAGCCGAAGAATAAATGGGCCCTTAGAAGGTCGAAAGTTAACACGGGCTGGAAATGGCCGACAGAATAATGGGTCGTTAATGGGTATAAAGTGATACATTGTTCATTATGGGCTAGTTTCATCTCAGGCCTTTAATGGGCCTAGTGTTCACAGGGCCTCATATGGGCCGAAAGACATCATGGGATATACATGGGCCAGAAGTTAAACGGGCTGGAATCATATTGGACAGCCTAGATGAAGCTACTGGGCTTTATTCCGATAGGCAGTAACGGGTCGGGAGTTAGCGGGCCGTAAATGGGCTATATACGAATAGGCCGTCAACAGGCTTTCCGCGGGCCACTTTCCCTCGCACACATACGAGCACATGGTGTATATCCATCGATGGTATCTCACACATGCTCGCACACTCTCTCCCGAGGCATCTTTCTCGCACACATGCTTTCGATGTCACCCTCCCTCCCTCTCGCAACCATTTACGACTGTTTTCACTATCCTTGATCAGAAGCACTCTTCCTCTCACACGCACACGCATACGCACACACAATCCTCATCGACCCTTTCTCTATAAATAGACCTGCCTACATGTATCCCACACGCACATTATCTTTAGGCATGTCTCGCATGCATTGTCTCCACCTCTCTTTCTAATTGATGAATATGATTCCAGCGGAGCATTCTATAGGATGCCCCTTAAAGTTAGGTTGGGTGAATGCTAATATCAGAGACAAGGGGTTACCTTACTTTGAGGACAGATGGGACATGCTTGTTTGAAATTTGGGGAAAGTACAAACTTTGCCCCCCTCTTAAATTTCGGACCTACTACGGGTGGGGTGTAGGACGGTAATCCCAGGTGTCCCAAATAATGGGCAGGAGCGATTTCGGCCGAGCGCATGTTTGTTTAGGCGGCCACGGTGTATGAATGTTTTTCGGTGGCGGCTGTGTGGCGTCTAGATGAAGATACAAACATGTCCCGGTTTATACCTTTGGATGTCGGACCGATAGGTTTCATGGGTTGGAGTTAGAAAAGTAATTTCCTTCTACCAAACATTGGTCTCACGCGGTTTCGAGCAAGTAGAGGCTCTTTTGGCGCTTCGTTCAAAATTTTGAAATATAAGCATTCACGTTTAGAGTACTCTTTAACTTTGAGGATTGACCTAAATAGACAACGTAAATTTGACCCTGTTTATTTGAAAACCACATTAGATTATGCGCTTCTTTTTGAAATTTTAACACTTGAAAATCCCATAACTACGATTATTTTGGACTCGAGGAGGTAAATTTAATCTATTTGGTACATGACTATATATACTATTATGTACAAAAGCAGAGCAAAGAATTGTGGCCCCATATTTTAGGTATGATTTACAAATGCCTTGATCTCGAATTCAAATAATTGAATGGACTTCATGTTGAATTCGAATATTTTTAAACCACCTTAAGTTGAATTTAAATGTATGTTAGTTCCTAGCTAGCTATTTGTAATGTTGATTGTGTAACTTTTGTATATATAATGTGCTCTACACACACAACATGAACTATACTCATGTTTATATTCAAATTGCTAAAGCGATGCATTGTCTAGAGTTCAAAATATTGAATCTATGGATCAATTATGTCGAATAATAACATAGACATGCTCAAATTCGATAGAATATAGATGTCTGATGGATCATTGACTATTCCTTATGCAAATTGCAAATATCATGATTCCATCCTAATATTCGGATACAATTTATATTTTAAATCAATGTGTACATCAGTCTTTTACCTCCCCTCGTCGGCCCCTCTATCCATGCCTCTCTCGAATACGTACACATACCCTCTCTAGACCCTGCCAAATAGGTCACCTACACATTCACACATATTACATCTTATCACGTACCACATTGATCTAAAAAGCCATCTCTTCACGTTTACATCGCATACAACATTCCTTTTGAATAAAACCACACAAAGTGGGGCCAAAAAATTATTTTAGAATTTGTACATATATACAATATTACAAAGTTATATGGAGTAAGAAAATTAGTTTGCATTGCATGGTGCGCCCAATGATATTTATTCTGCACTGCAAATTTGTATATTTATATACTATACTAGCAAAAAAGCTCGTGCGTTGCAACGGAAAAAATACCACACTCTCCTAACCCAATAATTATGACTCGAGACCACAATATGTCCGTCCTTTATTTAAACGCATGGCATCCCATCTGTGTTGCTACTTATCCTCCTCCCCACTCTCGCTGACAGTGATCTCAATACTAATGCAATCATAATACGTTTGAATGTTGTCCATCGTAAGGCGAGAAATCTACTTTATTTTATTGTGTGTCCAGGCATATATGTTTCGACCATGTGTCTTGGCCTATGTAGTAAGTATGAGTATACATAAAAAATACAAACGGATGCAAATCCAACTTCAAGAAGAAGAAAAAACATAGAACTAGACATGTCAATTGTGTGCATGTAGATTGTGAGAAGCAAACAAATGCATGTACTGCTACGAGAAAGATCTAACACAATCGGGATCCCTCTTCCATTGAAAAAATAATCGAGATCCCCATGCACCGCTGTCCCCTTCCAAACTTATCATCGTTGTCTCTCTCCCACGCACTTTATCAGCTGTCCGTTCCTTTACTCCTCCTTTTCCTGCTCTTGCCAAGCCAAGTCCATCCCGACCTCCCGTCGGGGATGCGCCCGCTGCCGTGATCCCGCCCCGCCGCCCCTCCTCCCCTCCTCCCCACATGCCGTGGTGGTGTAGCCCCTCTCCTCCCTGTGGAGGGTGGCTGGTGGTGACGGGGGATGCAGGGCCGTGGTGTCGCGGTGTGAAGTGGCTCCGTTGGTAGCTAGATCTGGCGGCTGGCAGGCCAAGGACCGTTGCCGGCGAGGACAGCCGTCCGCCGCCCATCCTCTCGTACTTCGCCCTTCGCCTCCTCGCGCGCCCCCTTCGCCTCCCCTGTTTGCGTCATGGAGGCGGGGCGTAGCCGCTGCTTTCGCCTCCCCTGGTTGCGCCTCACTTTCTCCTCGCTTTGTTGAGTAAGGCCTGGGTTGCTCCCCTTCGGCTGGCCTCTCCTTTGCCCGGAGCAGGCCCTTCCCTCCGCACCATCCAAATTTCTTCCACATCTCTCTGGTTCCATTTGGTTCCTTCGCTGCACATTTCCCTGGATTTGTTCCTTCCGTTGCCTCTTGTCAGATTCATCGAGGTGCACGTATATGAACAGATGAAATTAATTGTAAAGTACGATGTGGGATTTTATTGAGAAAATTAACTGCTCTGCTTTGTGAGTGGGAGACCGATAGCGTGGGCTTTTTCTCTCTTTCTGGTTGATTCTATACGGACTACGGGTTGATTCTATAAAAACTGAGGGGATTTTCCGCAAATTTATCGGCGACACAAAAGTATGACGACGGTGAGCGGGCGGGCAGAATAGAGAGATGTGCCAAGGTCCAACTAGATCGCAGCCATCTAAGCAACCAAGAAAGAACGTAGTGGTTAATCGAGTCGATAATATTGCGGAGACAAAAATTAGTACCACCTCGAATATGTTTTAAAAATTCTAACTGAATGCGTAAAATCAAAGGAAGAAGCGTATTGTGTAGGTGAACCCACAGAGTCAATATGTGCTTCATTATTATGGAAAGAAATCAACTGCTCAGCTTCGTATGTGGGAGACGGACGGCGTGGGCATTTTTCTATTACCCGTTGATTCTATACGGACTGCGGGTTGATTCTATAAAAAGTGAAGGGCATTTCCTCAAATTTATCGGCGACACAAAAGTGTGGTGACGGTGAGCGAGTGGGCAGAATAGAGAGACGTGCCAAGGCCCAACTGGATCGCAGCCGAAATAAGCGACCAAGAAAGAACATAATGGTTAATCGAGTCGATAATATTGCGGAGACAAAATTTAGTACCACCTCGAATATGTTTTAAATTCTAACTGAAAGCATAAAATCATGGAAAGAAGCTTATTGTGACGGTGAACCCACAGAGTCAATCCGTGTTTTATTATTATTAGGGAAAGATATATAGTTAGTCATAATAAAGAGAAACGAAGAGCATCTCTCTCTCTCCATCGCACACACCCCCTCTATGCCCCTTTCATGTATGCACACAAACTATCTTCAGCTCCTCTAAAAGTACTCCCCAACACATTCACACATGTTTCATCTTTCTCTCGCGATATATAGAGTGACGATCATTGTATTTGAAGCGAAAGCACGATACGTACATTGGACTTAAAAATCTACTCATTACGGTCACCATTAACGTTTTGTGGTTATTATGCAATCACGGGCTGACCATACAGCTCTGTATTTGTTCAAGACACGACTAGTTGACCAGTTCAACGCTCCATGTGGCACCTCTAGTGTTGCATCACATTATCTGACTATGATTGGGCCCACCTGTCGGTGTGTATAAGAATGGAAACGAATGATAAAAAAATACTGGATGGTGGTTCGAAGTCATGAATGTGGGCACTGTGGACAACGTGGCCTTATATTGGTATGCTGAGCCATCTGTTTTAGCAAATAGGAGCTGGTGCGGTGATTATACACACACGCACGCATGCACACGAACTGCATGCACGCAACACTCACATGTACACACGCAGCCACGCACATATGCTACACTCACACACACACACACACGCATGCATGCACACACCACACGACCAACACACACGCTCACGCTCAAATGTTGAACCTACACGTGCATGCGCACAGATCAGGCCCTGACAGACACATACACAGCCAGGTGGTTCCCGCACAAGGGTTGGAGTCTTGTCGCGCCTGTGTAAATTTGTGTTTATGTAACTTTTTCCTATGCGAATGACAGGTGGGACCCACAAGGAACATGGTCAATTTAACCTGTCGACATAGTGCCACACAGACTATTTGGCCGGTCAACAGAGTACAATCTGATGCTGAAGGGTAAGCAAGTGACCGTATAATCACTGCAAAACGTATATAGTGACCGTATTGAGCGTATTCTCAAGTCCGTTGACCGTATTACATTTTTCGCTTGAAATACATTGACCGCCAGTGTATTTATCTCTTCTCTTGCTCTCTCTCTCTCTCTGTGGAGCCGAGTAGTCCAACGTGCCAGTGCCTAAATTGGCGCATGCCGCCCCATTATTGTTGTACTGGTTTCGTAAGAGCAAACAAGCATTGAAGTTTACACTACAAACTGTAGATACAGTACGAGTTACAAATGATATGAAGACAAATACAAATATTTGAATCCACTTTATGCCCAATTTCTCTTTTTATGCCCTCCAAAAGTACATCTCTACACATTCTCGCATGTTACATCTAACAACTATGCAATACAACAATACTACTACACTCTAACACAATAAATCATATGTGTTTTTAGTTTTACTAGATCTCACATTGTTACATAATTATTCGGTTTGCCTACATTAAAATTTCCTTTGAAATGTATGGCTAGTACTATCATCTACCACGCGGGAAAAATCTCACCCTTGCCTGTTTAATCTGGTTTGTATTGATGGATCGTGCGAAACAGCAAAACTAGAGTAGTGCTATAGTACAAGTAATAGTTCACAGGGCCCCCATGTCGTGTACTCCTCCGACGCGAGAATGGAGCGCTCGCTTTCATAAAATTTCTAGTCCCTCAGGCCGACATGTGGGACATCAAGTAACCGGGTCCACGTGCCATACAGAAATAACAGTGCAGAGCAGCAGGGGTGAAGCATCCCGGTCATGGCGTCGACCTAGTAATGAGCAATGAGGCGTCAAATCACAAAGCTGCACCTTTCCCACAATTAAGTTGGAGGGATGAAGTGATGCAAAAAAAAAACAAGTTGGAGGGATGTAGCAACCATCATTTCACTCGTTGTTGAATCCGCTTCTCCCTCATCTTCTTCAAGTTAACCACATGTTGCTTCTGCTATTGTTCTGCCTCATGTGGGACACAGATCGGCTTGGTAAATCACTGACACGTGGGACCGTCTATTATAAAACCTCCAGGCCAACATTCTGTAAAAATAAGAAACCCCCCTCGCATTCCGTGCGGCAAAATCACCTCCTTTTTTACTAATCTTGATATAATTTTTTAGATCAATAATAATCGATATTTGTATAGATAGCACACAGGAACAAAACCAATTGGTACATTTAAGGGCATCCACAATGTGTATCCAAATGTGAAAATAGCTTTTGTCATCGATGGGAGCCATTGTGGAGAGTACTACCAAAGCCAAAAAGATGGAACCAAAGCTCCCTAATATATTGATTGAAGGAATAGAAAATGAAACCTCTCTCCTCTTTATGTCATGCTTGGATGCATGTATGGTAGTATAGAGCACATAGTCTACTCCCCTGTCCCTTATATCACAAATCAAAAAGCAGTGAGGCGTCAAATCACAATGGACGGACGAAGCATCCATAATTTCATTCTTCACTCTCTCTGCTTCTCCATCGTCTTCTTCGAGAAACCACCTTACCACACTAAGCTGGAGGGACGATGCTATTGTGTAGTACTAGTACATTTACGCCTCCTTTGGTTCAATGGACTTCATGCATGCAAAGAAGGTGGTTGTCTCGGCTTGCAGGCGGCACTTGCGAACAACTTACCGTCGAATGCACTTTGCCAAAGCCACAACATTCGAGATATCGTCGATGTCACCGCAGTGGGGAAGGAAGTCAAATAGTTACTACCTCCATTTTTTTGTATTCAACGCAGTGTCAAAATTACAATTTGCAGAAGGCCACTAACACTAATCGAGACAAAATTGATGGGCTTTGCCCCGTGCTAGCAACCAAGGACATTAATATACCCTTGCAAGCATGCGGAAGTCAGAAGGTTGGTTTGCATGGCACTTCATTAATCAAGCAATGAGGAGTGGGATGTTTAGCTTTTTGGGCGTTGGAGAAAAAATATATGCATTAATTGACACGTCAAACGAGGATTTGTATCGATATATCCCACGAAGGAAAACCCCACCTTTCTTTTTTAACAGAAGTAGTATGTACTTGTAGCATCATGCTTGGGTCTAGGCCTTGCATTGCCATACTTTGCAACACATTTTTGCCAAGCTTGCCTAATGTTTTTCAAAATGAAAAGGAGGTACACTTGCGCACGACTATCGCGGTCGCACCTCACCCTCACACAGTTGCTCCTGCACACTGCAAACCCAACCAAGGGAACACACCATCACTGACACATGCTACCGCATGTGATCAAACCAAACTCGACCATCCTACAGCTAACACATAATTTTCGTTCATACAATATGTTCATCTAACCGCATATCAAGGAAGATCCGTGCGGCCCATGCGATGGTCTGTTGGGAAGAAGAAGAGGTGAGGAAGAAGAAGGTTTAGGAGATGTGGGATATTCATCCTACCGCCTTAAATGCTCGACTGACCCAAATGATGAAAGTTAGGCGACTTGCATAAATATATGTTTTTACACAGCAAAAGATCCCTAAAACTAATAACATAATGAAAAATTATCACTGCTCGTGGAATGAGACGGCCTCGTCGTCTTTGGGAGCCGGTGCGGACCAGTCATAGCTACTGTCAGGACTGGTTTTCCAGGATATAAATTTCCCAGTCAATGGTCCTTGTGCTCACCAGCCCCAGGATTACTGTTAGCTGATGAGACACGAACTTGATACAGAAATTCCAAGCAAAATACCAAATATGTAGTACAAGACCATTCTGGTCAATGAGTACAACATAAGGTTTCTAGTGGTTGATGGCGGAAGCGGGTTGCGATACATCAGCGTCTATGGGACTCCATTTCCCACAGGAACAGCTGACCTGGATAACTCCTATCTTCGCGAGGCTGCTATCTCCATTGCCTAGGTTCCAGGGCTGTCATCGCAGCGCTCCTCTTCCAGCAAGAAATCTGGCCAAGACAATAGCCAGGGACAAGCCAGTGAGTACTTTGAATGTACTCGCAAACATTATGAACACAGGTACAATATAACAAATGATAATCATGCACTGAAACATTCCATGATCATTTTGTTAGTCACGAAATAAAATTCATGACGCACGCAAGCAGGTTATCCTTATAAAACATGAATAAGCAATCAGAGAATAAAAATAAAATGCACCGATCGGGTGTCTGAAGCGACGCCTCGAAAGGATAATAAAATAAAGCATGCCTCAGTCGGACGTCTGAGCGACGTCACATAAAGGGCTTATAAAGAAAATAATAACAAACATGCCACAGTCGGGCGTCTGAGCGACACCACATAAAGGGCTTATAGGGGAAGTAAATAATAAGCATGCCACAGTCGGGCGTCTGAGCGACACCACATAAAGGGCTTATAGGGAAAATAAATAATAAGCATGCCACAGTCGGGCGTCTGAGCGACACCACATAAAGGGCTTATAGGAAAAATAAATAATAAGCATGCCACAGTCGGGCGTCTG
>LR738714.1:342749230-342807609 GCA_902687465.1 Secale cereale
GGTGTCTGAAGCGACGCCTCGAAAGGATAATAAAATAAAGCATGCCTCAGTCGGACGTCTGAGCGACGTCACATAAAGGGCTTATAAGAATAAATAATAATAAGCATGCCACAGTCGGGCGTCTGTGCGACACCACATAAAGGGCTTATAGGGAAAATAAATAATAAGCATGCCACAGTCGGGCGTCTGAGCGACACCACATAAAGGGCTTATAGGAAAAATAAATAATAAGCATGCCACAGTCGGGCGTCTGAGCGACACCACATAAAGGGCTTATAGGGAAAATAAATAATAAGCATGCCACAGTCGGGCGTCTGAGCGACACCACATAAAGGGCTTATATGAGAATAATCACAGGGAATATCCAGGAGGTAGAACCATCCCAGGGGACACTCAATAATTCAAACAATACAAATGGTTAGTCCATAATAATAATAATCATCACATGTCACCTGTTATGATCAATGTTCTGGCTTAGCAGTTTTTCCTCCGAAGACCGACACTTGACCCATCCCAGACTGTAATCCTTAACCGCGGACACGGCTATTCGAATAGATATAACCTCTGCAGAGGGTGTACTCTTTACCCACGAGTAACGGATTCCTTTAGTCCATCAGGACTAATACCATTTACGGTATTTTAGTTGAAAACACACCTGACCCGCACACACCAGCTTAACTTACCGGTGACTGGAATCACCCACGGCACCTGTGAAGCAAAACTCTAAGTGGGGAGGCTACAACCTCGAGTAGCATGGGATCACAGAATTTATAATGCGCGCAAACTAGGGGAGCTACCCCCTCGGCCCCAACCGGAAACACCCATGCCCCCGGACCAGGTGGCATGCCTACCGGATGCATCCGGTATCTTCCACCATGGCCTCTCTGTACGGTGTGTGCCGAGAAAGGGGTTGACAACTTACTGGACTGTACCCTACCTGCGGCAGGGACAAGTGGTAGCACGAAACAAGTATGGGGGTTACCGGAACAAGACTCGATCTATGGTCGACTCAGGAGGTTAAAGCATCACCTGCATGATTAGCGTAGCAAATATATTTCACACCAACAGACAGAATCACCACTCATCATGCCTCGACATGCCCTCACTGATCTCTCTCATCACCATGAAGTACCATCTTCATGGTCATACTTTATCCATGACAAAACTTCTCCCCGAAGTCTGTCCGGACCAGCTTAGGCATACGTGGCATGAGGCAGTAACCACTTCACATGTATATATATAGCATGATCACAGCAAATCAACTTCTCATCAAATGCATCTATGCATGTCTTGCCATTATATGCAAAACTCATTATTTCATGTGACATAAACATAGCTTACTACTCCTAGCAAGCATTCAACAAAATATCATATCTGTGTTCAAGATGCTTGCCTTCCGAGAGTGTGTGGGGGGTGCACTTTTTGAAAGTTGCTTCCCTCTCCAAAAATCCCGACGCTTTACGCCTTCACTTAAGCGCCTCGGCGGGACGACCAGAGCCACTGACGGTGGGCCCGCGGGTCCACCCGTCAGATTTGACTGGTCCAACCAGTCTTCTTCCTCCTCTGGCCGAAAGGAGGCGGAGCTCCGGTGCTCCTCGCCAGCGAATGGCTACGGTTGTCGAGCATTTGGGTGCGGGGATGGATCCAGCAGGTCCTGGCGGTCCTTCTGGTGGTCGAAAGGGAGGCGAAGACGAAGGGTGTCATCAACGGCGAGCTCTGCGGCGGTGGTGGCTTTGGTTCAAAATGGGGACTGGGTCATTTGGGGATCCCGATCAAATTAAAGCAGTGGAGGGCTCCCTACGGCTGGTCTGAGCTTGCTGCCGAGCGCCAGGGAGGTTGGGGCTCTATTTATAGCCGAGGGGGTCGGTTCCCGTGGTGGTTGGGATAAGAACGGCGGCGAACCGCCTCTCTGTTGCTAGCAGGGCGACGTGGCGGCGACGGGTGCTAGCGAACGAGCTCGTGGATGAGCTCGGTCTGTTCCAGGGATGAGCTAGCGAGCGAGAGTGGCTCGGGCGGCGCCGTCCATGGCAGAGCCGGTCACGGGCGCCGGTGTGCCGCCAAAGCGCCATCGCTGCTGCTCTGAGAGGAGCAGGGCGAGTAGGGGCCGCACTAGGGGACAGGGGAGCGGATTAGGATGAGCTCGGGGAGGCTTATCCAGGGGCGTGTCGGCTCGGACGCGAGCACGTGCAAAACGCGCGCTCTGCTCGCGCTCCGGGCATGCACGGCAGGTGCTCGGTGAAATGCCAAAGCGTGCTAGAGGTCTTGGGTGAGGCTGGGGTTTAACAGGTCTATGTTAGAGTTAGCTAGGAGTTTAATGGACATGCTGATTTGTCCAGAGGGGTAAGATCACAGTGCAAACATAAAACTATGCCAAAGCTGTTCATGAACACAAGGTGCTCGACAGAATGCCACGGGCATCTAGGCATTGCTTTGGGTGGCCAAAAACTCCAGATCAGAGTCTCTTTAGAAGATAAAGGGGGTGGCAAGGTTAGTTTGTCAAAAGCAAAAACTTCCTAGTGCAGGTTTTTGAGAAAACCAAATCTGGACAGAAAATAAAATTCATTATTGCATGTGTCAAAATATTCCAATGGTCTCAATCTCCTGGACTTAAGAGTTTGGTAGGGTGGACTACAAGCAGGAAACATCCCATGGGCAATAGGGCAAGATAAAATAGTGCTGCAGTAGAAAATGCCAAACTGGACCAGAATACAAATGAGGATTGTTTGCTCAAATTTTCCAAAGAACACCAATGGGTTTTTGCATAGAAATGAATTATATACTTCTATTAACATCTCCAAATTTTGGTGGAATTTTTAGAAGAATTTATCAAAGGGTTGCAGTGCAAAAGGGACTCCAAAACTTATGAGAAACCAATTAAAAGCAATAAAGCTTCAGGGAAATATTTATAGAAATAATTTCCACTGATAAAAGAAATGATCTTGAGAAGGTATACAAGTCCAACAATATTTATTTTTGAAAAGTTCCCCTTGGAGGGAAAACTCCACAATTCAGAAGAAAAGAATGGTTCTGAAATCAAAAGAAAGTCCAGAAAAGGAAAAATTTAATTTCCTGGCAAAATTTTAATAAATAAATCATGGTCAAAATTTTTGGGGTGTTACAGCTACCGACGTGTGTCTTTGCACCGTGGTTGTCCTCGGCCTCCAGCTACTCGTTCACGCGGAGCATGCGGGCCCTCTGCACAGACGTGAGCACCGCCAGGCACGTCAACGACATTTCGTTCCGCCTGCAGGATGGCCTCAATGACAGCGACATCCGTGTGCTCCGCATCGAGTTGCACCTCCACCGCTCGGTTCAACTCCAAGACGTCCGATTCTGTCTGTCGGAGGGCCTAGATGGTAGCGGCATCTGCGTGCTCCGTGTCAAGTTGAGCCTCCGCTGCCCAGTTCACATCCATGACATCCGGTTCTGCCTGCAAGAGGGCCTCGATGGTAGTGGCATCTGCGCGCTCTGCCTGCCTGATCGCCAGGTTGAACCGCTGGTCCGCTTGCACCATGGGGGACCCGAACGCCGGCACGAAGTCAACGTCCATCGTCTGATATGCATCGGGGGCCTTCTGCGCCGCGACCTCTGCCATGAACATTGGATCGACTTCCTCCTCCTCGGATCTTGGCTCTAGAGAACTCGGGGAATTGTCCGCCAAAAAGAGAGCTTGGGAACGGAGGTATGTGGTGCCGACCTCCACCGCGATTTCTGCGCAAAGCACTGACGTCAGCATCTTGTAGTACGTGATCTTGCGGCGAACTATGCCTTTCTGGTGAATTAGGGGAGGGCTGATGCGGGCTAGGGGATCGAAAGGTGAGGGAATGGGCTGGAGAGGTGGTGTAGTTTTGGGGCAGTGTTGATCGGCCAGCAAGTAGCTGGTGTAGGCCGAGCATCGGAGGTTCTGGTGTGAAAAGTGTTTCCGGTGACAACCGGTCAATCTGTTTTAATTGTGCGGAGTTTGCAAAGCCGGATGGCTGGAGCCTGGGGAATTATGGGGTGGAATGGGACCAAAGTTTTGGAGTTTCACATGGCAGATGTATGGACCTCCCCACCATTCCTGTCGACGACGAGGCAGTGACTTCGTAAATCTCAAGATGAATTGCAAGATGGCCATGCATTGCACGGAACATCATGATGCATTTTTTATGATATCTCAAGAATTTCATCGAAAAATGGTATCTCAAGATTTCCGTCGAAAAATGGTATCTCGTGAAAGATGAGAGATAAGGTGAGGAGGAGTGGGGCGCGGTGGTGATTGGTGGTCGGGCTTAGCAGAGGCATGGGGATGGACGACACCGGCATCATCCACCATGCAAGATTGTTCTTGAGGCTTCCTTTTTTAATTACTCAACAATGAAGTTGTGGGAGATAAGGATGAACGATAGAGGTGCGGGTATCATTTTGCAAAATTGCCATAGTTTGCTTTCTATCCATCATATATAGATCGGACGGTCTATATTGCAACATGGCAGGCACACCATCATCACCAAGAGTATAGATAGAGGTGTGACGGCTCAGTCTCTCAAAGGTTCTCATAGGGGTAGTCTGTGCGTGTGTGCATTCATAGGGGTGAGTGTATGCACACATGTATGAGCACTTGCGTCTGTACTGTGTAAAAAAAGGAGTACTCGAAGTATGCAAGTTCACAAGGAACGGATGGTGTACATCACTCTTGTCGTGTTCGCGTTGCACCCCGACACGCTGGACCCTCAACATCGCTCACCAAATGGAATGTGCTTCATCTTGCATTTGTGCTCGCTTGTGGGACCGCTGTTGAGAGCAAACCGACGTCCCTCCCCCTCCCCCGCCTGCATCATTTATACTACCAGAAGAGAGAGAGGTTGGCCGAGTGTTACTAGTACTCCCTCCGTTTTTCTTTACTCTGCATATTAGTTTTGGTCAAAGTCAAGACTTACAAACTTTGACAAAGTTTATAGACAAAAATATTAAAATATACAATAACAAATAAATACCATTAGATTAGTTGTTGAATGTATTTCCACATCATATGGACTTGTTATGCTAAATATTTATATTCATTTCTATAAATTTGGTCAACTCTACTGTAGATGTTGTCATTACTCCACTAGTACTACTACTTTTCTACTATTGGACTGGCTATACATGGCAAAATCCTAGTAGGAAGAGCATGCGCAAGAACAAGCATTCACGTGTTTGAAAAAAAATTGGAAACCATTTTAGTTTGAATACAAATCTATGAGTACGTACCAATATAACAATATTGATTGGGCGTTCTTGA
The DNA here is from genome assembly GCA_902687465.1 of Secale cereale. Classification (NCBI taxonomy): domain Eukaryota; kingdom Viridiplantae; phylum Streptophyta; class Magnoliopsida; order Poales; family Poaceae; genus Secale; species Secale cereale. The sequence continues at coordinate 342,754,494 of LR738714.1, forward strand.
ATGTTGATAATTTTTTTCTGTAAGTTTGACCAAAGTAGAGATACTTTGACTACACATAAAACTTATATGTAAACTAGACACGATCGGAGGGAGTATATTGTACGTTCAAAAGCGAAACAAAGATGGAATAACCTTTATATATGATTTGCTGATGGTATGATCACCGGTTAAATTTTTTGAATCCGCCATAGGTATAACACATGCACCCCCTCGTTCTCTCTCGGTTTCATCTCGGGGTCTCTCTCTCTACCTTCCTCCCTCCCTGTCTCTCTCTCTCTCTCTCTTGCCACACATACCACCTCTCTTCCTCTTTGTGCTTGTCAAACATAATTGATCTCCCAAGGTATCGTGATTGTATCTCGCTAGTTATCAGGTCGCTCTTCGACACACGCCTAGGTCACTTGACCATGCATTAATTGTAAACAAGCCTTTCTTCTATCTTTTTTTAAGCATACATTCATGCTCTCTGCCCCTCTCTAGATCGGTCGATCTCCGGACCCATCCTATTCCTCTTTCAATCCATCTAGCTAGATGGTATATGACCGATGCGCACACACAGACCCCCCAGGTCATTTCCAGCATAGAAACAAACCAAACCTTTATCTCCTTGCATGACACGCACTTGATCTCTCAACATCAATCGGTCTTGTCAAGATGTGTCAGGGCGTGAACCAAATGGGATGTCAAACTAAGATGGGAAGCGGCACGTAGTGGAGGCAAAGTGAAACTTTAAACGAACCGTTTGTCTATATGCATGTTGGACAATTTACAACATTGGAAAAACAAGCATGGTCTAGGCCCACATGCCAGTGACACTCGGCGGAATGTTCAAACGAGGCATGCGGGAGGATGGAATCGACTGGAGGGCAGCATGATCGATGGAGAATAGGGTTGGAGAGGAATGAGAAATAAGGAACGCCACATGATTATACTTGAACGGCTAAAATAAACACTAAGTTTTCTCATTTCCCCTTCCGTCTTGGTCACGGAGTAAGATACTCCCTCCATTTTTATTTACTCTACATATTAGGTTTGACTGAAGTCAAACTTCATAAAATTTGACCAAATTTATAGAAAAAATATGAACATTTACAATAGCAAATCTATATGAGGTGAATGTATATTCAATAATGAATCTAATTGTATTGATTTGTTATCATATATGTTATTATTACTATCTATAAACTTTGTCAAAGTTTACAAAGTTTGACTTTGAGCAAAGCTAAAATGCAGAGTAAATAAAAACAGAGGGAGTACGTAGGGACTAGTACAATTACTACCACCAGAACATGGTAAGTTGGACCCCTAAATGCGTGCACGGACCGCGCACACCTCAATTATTCCTCCAAACAGTCGGATACGTAAATTAGCACACCATCCGCCTACTTAATCAAGTGTTACGCTTCATGAGTTCAAAAGGAAAAGGGTGGTACTGTACCCAAAACCACCACACATAGGGTGATACGTCTTCAATAAGTTTTGATTGTTCCATGCTATTATTTATGAAGTCTTCTATGTTTAATGGGATTTATCATTCACTTTTATATCAATTTTGGGACTAACCTACTAACCCAAAGGCCCAGTCCAGATTGTTGTTTTCTGCCTATTTCAGGGTTTCGCAGAAAAAAATATCAAACGGAGTCCAAACGGAATGAAACCTTTGTGAGAGATATTTTTGGAGAAAATCACGCACGCAGAGCTTGAGAACCATGTCAGGGGAACAAAGGGTGGCCCACGAGGGTGGGGGGTGCGCCCCCCTTCCTAGGGCGCGCCCCCTGCCTCGTGGCCCCCTCGAGCGTCCCCCGGTGCCCTCCTTCTTACTATATATGTCTACGTACCCCAAAACATCCGTGAACAGAGAGAAACCCCCTAATTCCACTGCCGTACCTTCTGTTCCCGTGAAGATCCCATCTCAGAGCCTGTTTCAGAGCTACACCGGAGGGGGATCCATCACGGAGTTCTTCTTCTTCATCATCATCATCATCGCCCTCACCATGAGTTGTGAGTAGTTTACCACAGACATTCGGGTCCATAGCTAGTATCTAGATAGCTTCTGCTCTCTCTCTCTGGATCTCAATACAAAGTTCTCCTCAGTCTTCGAGGAGATCTATTTGATGCAATCTCTTTTTGCAGTGTGTTTGTCGAGAGCCAATGCATTGTGAGTTTATGATCAAGGTTATCTATGAAAGATATTTGGTTCTTCTCTGAACTTTTTATGTGTGCTCATAATATCCTTGCAAGTCTCTTCGAATTATTGGTTTGGTTTGGCCTACTAGATCTATAGTTCTTGCAATTGGAGAAGTGCTTGGATTTGGGTTCAATCTTGCGGTGTCCTTTCCCAGTGATAGTAGGGGCAGCAAGACACGTATTGTATTGTTGCCATCGAGGATAAAAAGATGGGGTTTATATCATATTGCTTGAGTTTATCCCTCTACATCATGTCATCTTGCTTAAGGCGTTACTCTGTTCTTATGTACTCAATACACTAGATGCATGCTGGATAGCGGTCGATGTGTGGAGTAATAGTAGTAGATGCAGGCAGGAGTCGGTCTACTTGTCTCGGACGCGATGCCTATATACAATGATCATGCCTAGATAGTCTCATAATTATCCGCTTTTCTATCAATTGCTCGACAGTAATTTGTTTACCCACCGTAGAATTTCGCTATCATGAGAGAAGCCACAAGAGAAAACTATGGCCCCGGGTCTATTCTCAACATATCAATCTATATCTACTTTACTTTTATCGCTTTTATTTGCTGTTCTTATAAACTAAAAATACCAAAAATATAAACTGTCATCTCTATCAGATCTCACTTTCGTAAGTGACCGTAAAGGGATTGACAACCCCTTATCGCGTTGGCTTCGAAGTTCTTATTTGTTTGTGCAGGTGCAAGGGACTGGCGCGTGGTCTCCTACTGGATTGATACCTTGGTTCTCAAAAAATGAGGGAAATACTTATGCTACTATGTTGCATCTCCCTTTCCTCTTCGAGGGAATACAACGCAAGCTTGAGAAGTAGCAAGAAGAATTTCTGGCGCCGTTGCCGGGGAGGCTTACGCAAAAGTCATATACCAAGTACCTATCACAAACCCTTATCCTTCGCATTACATTTTGTGCCTCTCGTTTTCCTCTCCCCCACTTCACCCTTGCCGTTTTATTCGCCCTTTTTCCGTTTGCCTTTCTGTTTGCTTGTGTTACTATGTGCCCTCTATTATCTTGCATCTTCGCTTGCTAAAGTATGAATTCTCATCCACTTGCTAATCTCTTGAAGAGATCCAATTATGTTGAACCTATTGCTAGTCAGTTGCGTGCACTAGATTATCTTTATGGGGTTTTGCTTGAAATTTATGAATCTGAAAATTGTGAGGAATTGTTAAAAGAAAAAGTGATTCATGATGGCTTGTTAAATAAAAAGCATGATTGCAATGATGTTATTGTAAATTCTATTAATGTCAATTGTGTTAATGACATGCAAAACCCTAAGCTTGGGGATGCTAGTATTGCTATGTCCACTACTTGTTGCAATGATCATGATTGGGGTGATTCTTCTTTTTTGACTATAAACAGTAGGGTAAGACCCCACTGCAATTTTTAATTATATAAAAAAGTTATAATACAGAGTGTATCTTGGAAGGCTTGAGGTAAGCCTAAGAAAACTAAAAAAAGAGACTAGAAAACTAATAAAGAGACTAAAACAGAAGTAACGAAAAGAAAGAAAGAAAAAAGGGGGGGTTTACAAGAGGCTTTGAAGCCAAACAGAAAATTGTCTATCATGCTTCTTCTTCATTCTGAACTTGAGAAGCTTTAGCTCTTCCAAGAAAATGAACTTCCACCCTTGGAAAGAAGGTTGGATGTTTTCAAAAACCATATTGTTTCTGGTGATCCAGATGGCCCATGCTCCAAGGATTATGATTTCCATGTAGAAAGGGTATCCCAATTTATCCTTAAGGTCTTGGAACGCTTCTAACACAGATAAGTTTGGTGTTCTTATTGGGCAGATGAAATCCCAGCATTGTTGAACAAATTGGCAGCCCCAAAATAGGTGATGAAGAGTTTCTTCTTGCTGGCATCCACCAACAGCACAGTTGTAATCCTCTAGTACAAAATTCTTTCTTTTGAGTAAATTTCTTGTGTTGACTCTATCATGTAGAAGTTGCCAGAAGAACACTTTATGCTTTGGCTGGCATGAACTCTGCCAGATCCAATTGAAATGTGGAGGTGTCTGCTTGTATCCAATTAGAACTTTATATGCTTTGATGGAGGAGTAGTGTTCATTCCCCCAAATGTAGCTCCAAGTGTCAAGTGTGTCTAGGTATTCTGATTGTCTCATGGAAATGCAAATGTCTTCCATCTTTAGGAATTCCTCATATGCTTCAGTTGTTAGAGGGAGAAAAAATAGGTCTTGTAAGTACTCAGTCTGTAGTACTTGTTGTACATTTAGTTGAGGGTTTCTGACAAATGAGAACAAGTGAGGGAATTGGTGCTTAAGTATAGCTTGGCTCCATAAGTCCTCCCAAAAAAAAACACTTACTCCATTTCCCACATTACATCTAGCAATGGCTTTGTATTGATCAATGAGAGCTAAGTTGGCTTTCCACCAGAATGATCCTATCAAACTGCCCCCTGGCAGTCTCCCATCTCCATAGTATGATTCCCAGATAAGATTGTCCCATGGGATGTCATGTCTGTTGAAGAATTTGTGGAGGTTCTTCATGAGCAATGTTTTGTTGTGCGTGTAGATGTCTAGCACTCCTAAACCCCCTTGATCTTTGGGTCTGCATACTTTTTGCCATGCTACCAGAGCAGGTCTTTTGTCCTCCATATCAGGTCCTCTCCAGAGGCAGTGTCTCAAATATTTGATGATCTGTTTTTCAATTGTAACAAGTATGTCCAAACAGCATATGAAGAATACTGCAATGAGGTCATCACTGATTTGACCAGTAGAAGTTTACCAGCTTGTGTCATGAATGTAGAGATACCAGCCACTCTTTTGGCAATCCTGTTCACTAGGGGGAGGCATTGTTCCACAGTTAGTTTGGAGATCCCTAAAGGCATGCCAAGGTAAGTAAAGGGGAACTGACCTCTAGCACATTGCAAGGTGTTAGTATAAATTTCCACCCTGTCTTCATCAATGTTCAAAGGTACCATGATTGATTTTCCATAATTTACTTTGAGCCCAGTTGCAGTGGCAAAAGTATTCAGAAGTGCCCTCAAACAGAACAATTGTCTAGCATCAGCTTGCATAACCACCAGAGTGTCATCTGCATATTGCACAATTGGGAAATGTGGGCATGATCTAATTTGAAGTGGGCAGTGATCATGTTTAACCTCATGGCTTTGTTAAGTATGGATTGTAGGAGATCAACAGCTAGCACAAAAACCAAAGGAGAGTAGGGATCTCCTTGTCTTACTCCTCTTTTAATGTAATTTTTTTTGCCAGGAACACCATTCAGTAATACAGTAGAGGATGCAGTTGTGAACAAAGATTGCATCCAAGAAATCCATTTCTCTCCAAACCCTTTTGCTTTGAATATATCAATAATTGCATCATGTTCTATTGTATCAAAAGCCTTCTCAAAATCCAATTTGAATACTAGGGTTTCCTCTTTAGATTTATGACATTGATGAATGTATTCATAGGCCCATCCTAGGTAGTCCTGGATCACTCTATCTTTGAGGAAGCCATATTGATTGATATGCACCATTTGCAGGATAACTTGTTGTAGCCTATTAGCAATCAATTTTGTAATGATTTTCAGGACACTATTTAACAATGAGATAGGCCTGAAGTCATTGGGTGAGAGTGGTACCTCTGTTTTTGGCACTAGAGTAATGTAAGAGGAATTAATGCTCTCAAGATTAACATCAGCATGAAAAGCCATAATAAGCTCAAAGACATCAGTCTTAATAATATGCCAACAACTTTTGATAAACTCATTATTGAATCCATCTGGCCCTGGTGATTTATCTGCAAGTAGCTTTTTGACCACATCTTCAATTTCTTCTTGGGAGAAAGGTTTTTCCAAGTCACTGAAGAGTTGTGGATCCATATTGTTTTCATAGAGGTCTCTTAGGTCAAAGTGCATTGAGTGTCCATTAGATTGTCCCAATCTAATTTTAAAAGCTTCCCAAAGTATTGCAGCCTTGCCATCATGGTCTGTTACTTCCACTTGGTCTTTGTTCAATAGCATAGCAATCTTATTGTGCCTGTGGTTGATAGTTGCAGTAGTGTGAAAGAATTTTGTGTTCTCATCACCAAACTTGACTCCTTTAATTTTACCTCTCTGTTTCCAGTAAATCTTCTGATCATTGAGCACAGTTAGTAAATATTCCTTGAGCATAGTTCTGCAGTTATATTCAAATACTGATGGGTCTCTGTATTCTTCAATCAAGTCCCAAAGAAAGATACAGTCATTTAGGTCTGAAATTTGCTTCTTATGGCAGGCAATGCTTTTTGACCATAGCTTAAGAGCTCTTATGACATTTTTGAGTTTAGCATTGATCTTCTTAGCACAGTCTGTGTGACCCACTGGGATATTCCAAGCTGTCTGAACCACCTGTTTAAATGAGCTGTGGTTATGCAGTAGTTTTCAAATCTGAACATCTTGGATTTTGGAATGTTTGTGCCTATTTTAATCATGCAAGGAAGATGGTTAGATATTGGTTTGGCCATGGGAAGGGCCAAAGTATCTGGGTAACTAGTCATCCAAGCAGCAGAGGTGAAGAACCAGTCTAATTTTTCTAGTAGTGGGTTTTCCTGCATATTGCTCCAGCTGAACTGTCTGCCCTTGAGTGGTAGTTCAATTAAGGCCAGTTCACTAATAGCCTCATTAAACATAAGCATCTCATTAACATCCCCTCCAGGTCTGTTTCTGTCTTAAGGTGTTCTGATGAAGTTGAAGTCTCCCATGATAATCCAATCTACTTCATTAGGCATTTGAATATTACCAAACCATTCAATGAACTCAATTTTATATTCATGATTGCAGGGACCATAAATGTTTGTGAGAATCCAACTTTTAGAAGATGATCTACATGTGAACTCAATTGATAGGGATAACTTGTTTTGAAACACTAGTTCCCCAGAAAATAAGGATCCATTCCAGGCAGTGAGAATCCCTCCTGAGGCCCCAATAGATGGTAGGAATTAAAATTTATTGAATCTTTGAGGGCATACTTTATGAATGTAAGTTAAATCAAAGGTTTCTCTCTTAGTTTCCTGCAAGCAAATAATCCCAGCAGCACTTTCCTCTATTTTCTGTCTAATAGCCAGCCATTTGTCCGAGTAATTAATACCTCTCACATTCCAATTTAAAATATTCCAAGTTCTGTTGCTATTCATTAGAAACCGGAAGAATTATTGTTTGATCATCAGGGTCCATCCCCTGGTGACAATCCCAAGCCTGAATGGTAGTGAGCTTCACAAAGAGAGCAAGAAATCTAGATTTGCACCATTTAGCAGAGTTATAGGTCTAGGAATACCCCATCAACCAGAGATGTGTTTCAGAGATTTTCTCAGCATGAGATATAGAAGTAGTGTCTCCCATCGCATAAAAATACAACTGTCATTTCAGCAGGGTAGTGTTAACATGTAAAAGGTGCCATTCAGTGCAAGCATCCGTTGTGCAGTAGATGCAAAGATTACAGTTTACTCCAAACATATCACATCTTTTAACCAAAAGAGGATAACAGATCATGCTGCTATCTATTACATGTTGATATTGGAGATTCATCATCACACTAATTATTGTTGACTGTGTCCCTAGTGGCCTTGGACACCTGGGCCACCTCCTCTTGTCCCTTATTCTTTGGTTTCTTGGACAACTTCTCTTGTAGCTCATCCTCAGCAACCTTACAAAAAGACTTGGTCCGGTTTTTAACCACTGAGTGCTGAACAATTGGGGGCATAGCATCACATGGCAGACAAGATTTGGCATCACAGGATTTTCTTCTAAAACCCTTATTATCTTTTTTAATTCTATCACTCCTTCTTACCTAAGTTTCTACCAGAGGTTCTTTGTCTCTCCTTTTTCTGGAGATGGCCTCTCCAAGTGGCAGAGCTTTGTTTGGAGACACTTGTTGGAGAGGGCTACTTGCCCCAGTGGAGGAATGTGCTGCAGGGCTAATGCCTTCATTCTCCTTGCCCAGCCCAGTATTGAAATCCTTGAAGATAGGTGCCTGAGAGGTGGTACACTTATCAGGGATATGAAAAAGCATTGTCTTTTCTTGTTCAGACTTAGCAGTCAGCAACTTCCAGATATCATATTTGCGCAAGTGCATAGTCCAGCCAAATTTATCAGGGGTCAGCAGCAAATGGATTATGAAGTTAAACCAACTTACTGGAATTTCAATTTTGAAAGTGTGCTTGGCTCCTTGGGTTGCTGGTGCAAAATGTTGTATCCGAAGATCTAGACCTTCTTCAGAAATTAAGTGAGAGCCATCAATTATTTGCATAGCATGTACTTGAGCCAGTGTATGAAATTCAAGTATAGAGGGGGATCCTGGTAGTGAAAAAGTCCCATAGTTACCTTTGGGGCTTGCTTGTGAGGAACATCCAATGTGAGGAATGAGAACATCTGCTTTGCCCTTGGTGTCTGTAGGAATGGCCTGATGGTCAGGGCTAGGAGCTTCAGCAACAGCTTCCCCCATTTATGTTCAGTTGAGGATGTACAATGGCTAAATTGGGGGGCTGGTCCTCATTTGGTTGCATCATCTGTAAATCTTCTTCCTCTTCAACAGCATTTAATGCTAGAGCAATGTTAAGTAAACCCTGACCCATAGGAGGAGCTAAAGAAGCCTGGTTAACCTCCTCACTAGCTGAATGTGTTAGAGATAAAAGACCATCAGAGAGTGAAACAGTAGTAGTGATGCTACTGTTGGGAGCTCCATCTTCAGGCAGTACTGGAATTGCCACTTGAAGCTAATCTGGAGGGCCAGGAGCAGGTTGTTGGAAGGCCCAGTGGTCCTCTTGTTGAGCCTGATCTTCCCAAGCATCCCAATCATCATTTTGGGCATGGATATTGTGGTTGGGCAGTGGTTGAAACCCTGGGAAATCATTAGCATTTTGCGGAATAGGGTGGGGGTCTACACCCTCAGGTGGGAATGGATCCTCATCAGCAGGCCCCCACCCAGTATTTCTTCCAACAGAACTTTAACAGAGCAAGTCCAAGATTATTCTTCAAAATGTTCTCCTTCAGACCATCTAATGCTCTTAGGAATATCCTCAAGCTCAGTAACTCTAGCCTTAACCAGGATCTTACCCTTTAGGGCATCCTCTCTCTCCCAACTGATGATCTTGCCCCATTTGGAAATCACAGAAGCAATATCTTTAGTATTGCAGAAATCAAAAGGTACACCCACAAACAGTAACCAGCAGACTCTATTGAATTGAACTCTGCGCCAGTTTCTACCTTGATCATGCTTGTTAAAGGAGATAAAGACATCCCCAAACGCATGCGGGCCCTGCCTAACAAGCATGTCTCTGTCCCTGACATGTGCAAACTTGACATATGCCTCCCCAAAGGGGCATGGCTGGATTTCTCTGAAACCAACTTGTTCTACTCCTTGAAGAAACTTTTCTAACACTTCACGAATGTTAGGGAAGAATACCTCATTCGGATGTGGATGGATGTTGGCAATCGCCCACTCTTCGTGGCGCCGAGGTCGGTGAGGAACGATAGCTCTAGAAACCACATTGCGACCTTCTATCACTTGTATCTGGAAACCATGCGGGACGAAAGGCTAGGGGTCGATAGGGATGTTAGCCATCGAAGTCTCAGACGAGGATGTAGGAACCACCTTGTCCGACAGCAATGGCAGCGACGGCGAGCTTGCCAAAGTAGGAGCAGAGGTGGTCGCAGAGAAGGAAGGCGTAGTGGAATGCGAGGAGGCAAGCGACGGTCTCGGCTGAAAGTTTGTGTAAAGATCCTTGACCAGTTCCATAAATGAAGGTACCTGCCGAATTTGTGCCGTCGGCCCATGGCAACGGAACCAAGTCTCCACTTCTCCTTCGGCCCAAGCCTCGGCTGGTGGGCTCGGGAAAGAGTCAAAATGAATAAAAGGCCAGAGCCCAGGCAAGTTGGGTTTAGAGCAGAAACGGGCTATGTGACCATTATTTCCGCATGCATGGCATACAACGTGGTTACGTGCAGCCGAACGTTGCACGATCATGTGCTCCATCACAGGCTTGCCTTGACCATGATTAAGGTGCAATAAGTTGTTATTGCCCTGAATAGCGCCCTCTTGAATGGGCCCCGATAATCTGTCGAAAACGGATCAGCCAGCTCTGACCACCGTGGAGTAACTCCGGTGATCACCGTGACGGTGAGCTATGGCCTTGCCGGCCCTGCCCACTAAGGTCCATTCCTTGTCAAGCTCATCATAGTAAAGAGCTTCTTCCCTTTGCCAATTTGGACCACCAAAATTCCAGAGGTTAAAGACTAACTCAAAATCTTTCTCAACAATTTTACCCGCATTGTAAATCTCAAAGCCCACTGCTTTTGAAGCAACCGAGAACTTGAAGGTTCTGTCCTTCAAGAAACGAACACGAAAACCTTGGGCATAACCCCCAAACATGGCAAGAAGAGAGATACTAACCGTGTGCACATTGATCCTGAAAGAAGCACGGCCAAATGAAACCACCATGTTGAATTCCTTTTGATGAAAGCCCGGAGAGAACACCACCGGATGGCCAAACTTGGCCTTCATATCCGCTTGAAACTTCTTGCCCCGGTCAAAGTTGAGGGAAAAAGGTGCCATGGTGTGGTGGGAGGAGGCCACCAGCGCCGGAGTGGCTGCTGGCAGGGGATGTGTGGCCGCCGGGGCCGGAGTGGCCACCGGCGCAAGGAGGAGGAGTTAGGAGGAGCTAGGAGCCCAAAGGATACTTGGTAGGCTTGTTTATGAAGCACCGGGGGGGTGATTCTTCTTACGATCTTGAAAATTTATTTAATCCCCATGATATATATGAGATTGATAATAATGTTTGCAATACTATTGAAAGTGGGTTAGGAAGAGTGTCAACTTTAGATCCCACATACTTGGAGAATGTTCAATCTTATGAAACTTTTGATAAAAGTGGGTTTGGAGAGGCCATGACTTTAGTTAATGTTAATCCCACTATTTTGGAAGAGTGTCAACTTTGCATGCATGCGGATCATGTTGAGAATATGTTATGTGATAGCTATTTTGTTGAATTTGATCATGACCCTACATGCAATTATTATGAGAGAGGGAAATTTGGTTGTAGAAATTTTCATGTTACTAAATTACCTCTCGTTATGTTGAGATTGCTATTGTTTCTTTCTCCTTCCTTGCATATGCTAGATATTGCTTGTATTGGTAATTTGTTTTTCCTATAAGATGCCTATGCATAGGAAGTATGTTAAACTTAGATGTGATTTTCACATGCTATTTGATGCTCTCTTTATGCTTCAATTCTTATCTTTCATGTGAGCATCATTAAATTCTCAAGTCTATCTTAATGTCTATAAAGAAAGAGCTTGTTGGGAGGCAACCCAATTTTATATATTTTGTTTTTGCTGCTGTTAGGGAATAAATATTGCATCTAGCCTCTGATTTGATGTGGTTTCATGTTTTTCTTAGTGTTTGTGCCAAGTAGAACCTTTGGGAAGACTTGTGTGAAGTTTATGTGATCTTGCTGTGAAAAACAGAATCATTAGCGCTAGCTAAAGTAGTCTTAAGATTTTACTGGAACGTGGTTGTTAGTTGATTCTTTTTGCAGATGATTGGTAGACAAATTCCACAAATTTACCAATTTAGTTTGAATTTTTTGGAGTTCCAGAAGTAGGCGAAACCTGCAGATTACTACAGACTGTTCTGTCTTTGACAGATTCTGTTTTTTGTGTGTTGTTTGCTTATCCCGATGCATCTATGAGTAGTATTGGAGGATATGAACCATAGAGGAGTTGGAATACAGTAGGTTGAACACAAATATAAACAAAGAATGAATTAATTGCTGCACCTTTTATGTAGTGGTTTGCTTTCTTATACTAACGGAGCTCACGAGAATTTTTGTTTGAGTTTTCTGTTGTGAAGTTTTCAAGTTTTGAGTATTGCTTTGATGGACTACGGAACAAGGAGTAGAAAAGGCCTAATCTTGGGGATGCCCATGGAAACCCAAGGAATTCAAGATAATCAAAAGCCTAAGCTTGGGGATGCCCCGGTAAGGCATCCCCTCTTTCGTCTTCATCCATCGGTAACTATACTTGGAGCTATATTTTTATTCGCAACATGATATGTGTTTTGCTTGGAGCGTCTTGTAAAATTTGAGTCTTTGCTTGTTAGTTTGCCACAATCATCCTTGCTGGATACACCTATTTGAGAGAATTAAATATGGCCTAGAAATTATTAGAACAATCTATGTGCTTCACTTATACCTTTTGAGTTGAATAGTTTTTGCTCTAGCACTTCACTTATATCTTTTAGAGCACGGTGGTGGTAATATTTTGTAGAAATTGTTGAACTCTCATGCTTCACTTATATCTATTTGATAGTCTATTAAAACAGCATGGTAATGTGTTTAGGCTAAAGAAACTAGTCTTCACATGATAGACATCCAATGTCAATGTAGTAAAAAAATCACACCAAGTGCATTGAATAGAATGAGATGTTGGATGCTTGATAATTGTTTTGAGATATGAGGATAGTGATATTAGAGTCATGCTAGTGGAGTTATTATGAAATTTATAAATACTTGTGTTAAGGTTAGTGATTCCCGTAGCATGCACGTATGGTGAACCGCTATGTGATGAAGTTAGAGCATGAGGTATTTGTAAAGTGCCAACCTTTGTGTGGAGGTCGGGGGCGCGCGATGGTTAACTCCTACCAACCTCCCCCCTAGGAGCATGCGTTGATTTCTTTGTTTTGATGACTCATAGATTTTTGCAATAAGTATATGAGTTCTTATGACTAATGTTGAGTCCATGGATTATACGCACTCTCACCCTTCCACCATTGCGAGCCTCTCTTGTACCGCGGAACTTTCGCCGGTGCCATAAACCCAATATATATCCTTCCTCAAAACAGCCACCATATTGTTCCTCAAAACAGCCACCATACCTACCTATCATGGCATTTCCATAGCCATTCCGAGATATATTGCCATGCAACTTTCCACCGTTCCGTTCATATGACACGTATCATATTGTCATATTGCCATTGCATGATCATGTAGTTGACATCGTATTTGTGGCAAAGCCACCATGCATAATTTTTTATACATGTCACTCTTGTTTCATTGCACACACCGGTACACCGCCGGAGGCATTCATATAGAGTCATACTTTTTTGTTGTAGTATCGAGTTGTAATGAAAGTGTGATGATCATCATTATTAGAGCATTGTCCCATGGGAGGAAAGGCTAAATCTATAAAGCCCCTCCGCAAAAAAGGCCAAAGAAAAAAAAAGGCCCAATAAAAAGAGAAAAGAAAAAGGGACAATTGCTACGATCTTTTTTCCCACACTTGTGCTTAAAAGTAGCACCATGTTCTTCATTGTAGAGAGTCTCATGCTTAGTCACTTTCATATACTAGTGGGAATTTTCGTTATAGAACTTGGCTTGTATATTCCAACGATGGGCTTCCTAAAATGCCCTAGGTCTTCGTGAGCAAGCAAGTTGGATGCACCCCCACTAGTTTCTTTTGTTGAGCTTTCATTCATATCTAGCTCTAGTGCATCCGTTGCATGGCAATCCCTACCCACTCACATTGATATCTATTGATGGGCATCTCCATAGCCTGTTGATACGCCTAGTCAATGTGAGACTATCTCCCTCCTTTTTATCTTCTCCACAACCACCTCTATTCCACCCATAGTGCTATATCCATGGCTCACGCTCATGTATTGCGTGAAAATTGGAAGGTTTGAAAAGATAGAGTATGAAACAAGTGCTTGGCTGAAATCGGGGTTGTGCATGATAGGAATATTTTGTGTGATGAAGAGGGAGCATAGCCAGACTATATGATTTTGTAGGGATAACTTTCTTTAGCCATAGTATTTTGAGAAGACATGATTGCTTTGTTAGTATGCTTGAAGTATTATTGTTTCTTATGTCAATATATTCCTTTATCTTGAATCTTTTAGATCTGAACATTAATGCCACAATTAAGAGAATTACAATGAAAAACTATATTGGTTAGCATTCCACATCAAAAATTCTTTCTTTATCATTTACCTACTCGAGGACGAGCAGGAATTAAGCTTGGGGACGCATGATACGTCGCCAATGTATCTATAATTTTTTATTGTTCCATGCTATTATTTTTGAAGTCTTGGATGTTTAATGGGATTTATCATTCACTTTTATATCATTTTTTGGACTAACCTACTAACCCAAAGGCCCAGTCCAGATTGTTGTTTTTTTGCCCGTTTTAGGGTTTCGCAGAAAAAGAATATCAAACGGAGTCCAAACGGAATGATACCTTTGCGAGAGATATTTTTGGAGAAAATCACGCACGCGGAGCTTGAGAACCACATGAGGGGACCAAAGGGTGGCCCACGAGGGTGGGGGCGTGCCCCCTTTCTCAGGGCGCGCCCCCCTGCCTCGTGGCCCACTTGAGCGTCCCTCAGTGCCCTCCTTATTCCCATATAAGTCTACGCACCCCAAAACTTCCATGAACAGAGAGAAAACCCTAATTCCACCGCCATACCTTCTGTTCCCGTGAAGATCCCATCTTGGTTCCTGTTCCGGAGCTCCACCGGAGGGGGATCCATCACAGAGTTCTTCTTCATCATCATCGTCGCCCTCACCATGAATTGTGAGTAGTTTACCACAGACCTTCGGGTCCATAGCTAGTATCTAGATGGCTTCTTCTCTCTCTCTCTCTGGATCTCAATACAAAGTTCTCCTCGGTCTTCGAGGAGATCTATTCGATGTACTCTCTTTTTGCGGTGTGTTTGTCGAGATCCGATGAATTGTGAGTTTATGATCAAGGTTATCTATGAAAGATATTTGGTTCTTCTCTGAACTTTTTATGTGTGCTATTAATATCCTTGCAAGTCTCTTCGAATTATTGGTTTGGTTTGGCCTACTAGATCTATAGTTTTTGCAATGGGAGAAGTGCTCGGCTTTTGGTCCAATCTTGCGATGTCCTTTCCCAGTGACAGTAGGGGCAGCAAGGCACGTATTGCATTGTTGCCATCGAGGATAAAAAGATGGGGTTTATATGTCAGGACCCCGATCCTAAGTCACACCGATCTAGCTGTAACACGTCATATCACTTTGCGGCCTCATGCACGGTAACCCCACGGGTGCCACCTTACCTGGCCCGGGACCGTTTGCGCATTTTGGCACACGTATATGACAGTGTCGCTAGCATCCATATGACAGAGAACCCGGGCCGACATGGCTAGTTATAAACCCAAAGTGGCACTAAATTACAGAGATAGGCATCCATGACCCAGCAACGAACGTGTCGGTCATCAACGTATGAACACAAGTCGTAGCAAGCTACATGGACTTAAAGGAACAACGCATGACATTTCCCCTAAGGGACAGACACTGGAACGAAGAAGGACACATGCCGGCCAGCCTACGTGTTCCGAGCAGTAGCAAGCTACCAAGGCTCATTGGAGACACTAGGAGGCATTTCCCTGTAAGGTAGGCTACCAAAGGAAAACAACTAGGTGTCGGACCCCACACATACCAAGCATTTCAAACATACACGCAATATGCTCAATATGTGCAAATACAACATTGCATCACAACAGAACTCTATGACTCAAAGTACTTTATTTAAAAGGCTCCAAGAGCCATACATAACATATCCATACAGGTAGGGGTCACATGACCCAACACTCAAGTCATACAGTCATACAAGCACAAGCGGAAGCTACATGTCTGAGTACAAACAACTTAGAAAATAAAACAGGCTTGGTGTAGCCTGACTATCGACAAGGCCCTTCACAAGCTCCAGATCTCCGTCTGGGTGTCAAGCTACTCGTCGACGTCAACGTCTATGTAGAACCCTTCAGCAGGGGCAGGGTTCTCCTCTGCAACAGTTATTAAGCAAACATGAGTACAAAGGTACTCAGCAAGTCTTACCACAGAACCTATCATACATGCAACATTATCAAGGGGGTGGTGGAGTTTATAGCAGAATGTCAGCTTTGACCTTGGCTAACCTATACTACAACTCTCAACGGATTGCAAGATGTTATTACGAACACGAGTCCTCTACTCACCACATCAATACACTACCGAGGATCCTCTTCCGTCATCCTACGGAAGGGCCTTCCACGGCACTCACACTTATCTTGAGGCTTTTAGTAGTATCCATCAACTTGTCTATGAACTGTAAGAGTAACCAAGTAGTTCGTACCGCGAACAACGGCTATTCGAATAGATTGATAACCCTGCAGGGGTGTACTTCTTCACACACGCTCCCACCACTTATCGCCGTTTACTCGGCGTATACTCGGCAACCTTCAAGCGGAAGCCCAGCGAGGGTGTCGGCCACGACCTGACTAACTACTCAAGTCTCTCGTCCAGGTTTATCGCCTATTTGGGTTCCATCCGTGGGGAGATCCGGCCGGGGTGTCGCTCACGGCCCCAAATGATGTGTACAGGGTTCCCGAGTCACCAAACGGGCAACCGGTACACCGTGCCACGTACCTGTCGCATCACAACCCACCCCGAGGGTCAGCGTTGTGCACGACCTCCAGTAAGCTATAAACACCAGAAACTAGTTGCAACTCCTGGACAGAGATCGAGGGTAATTAATAAGCCGAGAGGGTCCATTGGTTTCGGGCCCAATGCATGGTAGTAACTGCAACTTGAACCACACATACAGATCTCAGGTCCTATGGACGATTCCAATGAAACAACCCACCATGTACTCCTACATGGCCTTTCATCGATACCTTTACCAAGCGTATTCCACACTTCCTTCTCTTTATCGGTATGACCATTTCACTCTGATCCATCACCCAGATGAACCAGACCAGACACAACTCTAAGCATAGCAGGCAACATAAACAAATAGCATGGTGGATCACACATACATGGCTCAATCAACTCCTACACATGCTAGTGGGTTTCAACTATTTACTGTGGCAATGACAGGTCATGCAAGGGAATAGGGTTCATCTACCGCAGCAAGTAGCAGTTCACACGTTGTTGCCTTAATGCAGTAAAAGAGAGCAGGAGCGAGAAGATTGGGTTTGTATCGGAATGATCAATGATTGCTTGCCTGACAAGGTAGGTGTCGGGTACTGCTCTTCAACTGGATACGCAGCAGTATCCTCGGGAGCAGGACCTAACACAGAGAATACCGACGATACAATCATTAACAAACAAATCCAACAATATGATGCATGCTCATGACATGGCAAGATGCATGTGTGTTGGCTAATGCAACTAAAACCAGAAGGGTTTGAGCTTATTTGAATCAAAGATTCAAATTGAAGTTCAAACTATTATTTAAATAAGTGCATTAACATGTTCTTGATGTAAACAGCAAGTTAACTTGTTCAAACATGCATGAAACCAGTGCCATTGGAAAGATTGTATTTTTCTGATCATTTTTCATATATAAATCTTTTCCATCTGAGCTATGGTTGATTTTATATGATTTTTAGAAGTTTTGGGTATTTTCTGGAATTTCCTGAATTATTTTAAATCTAAAAAAAATCCCAGAAAAACCTTTACTGCGTCAGCATGACATCATGCTGACGTCAGGTAGTCAACAGGGCCAGTCCAAGTCAAACCTGACTAGTGGGACCCACTGGTCAGTGTCACAGTTAACTAATTAACTAATTAGAATTAAATTAACACCTAAACTAGGTTTGACTTGCGGGCAGGGCCCACATGTCAGTGACCCAGGGGGTCAAACCCGTGGTCAAAACAGGTCCAACTCGCCGGCGTTTAGCCGCCGGCGAGGCCAAACACGGCGGTGTGCTTCGGAAATCGCCTACGGTGCACGGCTCGAGCTGTGGCTAGGCGCGTTGGAAAGCCCTTGCTGTTGTGCGTCGGATGGTGGTGGTCGCCGGACCTGGGGTGGCCGGAGACGACGGCAACAAGCTCGACGGCGGCGACCAGCGTCGGGCGTGTGTGGAGATGCGGCTGCAGGGGCCTAGGCGATGCGTGCGTAGCACCTTTCGCATCTACGTGCTGCGGTGAGTGTGATGGACGGGTGCCAGTGACCAAATGGTCACCGGAGCATCACCGGCGGCCAGCACGGCGGCGGTGCGTGCGGGTGAGCTTTGTGCAGTGCGTTCTAGGGCAAAAGAGAGCCAACGGAGAGGGGGAGGATGAAGCTAGGCTCACAGGGGTTGCAGCAGGCGCCGGAGCGAGCTCGGGGGTGGTCGGAGCTGAGCGGGACGGCGAGAGGGATCTCCGCGGCCGGAGTTGGGGAAGAAGAGGTCGGGGGCATCTCCAAGGCGGGCGAGCGCTCGGGGCTCGGCCTGTTCGAAGCAGTCGAGGACGACGGAGACGATGGACACCAAGGCGGGGCTCAGGGACGACGGTGGGCGCGGCTTCTACGACGGTGAGAGCACGACGGCGTCGGCCATGGCGCGGGGAGAGCGAAGGAGAGGAACTGGGGAGAGGTGGAGGTGTCTGCGGGGTCGGGGACGACGTGAACGACCGGTCCAGCCCTCCAGGACGGCGAGGGGAGGAAGCAGGGCGGCGGGCAGCTGCGTGGCGCGCCGTGCGGTCGCCGTCGAGCACCTGCCTGCCTGCCTGGCCGAGCCAAGCAGCTCGCTGGAGCGGCAGCTGGGCTGGGCCGGCAGGTGGGCCGGGTGGGGCGCCAGGTAAGCTTTTCTCTCTCCCTTTTTTTCTATTTTCTTTTCTGTTTCATTTCTTTTGCAGCTTTGTTCATTTAAATAAAATGCCAGAGCATTTTTGTAACTCATAACACTTGTCATACCTACTGTATATATTATGAACAGTAGGAAACATTATAGTTTATGATTATTTGAGCATTTAAAATATTTTATAGCATTTAAATGCCCAAATTCAAATACCATAAGATTTAATCCAAAGCCCTAGATTGTCCTAGAAAATTGTGCACCATTTTTGGCAGAGGTTTAAGACCAAGGCAGAAATGATGAATATTTTTGAAGGGCATTTTGGGTACATTGGAAAATATTTTAGCAAACCCTACTTGTTAGGAGAGGGGTGCTGGGGTTTCTGTTAATCCCATTTCAAGTTTCTTTGAATGTAGACATGATGCACACTCTAGCT
The DNA here is from genome assembly GCA_902687465.1 of Secale cereale. NCBI lineage: Eukaryota > Viridiplantae > Streptophyta > Magnoliopsida > Poales > Poaceae > Secale > Secale cereale. Next base: position 342,773,698 of record LR738714.1, read on the forward strand.
AGGTACTAAAGCAAGTGCTAACTAGGGATGTGACAACTCACCCCCACTTAAAAGAATCGCGTCCCGAGATTCGGGCTCCTCCGGAAAGAGGGTGGGGTACTCAAGTCGAAGACGATCCTCCCTTTCCCAAGTAGCTTCACTCTCGAGATGATGTGACCATTGAACCTTGAGAAACTTGATATTGTGGCGTCGAGTGGTGCGCTCGGTTTGATCAAGAATACGAATGGGGTATTCTCGATAGGTGAGATTGTCCTGGAGATCAAGCGTTTCGTGGTCCACTCCGCGGATAGGATCCGAGAAGCAACGCCTGAGTTGAGAAACGTGGAAAACATCATGAACTCTGGAGAGGTGCGGAGGTAGTTCCAATTGGTAGGCAACTTCTCCTCCTTTGGCAAGAATGCGAAAAGGACCGATATAACGAGGGGACAATTTGCCTTTGATACCGAAGCGATGGGTTCCCTTAAGAGGAGTAACCCGAAGGTAAGCCTTATCGCCGACTTCAAAAGTCACTGCCTTATGATGACTATCATATTGGCTCTTTTGGCGAGACTGTGCTGTTTTCAATCTCTCACGAACGACGCGAACTTGTTCCTCTGCTTCCTGAATCATATCCGGGCCAAAGAATTGTCTTTCCCCGGTCTCTGACCAGTTAAGAGGTGTTCGACACCTTCGTTCATATAGAACTTCGAAGGGAGCTTTACCCAGGCTGGCTTGATAACTATTGTTATAAGCGAATTCAGCAAATGGAAGACATTTTTCCCATTCCATACCGAAAGAAATGACAGAGGCTCGAAGCATGTCTTCCAGAATTTGATTGACTCGTTCCACTTGACCACTTGACTGTGGACGGAAGGCAGTACTGAAAGAGAGATGAGTTCCCATAGCATTCTGGAAACTTTCCCAAAATCGGGAAGTGAAAAGACTTCCACGGTCTGAGTTAATCTCCAACGGTACACCATGAAGTGATACTATTCGAGAGACATATAAGTCTGCTAGCTGGCTAGCGGTAATACTCTCCCAAATAGGCAGGAAATGAGCTACTTTAGAGAGGCGGTCGATAACGACGAAGATAGCATTATTCCCTTTCCTGGTCCTGGGAATCCGGTAATGAAGTCCATACCAACTTTGTCCCATTTCCATTCAGGAATAGCTAAAGGTTGAAGGGTGCCAGTAGGCCGTTGATGCTCTGCTTTGACTCGACGACAAACGTCGCAGTTAGCAATGAATTGAGCGATTTATCTCTTCATCCTAGTCCACGAGAATCTCTGACGTAGATCCTGATACATTTTGGTACTACCGGGATGAATCGTGAGAGGAGATTCATGAGCCTCCTTAAGGATCAAACGTCTCAGGTTTCGTACTTTAGGAACCACTAAACGTTTGCCAAAGAATACGACTCCTTGATCATCAATTGAGAAACATCCCGCCACTCCTTTCTTCATGTTCCTCTTAATACGGGAAATTCCGGGATCAACCTTCTGTGCTTTGATGACCTGATCCATAAGGGTAGGTTTCGTCACCAAGGTGGAAAGGAATCCTCGAGGAACAATGTGAAGGTTAAGCTTACGAAATTCCTCGTGGAGAAGTGGTTGACCTTGTTGTAACATTAAGTTGTTACAATATGACTTACGGCTTAGTGCATCAGCCATGACATTGGCCTTTCCAGGAGTGTAAGTGATTCCTAAGTCGTAGTCGGTGAGCAACTCAACCCAACGTCTTTGCCTGAGATTTAGATCCGGTTGGGTGAAGATATACTTCAAACTTTGGTGATCAGTGAAGATTTCACAGCGATTACCAAGAAGGTAATGTGGCTATGTTTTGAGTGCATGGACTACAGCTGCAAGCTCTAGATCATGAGTAGGATAGTTATCCTCATGTGGACGCAACTGTTGAGATGCGTATGCAATCACTTGACGATCTTGCATGAGAATGCAACCTAGTCCTTGTCGCGAGGCGTCGCAATAGATTATAAAATCCTTGGAAAAGTCTGGTGGTACCAGTATAGGTGCAGATGTCAGGCGTCTTTTCAGTTCCTGAAAACTAGACTCGCACTGTGGGGTCCACTCAAACTTTTTATCTTTCTTGAGGAGTTCGGTTAGAGGTTTGGCAACCTTGGAGAAATTCTCGACGAAGCGTCGGCAATAGCTTGCTAAGCCAAGAAAACTCCTAACTTGCTTGACCGATTCAGGGGGAGTCCAATCAAGTACGGCTTGAACTCGCTCGGGATTGACAGTAATACCCTTGCCAGAGATCACATGACCTAGATAGGTTACTTCTGGCAACCAAAATTCACATTTAGAGAATTTGGCATAAAGGCGGTGCTCTCGAAGTTTCGTCAATACCAGCCTTAAATGCTCGGCATGATCTTCCTTGTTCTTGGAGAAAATGAGTATATCATCGAGGTATACCACGACGAATTTATCCAAATACTCCATGAATATAGAATTCATTAACCGAGAAAAGGTAGCTGGGGCATTGGTTAATCCGAAGGACATGACGGTGTACTCATATTGGCCATAACGAGTAACCAAAGCCGTTTTAGGAATGTCCCCGTTCTTGATTTTGATTTGATGGTAGCCCAATCTCAAATCCATCTTAGAGAAGACTGAGGATCCAGCGAGCTGGTCATAGAGGTCGTTGATCCTGGGGAGCGGATACTTATTCTTTATGGTGACCAGATTGACAGGTCAGTAATCTACAACCATCCGCTCCGTTCCATCCTTCTTCTTGACGAAGAGGACGGGGCAAGCCCAAGGGGAAGAACTAGGACGGATGAAACCTTTTTGCAAGGACTCATCGAGTTGTTTCTTTAGCTTAGCTAATTCTAGTGGTGCCATCTTATAAGGTCTCCTAGAGATTGGGACAGTTCCTGGGATAAGATCTATCACGAACTCGACATCTCTGTCAGGTGGAACTCCTGGCAGTTCTTCTGGAAAAACATCCGGGAAGTCACGGACTACCGGGATATCTTCGAGTTCTGGTAGAGGGCTGGCATTAAGAGAGTAGAGCTGAAGCTCAGCCATTCGGGTCAAGACATTAACTATCTTGCCGGATGGTTGTGTAAGTTGAACGGTCCTAGTATAGCAATCAATTTTGGCGTAATGAGTTGTCATCCAATCCATACCCAAAATGATGTTTATGTCCGAGGACTTGAGAGCGATTAGAGAAGCAAGGAAAACAAGTCTATCGACAAGGATTTCATTTCCATGGCTTACCCTAGAGGTTTGCCACTTTGAACCAGGAGTTTGAATAACCATGGAAGTAGGCATGTCGCAAAAAGTCATGTTGTGCAATCGGGCATAGCTCTCAGATATGAACGAATGGGATGCTCCAGTATCGAAAAGAACAGATGTCGGATGGCGGTTTACGAGAAGCGTACCAAGGACGACGTTAGGATCCTCATAAGCTTCTTCGGCAGAAACATAGTTGACATGACCACGTGCAGTGGGGATTGGCTTGACATAGTTCACCTTGCCGGTTGGCTTACCACGGCCAACGGGTTTTCCTGGCTGGTTCTGGGGACAATCACGCATGTAGTGTCCCGGTTCTCCACACTTGAAACATGTCACAGTGGTGGTGCATGGAGCAAAGTTGGAAGGTGGTCCTCCATAGGTCTTAGCAGGTGCAAACTGTTGAGTTGGGCGAGGCGCCTCATAGGATGGCCTCGGTGTGTACTTAGGTGGCAGAGCAGTGTTAGGAACCCACACACGGCGCTTGTGAGAGCCAGAGCCGGATGAGGAACCAAAGTCTCGAGTATGCTTGCGGGTGGCCTCGAAGTCGGTCTGGCCTGTTTCAGCACTGATAGCCTTGTTTACCAACTTCTGGAAGGAAGTGCACTCGTGCAGACGTAGATCTCGGCGGAGTTCAGGGCTGAGTCCCTTGCGGAACCTCGCCTATTTCTTGGCATCAGTGGATACTTCTTCAGGTGCATAGCGCGCCAGGTTACCAAACTCGCGGCTATAGCCATCCACGGTTAAACGGCCCTGGGTGAAATTGCAGAATTCCTCCCGCTTGCGATCCATGAGACCTTCTGGAATGTGATGTTCACGGAATGCCTCACTGAACTCAACCCAGGTAGTGACTTGGCCAGCAGGACGCATAGCTTCAAAGTTTTCCCACCAAAGGCTGGCAGGGCCCTCAAGATGGTAGGTGGCGTAGATAACCTTGTCAGCTTCGGCCACACGGGCAGAGTGTAGCTTGTGGGTGATACTACGTAGCCAGTCATCAGCATCCAGAGGTTCAGTGGAGTGATGGAACTTTGGTGGACACATCTTGATAAAATTGTGGATTGACACCACGTCATTCCTCTGACGGAACCCAGTGTTCTGCTCTATGCGTTCCAGCAGACGGTTGGTCTCTCTCTTGTTCCGTTCTGCTTCAAGCATAACTTCCGCCAAAGAGGGTGACTGGGGCAGATTCCCATCTCTAGCCCCACTAGCCTCACCCTGCTCCTGAGCAGCAGGAGTGTTGCGAGTGTTGACCATCCTAGGAAAACAAAACAACGGTTTAGACAAGGATGGAAAAAATTTGACATAGAAGTGCAGAATGTAATGGATGACACAGAATGCAGAGATGTTCATCCGTACGACATGGTAATATAGGAACTGCTATATATACACCAGTGGTCATACACACCATACAAAGTTTAGTACAAGCCAAGGCTAAAGTACAACTGCGGTGAAAGACGATACATCCCATCAGAGGCATTCCAAGCTCCTATACATTATTTAACTACACCTCCGGAACTCATTGCACACTAAGTCATATTCCACAAGACGCGCAGGACTGTGGAAATACAACTACTACAATACTACTACTACCACGGACTAGCTCAGACATTCGCGTAGTAGTCCTCGTAAAGATTACCACCATAGCCTGGAAGTGGTACAGACGGATCTTGGAACTCGCGAGCACTCGAAGGCTGTGGACCATAAGGGCATGGGTGTGGTCTCGGTCCCGATGCTGGTGGTAACCGATGCCCACGTGGAGGTGTAATACCCCCAACGTCACGCCAATCCATGCGATCAGGTAGACGAGTCCGCACAGGGTACAAATCCCACATGTCCAGATATCCGGCGTGCACAGCAGGTGCAAGCCGTGTCAAAGTAGTCCAATGAGTGGCTCGAGTGTTATACAGCTCCATTCGGAGGGCACGGACCTCACGGTCCCTATCCTCCAACATCTGAACAGTGGTCTGAAGCAGTGGCTCTTCATGAGCAGCATCAGTATACAGACCAGTGTAGTAGCCTTCCTCTCCGGGAAGTGAGGCTGGCATGTAACAGAACTTAGTGTTCAGCAACAGGGCATGCCTAGCACGAAGAATGGTCATCATCGAATAAGCGGCATCCTGCACTGCCATCTCGATGGTAATCCCGAGTCCATAAGACCAATGGATGGGATCATTAGCTCCGGGATATGAGGGGTATATCCGGACTGTGCAGAAATACTGACTTTGATTGAAATCCCGGTACTGTTCCTCCACAGTGTATTCAGGATACCAGCGATAACCGGTCTCAGTCATCACACGGACTAGCATGGCCGTGTGACCGGGCACATTAATGCACCGAGTCAAACGAACCACTTGGTGAGGGATGCGGCCAAACATCTGAAACACGAAATAATGCAAAGGCATTAGTGTTTCTGGAAGAAATCGGGCAGCATAACAACTGTAAATGCTCAAACAAAGATTTGAGACATCATACAAATGATAGCATAGCCACTCAACAATTCCATATCAAGGTTCCGGGTTCAACAATCATCATACTCAAAGGATAGAAACTGAACTGAGGCTTGAAACCAACAATCCTAAGAGTCTACGGATTAGTAACACGTGAACCTAGTAAGGATAAGAGGCCTAATCCTAAATCCCCGTAGAAAGAATAGACAGACTCAGATCAGAAGGGCATAAGGTAAAGGAGTAAAAAGAGCCTTACGTTCCCTTCGACAATCAATTCCCCTACATATAACTAAGAATTTTTCTAGACTCAACATCGACCAGTTTGGCTTGAGAAACCTACAGGCAGTCCAGCTCTGATGCCAACGCTGTCAGGACCCCGATCCTAAGTCACACCGATCTAGCTGTAACACGTCATATCACTTTGCGGCCTCACGCACGGTAACCCCACGGGTGCCACCTTACCTGGCCCGGGACCGTTTGCGCATTTTGGCACACGTATATGACAATGTCGCTAGCATCCATATGACAGAGAACCCGGGCCGACATGGCTAGTTATAAACCCAAAGTGGCACTAAATTACAGAGACAGGCATCCATGACCCAGCAACGAACGTGTCGGTCATCAACGTATGAACCCAAGTCGTAGCAAGCTACATGGACTTAAAGGAACAACGCGTGACATTTCCCCTAAGGGACAGACACAGGAACGAAGAAGGACACATGCCGGCCAGCCTACGTGTTCCGAGCAGTAGCAAGCTACCAAGGCTCATTGGAGACACTAGGAGGCATTTCCCTGTAAGGTAGGCTACCAAAGGAAAACAACTAGGTGTCGGATCCCACACATACCAAGCATTTCAAACATACACGCAATATGCTCAATATGTGCAAATACAACATTACATCACAACAGAACTCTATGACTCAAAGTACTTTATTTAAAAGGCTCCAAGAGCCATACATAACATATCCATACAGGTAGGGGTCACATGACCCAACACTCAAGTCATACAGTCATACAAGCACAAGCGGAAGCTACATGTCTGAGTACAGACAACTTAGAAAATAAAACAGGCTTGGTGTAGCCTGACTATCTACAAGGCCCTTCACAAGCTCCAGATCTCCGTCTGGGTGTCAAGCTACTCGTCGACGTCAACGTCTATGTAGAACCCTTCAGCAGGGGCAGGGTTCTCCTCTGCAACAGTTATTAAGCAAACATGAGTACAAAGGTACTCAGCAAGTCTTACCACAGAACCTATCATACATGCAACATTATCAAGGGGGTGGTGGAGTTTATTGCAGAATGCCAGCTTTGACCTTGGCTAACCTATACTACAACTCTCAACGGATTGCAAGATGTTATTACGAACACGAGTCCTCTACTCACCACATCAATACACTACCGAGGATCCTCTTCCGTCATCCTACGGAAGGGCCATCCACGGCACTCACACTTATCTTGAGGCTTTTAGTAGTATCCATCAACTTGTCTATGAACTGTAAGAGTAACCAAGTAGTTCGTACCGCGAACAACGGCTATTCGAATAGATTGATAACCCTGCAGGGGTGTACTTCTTCACACACGCTCCCACCACTTATCGATGTTTACTCGGCGTGTACTCGGCAACCTTCAAGCGAAAGCCCAGCGAGGGTGTCGGCCACGACCTGACTAACTACTCAAGTCTCTCGTCCAGGTTTATCGCCTATTTGGGTTCCATCCGTGGGGAGATCCGCCCGGGGTGTCGCTCACGGCCCCAAACGATGTGTACAGGGTTCTTGAGTCACCAAACGGGCAACCGGTACACCGTGCCACGTACCTGTCGCATCACAACCCACCCCGAGGGTCAGCGTTGTGCACGACCTCCAGTAAGCTATAAACACCAGAAACTAGTTGCAACTCCTGGACAGAGATCGAGGGTAATTAATAAGCCGAGAGGGTCCATTGGTTTCGAGCCCAATGCATGGTAGTAACTGCAAGTTGAACCACACATACAGATCTCAGGTCCTATGGACGATTCCAATGAAACAACCCACCATGTACTCCTACATGGCCTTTCATCGATACCTTTACCAAGCGTATTCCACACTTCCTTCTCTTTATCAGTATGACCATTTCACTCTGATCCATCACCCAGATGAACCAGACCAGACACAACTCTAAGCATAGCAGGCAACATAAACAAATAGCATGGTGGATCACACATACATGGCTCAATCAACTCCTACACATGCTAGTGGGTTTCAACTATTTACTGTGGCAATGACAGGTCATGCAAGGGAATAGGGTTCATCTACCGCAGCAAGTAGCAGTTCACACACTATTGCCTTAATGCAGTAAAAGAGAGCAGGAGCGAGAAGATTGGGTTTGTATCGGAATGATCAATGATTGCTTGCCTGACAAGGTAGGTGTCGGGTACTGCTCTTCAACAGTATACGCAGCAGTATCCTCGGGAGCAGGTCCTAACACAGAGAATACCGACGATACAATCATTAACAAACAAATGCAACAATATGATGCATGCTCATGATATGGCAAGATGCATGTGTGTTGGCTAATGCAACTAAAACCAGAAGGGTTTGAGCTTATTTGAATCAAAGATTCAAATTGAAGTTCAAACTATTATTTAAATAAGTGCATTAACATGTTCTTGATGTAAACAGCAAGTTAACTTGTTCAAACATGCATGAAACTAGTGCCATTGGAAAGATTGGATTTTTCTGTTCATTTTTCATATATAAATCTTTTCCATCTGAGCTATGGTTGATTTTATATGATTTTTAGAAGTTTTGGGTATTTTCTGGAATTTCCTGAATTATTTTAAATCTAAAAAAAATTCCAGAAAAACCTTTACTGCGTCAGCATGACATCATGCTGACGTTAGGCAGTCAACAGGGCCAGTCCAAGTCAAACCTGACCAGTGGGACCCACTGGTCAGTGTCACAGTTAACTAATTAACTAATTAGAATTAAATTAACACCTAAACTAGGTTTGACTTGCGGGCAGGGCCCACATGTCAGTGACCCAGGGGGTCAAACCCGTGGTCAAAACAGGTCCAACTCGCCGGCGTTTAGCCACCGGCGAGGCCAAACACGGCGGTGTGCTTCGGAAATCGCCTACGGTGCACGGCTCGAGCTGTGGCTAGGCGCGTTGGAAAGCCCTTGCTGTTGCGCGTCTGATGGTGGTGGTCGCCGGACCTGGGGTGGCCGGAGACGACGGCAATAAGCTCGACGGCGGCGACCGGCGTCGGGCGTGTGTGGAGATGCGGCTGCAGGGGCCTAGGCGATGCGTGCGTAGCACCTTTCGCATCTACGTGTTGCGGTGAGTGTGATGGACGGGTGCCAGTGACCAAATGGTCACCAGAGCATCATCGGCGGCGAGCATGGCGGCGGTGCGTGCGGGTGAGCTTTGTGCAGTGCGTTCCAGGGCAAAAGAGAGCCAACGGAGAGGGGGAGGATGAAGCTAGGCTCACAGGGGTTGCAGCAGGCGCCGGAGCGAGCTCGGGGGTGGTCGGAGCTGAGCGGGACGGCGAGAGGGATCTCCACGGCCGGAGTTGGGGAAGAAGAGGTCGGGGGCGTCTCCAGGGCGGGCGAGCGCTCGGGGCTCGGCCTGTTCGAAGCAGTCGAGGACGGCGGAGACGATGGACACCAAGGCGGGGCTCAGGGACGACGGTGGGCGTGGATTCTACGACGGTGCGAGCACGACGGCGTCGGCCATGGCGCGGGGAGAGCGAAGGAGAGGAACTGGGGAGAGGTGGAGGTGTCCACGGGGTCGGGGATGACGTGAACGACCGGTCCAGCCCTCCAGGACAGCGAGGGGAGGAAGCAGGGCGGCGGGTAGCTGCGTGGCGCGCCGTGCGGTCGCCGTCGAGCACCTGCCTGCCTGCCTGGCCGAGCCAAGCAGCTCGCTGCAGCGGCAGCTGGGCTGGGCCGGCAGGTGGGCCGGGTGGGGCGCCAGGTAAGCTTTTCTCTCTCCCTTTTTTTCTATTTTCTTTTCTGTTTCATTTCTTTTGTAGCTTTGTTCATTTAAATAAAATGCCAGAGCATTTTTGTAACTCATAACACTTGTCATACCTACTGTATATATTATGAACAGTAGGAAACATTATAGTTTATGATTATTTGAGCATTTAAAATATTTTATAGCATTTAAATGTCCAAATTCAAATACCATAAGATTTAATCCAAAGCCCTAGATTGTCCTAGAAAATTGTGCACCATTTTTGGCAGAGGTTTAAGACCAAGGCAGAAATGATGAACATTTTTGAAGGGCATTTTGGGTACATTGGAAAATATTTTAGCAAACCCTAGTTGTTAGGAGAGGGGTGCTGGGGTTTCTGTTAATCCCATTTCAAGTTTCTTTGAATGTAGACATGATGCACACTCTAGCTAGGTACTAAAGCAAGTGCTAACTAGGGATGTGACATTATATCATATTGCTTGAGTTTATCCCTCTACATCATTTCATCTTGCTTAAGGCATTACTCTGTTCTTATGAACTCAATACACTAGATGCATGATGGATAGCGGTCGATGTGTGGAGTAATAGTAGTAGATGCAGGCAGGAGTCGGTCTACTTGTCTCAGACGTCATGCCTATATACAATGATCATGCCTAGATAGTCTCATAATTATTCGATTTTCTATCAATTGCTCGACAGTAATTTGTTTACCCGCCGTAGAATTTCTCTATCATGAGAGAAGCCACTAGAGAAAACTATGGCCCCCGGGTCTATTCTCAACATATCAATCTACATCTACTTTACTTTTATCGCTTTTATTTGCTGTTCTTATAAACTAAAAATACCAAAAATATAAACTATCATCTCTATCAGATCTCACTTTCGTAAGTGACCGTAAAGGGATTGACAACCCCTTATCGCGTTGGCTGCGAAGTTCTTATTTGTTTATGGGGGTGCGAGGGACTGACGCGTGGTCTCCTACTGGATTGATACCTTGGTTCTAAAATACTGAGGGAAATACTTACGCTATTATGCTGCATCTCCCTTTCCTCTTTGAGGGAATACAATGCAAGCTGGAGAAGTAGCATGGGGCCAGGGTAACAACTTTGTATTATACCACATTTGAAGCAGGGCACAAAAACCACCTGTTCTGCGCCTAATGTGTAACGCGAAGCACTGACGCTCAAATTTGGCCGAGAAACAGGGAAACCGACATGTGGGGCACAGCTGTGAGGATGATGTGGCGCAGACTACTCCAATGGAGGAGCTGGCCCATGACCTCCTCGCCGCCTACAACCGTTCATGTGGGTCGTGGGGGGCAGCAACGTGGTGCGGCTCCCACACCCTCTGGACATGGCGACCACAGTGAGCGACACGCTCATCGTCGCAAGACACACTTGGCTTCAGGATGCCGAGGGTGGCGCTACCGTTGTGGCATGACCAGCAGATCAACACCCGGCTCATCAAGGATGCACGGGGTGCCGAAGTGCGCATGCGCCGAAGTGTGTGCGCGCTGCAATGCGTCCGTGGAGTGTTCTAGCGAGGACAACTACATCCCTAGGGCCTTTTTTGCCCGGTCGTCTTGCTTTTTCAATGACATGTGGGGATCGCATATGAGCAAAGAGTATCTCCAATGTTGCCACAACCGCAGCTGACTACCATGGCACACCAAACACCCTCGTCCCTCGTGTTGTCGCGCGCATGCGTTTCCAGCCGGCGCCAGCTGCCCGCATTCATGTCGTCCGTTTGTATTCCGTTATTAAGTAGTCTTGGTGCCCGAGGAACCAACTCCGGTGACTTAATGACGCACCCGGATGTTTGGCCTCACCGGAATGCACTACTTAAAGCGGCAACGCCCAGCTAAACTAGACACCATAGTGTATCCTACTACCTGACAGCACACCCACCATGACCGCGAGTGCGAACGCTCTGCGGGAAAGCTTGTCTTTGGGGACGAAGCTCGAGGCCACCGCCCTCACTCAAGTCTCCGCTCGCAATGCAATAGCGGCGTAGTTGGATGTGGACGCGACCGCACAAGCGTTGGCCACGCTGGTGGACGACGACGGGAGCACCGTCAGCCACGCGTCCTACTTGTCGCCGTCCAACGTTTGGTGGTCCATGTGGCAGGTGAAGCGACGGACCGTCCACATCCATCATCATCAGCCTCACGTCCATCGGCACCGCCGAGATCAGGGACTCCTCCGAGGATGAGTAGGGCATGGGACGCGGTAGGGCATGGTGTGCCAACTAGCCAGTCTGTCTCCCGTGTTCTACTCTTCCTCGCTGGAGACCGCACCTTCACTTCACCGGTCTTGAACCCCGCCCCCGTACATGGAGACGGCAGATGGAGGACGTCGGTCGCCGCCATAGAATAGGTTTAGGGTCGGGTTTCTTTTATTTTTTTGTCCTATAGAAGTTCAAAATGTAATGAAATTTTGCCGTATTTGCATGAATCTCGTCTAGTGTATATGAACTTTCACAATAATAGTAAGATATATTGTATGAAAATATATGGAATGATGATTCATTTTTGTGTATATAAACTAGGAAGGTTTGATCGGAGACAAAGCTAACATGCGAAGTAAATAAATACATAGTGTCTACATACACAATTTATCTTAGGCACTCCAAAAGTACGCCACTACACATTCACGCATTCCACATATTTCTACATCGACGGGAACCTATGAAAGGGTTAACGTAAATTGCTTGTCTCTCTCCCCCTTGATTTTCATAGTGGTGGGCCCCTCCCTCCCCCCAATCTCAAATCAACAACCCACACGTTTCACATTAAGTTAATTACGTAACTGGGATAATGTAGGTGTAGCATTACGCATCCTAAAAAAACAACTAAGTCAACCTCCCATCATATTGTGCGGGAAAAGACCAGGCCACGCCATTTTAGTCGGGATTACCGGATTACTAGTAGTAGTATCGATGGATTGCGCGAAGCACCATGCTTAAGAAAAGGAAAAAGGTGGTACACTCACAACACGCATGTCACAGTTGCATTACACCCCTCACACGGTCGGTCCTGCACACGGCTCACGCAAAACAGAATGCTCTTCATCTTGCCTCTTCACTAAAACGCGGGACCGCATTTGAAGAAACTAACCATGCGCCAAACTCCCCCGCCTACCGCGCAAAAATCCCCACCAAAAATTCCACCCAAATCCCAAATTCAACTGCCCTTCGGCCAACTAGCCAATAATATTCCCCAAACCCCCTCCTCCCCGACCCCCTCCACTCGATTCGCTCTGCCAAAGCCACCCTCCTCGCCGCTACAATACATTAGCGCCGCGGTTCGTCGAGGGGACGCATGGCGATCCTCTCGCTCCCATAATAAGCTCTTGTATAATGTCGTCCTCCAGCCGCACCACCACCACGGCGGTCAGCTTCTCCCACGGTACGCGCATTCTAGAGTGAGGCCCCATGCATGTCGGAGGAGCACTAAATGTTAGCAGATAGACACTGTTAATCTCACTGTTTGCCGAAATAGTTTACAGTCAATATGCTCTGCTTAAGAAGCTTCCTTACCCTATTTTGTAATCAATCTTCTTTGCTGAGATGCCATGCCACACCCAATTAGATGCTAAAATATCCTGCCATATATTTATTGTGAAGTAGATTGCCATGGCTGGTAGCCAATTTTTCTAGGTAAAATTGCTCGACACCATTTTATAATCGATCTTTGTTGCTCAGATGGACTTCGATTGTTGTGTGCTCAGCCTCATTGACTGTTGAAATAGCCTGCCATAATTTAGCACTCAAATATGTTTGCTGAATGAGCTTTACATATATTTCGTTACTTAGATTTGGTTGTCCACATATCTTGCCATAGCATTAGACATCGACCTAGGTATTTTTTTCTACACTTTATAAAAAAGCATATATGTTTTTCCTATAATATCTAGTAGACAAACTAATTTGTATGTCTAACAGATGGACAGGACTTGGATAACTTCTGCTCGAGGATTCTACGCTGCATATGTTGAGGGGGTTGAAAACTTCATGAACTTTATCAGAGCTGAGTTCGGTGGTCCAAAAAGATGTGCTCTGCCCGTGCAGCAGTTGTATGCATTCAGTTAGAAGACCCAATTCAACTGTGCAAAATCATCTACACTTGTATGGGATGTCGGTCACATATACTAGGTGGGTTCATCATGGTGAAGCTGTGAACGTCAATGTTACTAACTATGTGGAAGCAGCAGATCACCATCTTAATCTGCCTAATGTTCGGGTGGAAGAGGTGGAGGAGGAGGAGGTGGTGGCGGAGCCAGTGAGGTTGACCAACATGGAAACAATGCTATGAAATGCTCGCGCGTTTCGTGAACTTTCACCTATAGAAGAAAAATGGTGGGCCACATGTTGGAACAATGCAACGTGGCAGTCACCCTAGGAAATAAGCTGTCAGTATTCTCAGCTATGGTCACCTTTCTTCAGGTGAAGACATCTGAGCAGATGACCAACAAATCATTCGATGCGATGTTGGATGCTTTCCGCAAATCTTGCCCAGATGTGTTTGAGCTACCGCACACCTATAGTAAAATGAAGAATTTCCTTCGTGCAATTGGAATTGGATATGATATGATCCATGTTTCTAAGAATAATTGTGTTCTGTTCCGGGTGGATTATGCCAACTTAAGTGAATGCCCAAAATGCAAATCATCAAGATGGAAAGATGGCGATGTTGTGAAGAGGATTCCTCATAATGTTCTGATACATTTTCCAATTATGCCAAGATTGTAGAGGTTGTTTCATGATGCTGAAACAAGAGAGGATGTACTGTGGCATTCTAGGAACCAGGAGTACAGAGATTAGAATGTAATGAGCAATCCTTCTCATGGTAGTGACTGGAAAAGCTTCAATCAGAAACACAAAGAGTTTGCTGTTGTCCCGAGAAACATGAGACCTGGCTTAGCTACAGATGGATTTAACCCATTTGGCCACCCGAGTGCCACATATAGCATGTGGCTAGTGCTTGTTATCCCTTACAACATGCAACCAAATGTCCGCACCAAAGAATCAAACTACATGATGGCCTTTCTCATCCCAGGTCCAAAAAGTCCTGGAAAGGATTTTGATTTATTCATGGAGCCTCTTGTGGAGGAACTTCAACAGCTATGGAGGGGTGTTCTCACTCAAGACCTATATAGCAGCCCAACAGCTGATTTCTTTCTGCGTGATGTTACAATTTGGTGCATCCATGATTATCCAGCTTTGGGCATTATGTTAGGACGAACGACACATGGTGATAATTCATGTGTTTGCCCTGATAAGAATCTCCTGCCATGCACAATACTTAGCAAGATCTGTTACATTGGACACCGTCGTTTCCTTGCCAAGGACAAGGCGTGTCCTACAAAATACCACAGACATGTGTTCAATGCTAAGCATGAAAACCTTGATGCGCCAAAGAGGCTCGCCGGCTATGAGTTGCAAGTGAAATCAGAGAAGGTCAGGCATATTACACAAGGAAATAATCCTGATAATGGTAGCGGGAAAAGGAAGCATGGCAGGGTAGATGAGAGATTATTGTTTACCCGCAGGTCCATTTTGTGGGACTTGAAGTATTGGAAAGATTTGGATCTGCAGCATAATCTCGATCTGATGCACATCGGGAAAAATATATGTGACAACATTATCGGCACACTTCTAAATATTGAAGGCAAGATGAATGATACCTTAAAATCTAGGATTGATTTGGCACACCTAGGTATCATAAAGGATTTGCAGGTGGAACATGATGGTGCACCACGGGATACGGCACCAGCTGTGTCCATCTTGGACAAGTTAAAAAGAAAAGAATTCTGCAACGTGTTGTCACGTGTGAGATTCCCACATGGATTTGCTTCCAACTTTGAAAGGAGAGTCAGTGTAGATGGGAACAAGGTACAAGGGTTGAGAACACATGACTGCCACGTCCTACTTCAAAGGGTTTTACCTAGTATCCTTAGAGGATTGGGCCGCCCTAACTTATACCGAGCAGTTGTAGAGTTGGGAAATTATTCAGGGAATCCTGGAGTAGAAATATCAGGATAGATGCTTTGGAGCGCCTTAGAGACAAGATACTAACTATCCTATGCGGCCTTGAGAATATATATCCTCTAGCCTTCTTTGATGTGATGGTGCATTTTGCTATTCATCTACCTGATGAGGCACTACTTAGAGGTCTAGTACAGTATGGCTGGATGTACCCTATTGAAAGGCGGCTAGGAACTTTCAAGGGCTATGTTAGGAACAGAGCTAGACCCGAGGGTTCCATTGCAGAGGCCTACATTGCTACAGAAGCGTTGATATTCTGCTCAAAATACACCGAAATATCTTATCATCTTAGCAAAGAGGTGGGTGAAGACAGTCCCGAACTAAGTACCTAAAGATTGTTCTATTTAAGTTACATGGAAGAGTCGACAAGGCGACCAACCTAAAGATTTGGACAAAATGGTTTGTTATGTGTTGAATAACTGTCCTGAGATTCTACCTTATAGCGAGTAAGTGGTAAGTAATGCAGCTTATACATCGTAATCTACTAAACTTACAGCACATTCTTATATATTTAAATGTTTGACGCGATCACTATGTTGTGCAACATCTACAAAAAGGAGTTACTTTCGCAAAATGCAAGAAACATTGACAAACTGTTTATGGAAGGATTTGCGAAATGGTTCAAGAGCCATGTAAGCTTTTGAATTGCACGGTCCGTTTTTTTAATATATTGAGTACATAAGATGATCATCTTGTCTATTTTCTAACCATAGGTTAAGAAGATGCGGGAGGATGTGCATTCAGTTAATGATTCCCTTTACGCACCAGCAATGGGTCCTGATACTCGGGTAAGACATTATGAATCTTGCATTGTTGGGGATGTGCACCACAACACCCTTGCACGCGACAAAGGCAGGAAGACACAAAACTGTGCCATCATGAGCACAAATACATACGGCAAAGAGACAACTAAAATGTATGCTAACATAACAGACATTGTTCAGTTGCAGTATATCTCCAGTTTCGAGGTTCATCGGTGTGTGGTTATGTTCTGCTGTCATTGGTATAACCTGTTTTGCAGGATTGCAAAACCCAGAGATGATGATTATTTCAAATCCATCAATGTCAAGGCGGCGTACCAGACCGACGAGCCTTTTATTTTTGCAAATAAAGCAACACAGATATTTTTCTTGGAAGACACATATGCACATAGCAATGAATGGAAAGTACTGCAAATGTTTGAGCAGAGGAATTCGTTTAATGAAGTTGCACAACAAGATGATGCTTACACTACTCCTGATGCAGAAGATTCCACAGATGTTCCTAATATCTTTGATAACCATCACATCAATAACGCCGGCGAAAAGATTGCCTGTCGGGTTGTGGACATACGAGAGTTGATCAATAAGACACCAACGTTCGAGGCCACTGAGGATGAAGAAGAAGATGGCACTGGGGGAATTATGATTCAGAATGATACACATGGTGAAGTTGTTGACGCTGTTGCTGGGAATGATGATTAGATTGCTTTTATCGTATTTACCTATGAGAAGACGACTTTTTATTTACTATGTGAAATTGTGTTTGCTATGACAACTATAACCTGATGAAGTTGTTGTTTAGTATTTTGCTATGAGAACATCACTTATTATGTATGTTGATTTGTGTTTCGTGATTGTCTGACGACTTAAACATGATGACATTGTCGTTTAGTTGTACTCATATTTGGCTGCGAAACTTGTATTTGATGACATAGTTTGCCGTTGGACTGCAATTTGCTCGACGTCTTCGAATGGGAACAAAGCTGACCCGACACGGCCTTTGCTAATTTATTTATTTATTAGCAAAAGGGCCTTTGCTATTTATTTACTTACGAGCAAAAGGGGATACCCCTGATTTCTGTTAATAGAAATCTTTAAATGTTGACAACACTACCCCCAGCCTGCTAAACAGGTTTCATTCATTAGTAGTTTCAGCAAAGTGCTCATGTCATAGCCACTAAATACATCCCGAGTGCTACATACACTACAAATAAAGAGACAATCATCCTACAAAGCACAACGATCTTGCCCATTATCTTCACAAGCTCTTTCATCTCCTCATTGTTGTCAAGGCCATTAAGCAGCTGCTGCTTGGCCATGATCAGATGAACTACATCTTTAACCTTCTGCTCTGCATCTTCCTCTTCTGTCGTTCCTTCAGTTACTTGTCCAACACCCCAACCTGCTGCTATGGGGATTCCTCGGCTAACCAAATAATCAGCGTAGTTCCATTCCCCCACATTGGCAACTTCCCAAAAATACAAATCACACGAATCTTTCCTTTTCTGCATGAATCAAATTGGAAGATCGTCAATGAAACTATTAAAATCAGCAACTGAAAGCAGGCGCAAAACACTTACACGTATTATTACCCCATGATTCGAGCATTTGTAGAAGACTCGGACAGGGTTGAGGATTGTACTTGAGACGCGAGGATGCCTCTGCGTGAGTTGCAGCTGTGGAACCACACCAACGGCAGCGGGTTGCGATGAACATCCGGCTGCGGTGGAGTGTGCCGGCGGGGGTGTGATGAGACCCACAGGCAAAGTTACGGGTGGCGACTTGGCGCATATCTGGTGGACGAGCCGCCAACGGACATGGTTGTTGCGGCCGGAGCTTCTGATGCTAGGTAGAGAAAGTAGAGAAGAGGAGAAGCGAATGTTGGATATGCCACTTTCATTACTTGTGTAGCATAGCACCATATATAGTCGTAGTCTAGGTTTGGATTCAAACCAGCTACAGGAGGATGTCTCTTTTTTTCTAAACCTCTGCAACGTCTCTTTACTAGCTTGTTCTGTACGCCTTCTCAAGTCTTTGATTTTCGGGAATGTCATGTGGCGAACATTCTCTGGGGAGAGGATGGTGAACGAACGCATTTTCCTGGAAGTTTTAGTTGTGACACAAGATCAAATGATGGCAGTTTCGGGAATGTTATCTGGCGAACGAGCCCAGATTTTCTTTTCTTCCTATAAAAAAGTATGCTACGTGTTGTTGGTTTAGTGAAAAAACGATTGTGCCAACCTTGACCGTAGGATTCACATTCAACATCTATCGTGTTTCTTCAGTCTCTTCTTCCTCCAGCCGCAAAAGCCAAACCAGCACCGATGGAACTGCTCCCACAGCACAATAACCAACGGAGGCCTACTTGATTTTTGACGCCCTGCTGGGCCTAAAATATTTCAAGACGAGGAGGGATGCATTCGGCTTTCCCAAAAAATGGACTATAAGTAATAAGATATGGGTTGTAAAAAAATACAGCAAACATGCAATTAGTTCCAAATTACTTTTTTCTTTCCGATTTTGATATTTTAAATTTCATTGTTTTTGTGCGGGTAAAATTTCATTTGATTTTACATTACGGTACGTTAATTTTTTTAAATTAATTTGAATCTGGCTAGAATTTCGGGCGGTATGTTGTTTGGGACAGATTTGGAGGCTGACTTGCGGGTCTACAAGGTCGACTTGTACAAAAGGCTTTGTCCACTTAGTCGACAAACGATTCTAGCAGCAGTGACCGTTGGATTGTTAATCCTACGGCCGAACTGGTTCTTCAACCTCTATTCTTGTTGCTCCGGCCGCCCAAACCAGCGCCGGCCGTACTTCTTGTTGATGCCTTGTGATGGCCTAGCTTATTAGGGATGATAGAATACTCATATCAATAAGGAATTCCTTCTTTTCCGGGAGCCCATTCGTATAGAACTCCAAAGTTAAGCATGCTCAGCTTGGAGTAGTTTCAGGATGGGTGACCGACCGGGAAGTTGCTCTCGGATGCGCACGAGTGAGGACAAAGTGCGCAGAAAAGACTAGTATTGATATGCGAGGCCAGTCTAGATCCCGCCAGGAGTAACGACCGCCGGCGGGTGCGTCCGGGGCGGTACAAGTTGGCATCAGAGCCGACCCTCGCGGTTACACGGATGTTTGCGGACAGGTGCTCGGTCATGTTATTGATGACGTTTGTGACCCGTCGTGGCACACGGCATGGCACATGTGCCGGACTGGAAGCACATACGTATGTGCCAAGAGGGAACGTTCCTGTGGCCCGACGAGGACGTCAGTTCCTCTGAGTGAGGGTGTATGTGATGGCCTGGCTTATTAGGGATGATAGAATACTCATATCAATAAGGAATTCCTTCTTTTTCGGGAGCCCATTCGGATAGAACTCCAAAGTTAAGCGTGCTCAGCTTGGAGTTGTTTCAGGATCGGTGACCGACCGGGAAGTTGCTCCCGGGTGCGCACGAGTGAGGACAAAGTGCGCAGAAAAGACTAGTATTGATATGTGAGGCCAGTCTAGATCCCGCCAGGAGTAACGACCACCGGCAGGTGTGTCCGGGGCGTTACATGCCTCCCGTGGCCACCGGTGGTGCCGCGCCGGCCTAACTGCCCCACACTACACCCATCGCTGTGCTGGCCATCCCTCTACGTACCAACAGTTCCTGTTATTCTCCGGTGACGGCAGACAAACTAGTAAACCCTTGTACCCCCTCCATGTGGGAAACAACTGCCGAGTCTTCTCCGGCTTTGGGTCGTTCCCTTCCCAGGCCTCGCTGTCTTCCACCGCTCCGGTGCTCTCGATGCGGAGTGGTCAACGTGGTCAACGAACGACATCCATTGGAAGTGGACTATATGTGGAGAGGATGATAGTTGGGTCCATGGCCGCACGCAAGGAAGTGCCACCTTATCACACGCAAAATAATGATTCCTCCTCCTAACAGCGGGGACCCCCCAGAAGGGCCCCTCTATTTCACAAAAAAGCATTCCTCCCGTTGACAGCTGGGACCCACCAGCTATATCTTCACATGCAATAAAGTGCCTCCTTATTACGCATAAAAATGAATAGCCCCGCTACTAGGTGGGACCCACCATATTTGGAGGCCGACTTGTGGGCCTACTAAGTTGACGCGGATGCAAGGTTTTGTCAACTTAGTCAATAAAAATGACTATAGCTGGGGTGACCGTACGATGTCCATCCAACGGCCTTTGTTCTTCTTCAACCTCTGGTCTTCTTGCTCCAGCCACACAAACCATCGCGGGCAGTGCCACCTGCTCCTACCTCCTGTGGCCGGTTGTGCTGCCGCATAGGCCTCACCGCCCCCTCCTATAGCAATTGTTGGTAAGGCCATCCCTCTACTCACCCACAACCCCTGTTATTCAGCGGCGACGGCAGCCTCCAACCGCAGCCGAACCGGTCAACCCTCATACTCCCCTGTGCATGGCAATCCACTACCGCGTCTTCCCCGGCTCCGCATCATCCCCTTCCTAGGCCTCGACGTCATCCATCACCTTGGTTCTCTTGACACGGCATGGTCCACATGGTCAAGGAATGACTTCGATCGGAAGAGGACTGTACGTGGAGATGCTGATAGCTGGGTCCACGGCCGCAGCAAGTAAGTGCCTCCTTATTACATGTAAAATAACTAGCGTGTCAACCCGCGCATTTGCGCGGCTAGAATTTTATTATATACTCCCTCCATTAAAAAAATATAAGGTGTGTTAGTTTTCAAAAAGTCAAATGTGTGCTTGTTTGACCTTGTTTTAGAAAAAATGTATCGACATCTACAATACCATATTTTTATCATTAGATCCATCATGATAAGTATTTTTATATTTTCTTTATTTTGTATTGTAGATGTTGATATTTTTGTTTTATAATCTTGATCAAACATACATAAGTATGACTTGTATAGAAACCAATACACATTATATTCCAAAATTAATTGATGGAATATTGTTTATTCTTTCCACAACCATGTGTTGGCCTTTTAGCATTTGCTTTTATGTGTGCGGAAACCAACATATATAGTATCATCGAATTATCATTAGTTACTTGCTAGATGTTGATATTTTGTTTTATAATCTTGATCAAACATACATAAGTATGACTTGTATAGAAACCAATACACATTATATTCCGAAATTAATTGATGGAATATTGTTTATTCTTTCCACAACCATGTGTTGGCCTTTTAGCATTTGCTTTTATGTGTGCGGAAACCAACATATATAGTATCATCGAATTATCATTAGTTACTTGCTACTAAAATTAGTTGTAGAATAATGGGTCATAGAATATGTTATGTTAATTCTAACTTGTTAATGAAATATGATAATATGGAAAGAAAACACTTTTTGTTACTATTATTGCATGCATTGAGGCCTCCCTGGGCGTATTTACATTATTTAAGTATATGTATATTGTTTATTTCACTATTTCCTTATTACCTGTCAAGTTTTTTGCCCTATTTCTTGCGTGATTGATATCGTCCACCCCGTCACAAATATATAGATTTACCTGATTAATAACAATTTCCATGTAGAAACTATTTAGGGAAGGAGAAGGTTCTTATATAAATTAACAAAAAAGTTTGATATATAGTACCAAATGGATTGTTTCAAAATGTGCATATATTAATGCTTCAAGCACGTGTAAATTTGCATAAAATAAATAAAATGTTTATGATTGATTTTTTAATGCTTTATAGAAAACAAACTTGCAGTCATTAAAACTTATGAGATTTACACGCACACAGAAGAGGAACATGAATAAATGTTTTCAGAAGTTTGGACATTTCAAAATATATTATTGTTACAGTGTTACTTGGGAGCTTATCCACTTTTGAGATTGTTGCACTTTTGAAACGGAGGCAAAAGATACCTAGAAAGAGAAGAGAAGACCAATGTGACCCGTAGAAAAATTAATCACGTCTGGTGTGCTGCAGTACTATGCAATGGCTCCTTTTCTCGAGGTCCTGTTGGAGCGGGTGGTGATGCCCATGCCGGCGTCACATTGGCCGATGCTTCCCATCTCGGCGGGTGCGATCCTTGCTGGCCCACTTCAGACACAACCGAGCTGCTGCAGCTGGTACTCGGCTACTCACTTTTCTCGTATGCATTGCAAACCTGCTGCACCTCTAGCTCCACCATGCACTGTCACATCAGCTGAGTTTCATAGCCGGACGCCGACCACCGTAGCCATCACGCTTTGCAGCTGCACGATGCCCTCGCTCAGCTGTTGTCAGTTGCCTCCTGCGAGCACCCATGCTCCAATCCGACTCTTCGTCTCTCTCTGCACCATAACGCTTCTCCTGCCCTGACGGTGCTTGTGGTACTCATTGTAGAGCTTGTGGAAGCAATTGCTATCCGAGTCGGTGCACCCACAATCCTATCAAAGCCGGCCATGCTTTAGCAGGAGCTTCTCTGTTTCCACGGTGACGACGGTGCACTGGACACAGTTTCGCCGATGTCGAGTAGCATGTTGGTTCGACAGCAGCGGCAAGGGCATTGAGGCGGACGGAAATCATGGAAAGTGGAGGCCCATTGCGAGCTGCGAGATGATGACGTCAGTGTTAGCCTCTGCCAGGGTGTCGTCGTTGAGGTTCTGGTGCGTCAGGATCGTCAGCCTCGTTAGATTTTCCACTTCTCGGTGAGAATGATAGCCTCTTTCCACAGCATTACCATGGGGTCTTCGTTGTCCTTTCGTTGCTCCTGTCGTCTCAGCGGCATCTTCTCCGGAACGCCGATGAGGTTCTTCCTCAGTTCAGTGGAGGTGGATAGCTTCTGCCGCGATGCCGATGCCGATAGCACTGCGTGTTACCCTGGGTTCGCGGGTGCTCTTCGTGGAGGGGAGGCCGTATTCTTCTTTGTACGTTACGATGGAAACTCTTTTTTAATGAAAAAAGTATGTTTGCCTAACGTACGTAGGAAGGAAACTATTCCATTTTTCCTTTTATTAGTATTCTTTTCTATTCTGTCGGGTCTTTCACTGTTACACATATTTATATGTGTCATGACACGTATCAATAGTCTTGCGTAATTGTCGAATCTTTTTCTGTTAGTATGTTACATAAAACTTTTAAATCTCAGCCATTATTATCCCAATCAAACGGCCGAAATAATTTTGACATATGTGGACGAATGTGATGCCTTGTTTGACTTCTGTTTTATGTATATAATAGATTATTCCTGCCCTGACAACGGGGACCCACCGGAAGGGCCTCTGTATTTTGCGGAAAAAAAAATGTTTCCCACTGTTAGCAGGGACCCACAAGTTATATCTTCGCACAGAAGGAAGTGCCTCCTTATCCTCCCTTGACAGCTGAGACCCACATAGTCGAAGCATATGTAGGGTTGTTTGTCTGGTCGCAAACTTGCACGTACATACTAGTCGATCGGTCTGTCTGCAATGATGAACCGTGGCCGAGCAAGCAGCGGCACGTGTAGTAGTAGAGCCCCCGACGTAGCAGTTCTGTCAGTCCAGTCAAAATCGTGTACACATACGTACAGCCAGATGCCAAAAAATACGGCCACGTACATACATACGGGCGGGGTCTCGAATGCCTACTCGCGCATACGTATAGCTAGGGCTCGTGTACATGGAGAGGCAACGGACAGCAGCAATGGCATCCTATTCATCGGCAGCGAACGGCCGGGTCGGAACGGAGAAACAGCATTTTGTTCATCGGGAGGCAACGGAACACATCGTGTTCATCCGGAGACAACTGGCTTGGATGGAATAGCCGAAACCTGGTGTGGCGTACCACAAAATGGAGGGAAATGGCCTTCTGCTGGAGCGCGTATGGTCGAAACAGGGTCATGTTCATCGGGAAAGGTCTAGCGTACCGCAAAACAGAGGAAACCGCCTTCTGCTCGAGCGGCTACGGTCGAAATGGGGTCCTGTTCATCGGTAAGGGTCTGGCATACCGTAAAACGGAGGAAACAGACTTGGGTTGGAGTGCTACGGTTGAAACGAGGGTCCTGTTTATCGAAAGGGGTGTGGCGTACCGCAAAACGGGACTCCACGGGCTACTGTTCACCCACCGTCAACTTCCTCCAGCCTCCACCTACACTGTTCATCCACCACGTCTTCCTTTCCCTGCACCGGCTACTGTTCAACTAGCCCTCCACCGGCTACTATTCAACTAGCCCTCCATGGGGTCCTGTTCATCCACCCCTAACTGGTTCGGCTGTGGCAGCCTCCTCTCAGGGTCCTGTTCATCCAGCGGCAACTGCCCACTACTACTACCAAGGGGTCCTGTTCATCCAATCCCAACCACGTACGCCTCGACTCGTTCAACCAACCCCACGTTCATTGTTGATCAAAAGGCATCAGGTTTGATCGGCTTCGGTAAGTAGCATAAGTGATCGACCGTGTTCAGTTAGTAGTGAAGAAGTCGATCAGGTTCAGTTAGCAGGGAATGGATCGATCGCTCAGGTTCAGTAACGTAGCTAGTGGAATCGCTCGGGTTCAGTAAGAGAATGCCTCGCTCCGGTTCAGTTAGAGCCCAACGCCTCGCACATACACGCGATGTGTATGAGAGAAACACACAAACCTCTGTGCATCGCTCCGCCCCGACCACCCACCATAACAGGGAACTCCTCGAAATTTCCATCGCCCTTGCTTCTACCATGATTTTTCCGTCATGGACGGCCCAAAGAATGTCATGCAGGTGCGTCCCAGGCCCGCCCATGACGAAAAGCCCATTTTATGTCATGATTTTTTGTCATAGAAGTAGGATCCCACCAAATCTATGATGATACCGGGTTTTGTCACAATTATCGTCATAGAAGTGTCATAAGCATGACAGGAAAAAAGTCGTTTGGGCTAAAATGTCACGGATATGTCTCATTTTCTTGTACATGGTCACCACTGGGGTTTTCTCTCCATTTTAATTAGAAAAATAATAATAAACAACACAATTATATTCGTGGCCATTGAATGCATGATATACGACCTTTGAATCACTGCCTACTCACCTTCCTCAAAACAATAGGAACCGCCAGATGGAGCATCAATGTCTCCTAATTCATCTATCTTGTCACATAAGTTTCGACCGCATCGAGAAGGAACATGTAAAAAAATTACCACCGCTCCTCCCAGTTCCCATGTACTATCAGATAACCGCTCCTCGATTTCTCATCTGGTTTCCCCATTTTCTCTCTTATTCTTGACTTCTTGAACCACACAGAGCTTCATCGGTTATCTCAGAATAAAAAACTAGATGATGGATGCCGGCGGGACCCTCGGTGAAGCTGGTATCGGATTCAGGGGCTCTACAAAACCCTACTAGGTCTGAACTCTGGGGTGCGTCCGAAGAACTCAACCTTGCATATCTACCTACTCACCAACTCACGGATTTATTATGATAAACAGGAATGTAAAAGAGACACGAGGAAGTTTATCCTGGTTCAGGCCAGTGAGTGGCCCTACTCTAGCAGTGTGGTGGACTAGCCTCGAGATGGGCTGTGGATGAACTAGTACAATGGACGAACAACCTCCGGAGGTGTGTTCTTGCCTGGTGGTGGAGAGGAAGGTCTGAATGATCTATTCTCCGACCCCTCGATCCCCTCTCTATGGTGGTGGCTACCCTATATTTATAGTGGCCTAGGTCCTCCTCCCCCAAAATGTTGGCGGGAAGGGATCCCACAAT
This sequence comes from Secale cereale, assembly GCA_902687465.1. Classification (NCBI taxonomy): domain Eukaryota; kingdom Viridiplantae; phylum Streptophyta; class Magnoliopsida; order Poales; family Poaceae; genus Secale; species Secale cereale. The sequence goes on from LR738714.1 coordinate 342,799,779, forward strand.
GGCCAAATTTGAAGGGAGACAACTAGTATATCTTATCCTAACTAAAGGTGGTCTTCGCCTGCAATGCCTCTGATCCTGACGCCATGGTGGGCTCGGTGATGACCTCCGTCTTGGCAGTCTTGGTCTTCTAGCATGGAAATGGAAACCTTTGGCAGATTCCTCGGGACTCTGCGCCTAAGCCTGCTTCCTAAGCACGAAAGAGGAAACTGTTGTACTACGCCCGCTGGTGCCCGCCTGGCCTTGGTCGTTATGGCTTGCGTCATGCAAACCTTGTGAGGTGGTGGGGTTGCATAGACTTCTCCGCTCCTCAGGAGCCAGCCAGACGAGGCTTCCCCTTCCGGAGGTCGTGGTGTCGTCCACCCCGCGAGGCCTGTCCCCTTGCGAGGGTATGGAGTGTAGATGCTAAAGATGGGCCATACCAGGCCTGAAAAGGAGCCACGTCGTGGGCCGCGGGCAAGCAAGTTTGGGTACCCTGGTCCCCATAACACGGACAATAGCCCCCGAGCCCAAGGCGTGCTCCGACTTGGCTTTGAGGAGAAGCCAAAGGGCAAGGGCGAAGCACCATGGGCCCCAATCGCTTGTGGACCTGGCCGACGCGTGGCGCCTGGATTGAACGTGGGCGTCTCCACTTCCCACGTTGCCTCGGCAACCGTTCGATTTGACTGGAGCTTGCTGCATGCAGAAAAAGGTCATCATTACCTATGATCGTGGGGGCTGACGGTTTGCCTCCCTCTTGCTATAAATGGGGAGGGGCTGAGTCCCCTTCGCTCATCTTCATCTCCTTGCTGCCTGCTTCTTCTTTCTTCTCCACCTTCACGCTGTGTTCATGGCACCGATTCGAAGGTTCTCCATGGCAGAGAAAGGCAAAGCTCCTACGGAGGGGACCGGGCCACTCCCGCCGAACAATAGGCATGGCCACTCTAGTGACGCCGCCGGAGGGCTTGAAGTGACGCGGCCTTGGCTGGAACGGCCGCCGCCTGGCTTCCCGTTCCCTTGTATGTGCAAGGCCAAGGGGGGGAGGGAGACGCGCACCTTCGCCTTGGAGGTGACCGCAGAGGACCAGCCGTGGCCGGGCGGCTGGCCCGCAATGGTGCCCACGTCGAGGGTACTTCTCGGGAGTTTGTGGTGTGGACGGCGATACCACTGCCTTCTTGGATTTGGCTCCCGAGGTTCTTCGCGGAGCTGATGCCACCGAGGGGTCCTGCTGCGTTGTGGTTCCAGCATGCTGGGTGTTGCAATCTGGCCTCCGAGGCGGAGGTCTAGGTTGTCCCCCCAGCCGGCGTTTTCATGACTCGAGGATGGGGCGAAATTGCCCTCGCTTGTCGTCCTGAAGGAGCCTCCATCATTCACTTCGAGTACGATGGAGCCTACACGCTCTTCTTCAAGGTCTTTAGTGAAGATGGCCAACGCCCGGAGTGCTGCCCTGGGAGGAGCAGCCCATGTGACATGGCCGCAGGCACTAAACTTGCCCTTGTCCTTGTCAGCAGCTCCTCCACATGCAGTGAACCGCCAGAGCCCAGCGACGATCCCGAGACCATCGATCATGACAGCTACGAGCCTCTGAGCTCTCGTCGAGCCCGCAACAGGGCGCGAGCGTCCGTCCGGCGCTGCCGGTGACATTCTTGGACATGCTCTCCTCGGGTTCCTTCTTTTGTTCCCTGTGCGGAATCATGTCGAGCCCCGAGGGGGCATGTAAAAACCGAAATGCTTTCGCTTTAATGTATTCGCTTTTTTCTTAATGTTGCGATCTCATATCTCGCTTGGGCATCGCCCCTTTTCCGTTATCGAGATAGCTTGATGCTGTACGCTGATAGGATCCAGTCCGCGGGCAGGCTTCAGCCGTTGCTGGTATGCCAGGTCACGATGCCGTGGTCAAGGCCAGGAGGTGAGGGGCCCGAGATCCAGTAAGAGCCCCGATGCGCGATGATCGAGAGGTCCCCTTTAGCATACAAGCGGCTCCCTAGAGGCCGAAAAAAGGAGAACAACATTGCCCAAGCGGGGCCGCGAGAGGAGAGAAGAGAAACGTCCGGCTGTGAGGTCTTCGGGGTGGCCGTGACAAGAACCCTCATCGATGAAAGCGCCGGCCTCAACATCCTCTCTCCCGAAGCCTTCGGTCATCTGCCTGTGTCTTACAGGAAGCTCCTTCCCACCAAGCCCTTCTCGGGGGTCGCGGGCTCGGCCGTTCCGCTCGGCCAGATCTGCCTTCCGGTCATCTTCGGCACACCAGCTAACTACCGGACCGAGCTCATCGAGTTTGACATTGCGCCCATCCACCTGCCGTACAACGCCGTCCTCAGCTTCCCAGCTTTGGCGAAGTTCATGCAGGCGACTCACCCCAGCTACAACACCGTCAAGATACCCGAGAGCAGCGGCGTCATCACCATCAAAGGGGACCCCCAAGGCCGCCTTTGAGGTCGTGGGGCGCGCTTACAAGGTCGCCGCTGTCGCAGCTCACCCAGGGGCGAAGGGGGCTCCGGAACCTCCGGAGGCCGCGCCTGCCAAGAAGAAGCAGCTCTTTTCTCAGGACCCCGCCGAGACAACGCAAGTGGCCACCGACGAAGAAGGCTCAGGAGCCACCTTCACCATCGGCACAGGCATGGATCCAGAGCAAGAGGCGGCGCTGGTCTACTTCCTCAGGGCCAACAAGGATGTGTTCGCCTGTAAGGCCGCATATTTGGTCGGGGTGCCTAGGCATGTCATTGACCATCACCTCACGGTGTGCCCCAACGCGCTCCCTATCAAGAAGAAGGCGCGCAGACAAGCCCCGGAGAAGCAGGCCTTCATCGTTCAGGAGGTTAGGAAGCTGGAGGAAGCAGGTGTCGTACGGGAAGTACGGAGTGGTTGGCCAACCCCATCATTGTCCCGAAGAAAGGAGGCAAGGAACGCATGTGCGTCGACTTCACAAGACTCAACAAGTTCTGCCCTCAAGACCCCTTCCCTCTTCCACGCATCGACCAAATCATGGATTCAACGGCTGAGTGCGACTTACACTGCTTCCTAGACGCCTTCTCGGGCTACCACCAAATCAAGATGGCGGTAGAAGACATGGAGAAGACGGCATTCCTAACCCCATGTAGGGTCTACTGCTACGCCTGCATGCCTTTTTGGGCTGAGGAACGTGGGCGCCACCTTCCTGCGCCTGATGCACATCACCCTCGGCTCTCAGCTCGGAAGGAATGCAGAGGCCTACGTCGATGACATCGTGGTTAAAACCAAGGAGGCCACGACCCTCATCCAGGACTTAGAAGAATCATTCGCCAACCTACGCAAGGTGAAGTTGTGCCTCAACCCGGAGAAGTGCGTATTTGGCGTACCCTCCGTCAAGTTGCTAGGGTTCCTGGTTTGGCACCGGAGCATTGAGGCTAACCTGGAGAAGATCAAGGCATCGAGAAAATGAGGCCGCCCACAAACCTAAAGGAAATGCAGAAGCTCGCCGGATGTGTGACATCCCTGGGGCGCTTCATCTCCAAGCTCGGGGAACGCGCCCTCCCGTTCTTCAAGCTCGTGAAGAAAAAAGGGCCCTTTGAGTGGACTCTGGAGGCCGACGCCGCCTTCCGGGATCTCAAGAAATACCTCACCAGCTCGCCGGTTATGGTAGCACCACGACCCTTGGAGCCCATGACACTCTACCTCGCCGCAACGCCTCATTCCGACAGCGCAGCACTAGTCGTGGAGCGTGAGGAAAGGCTCTGGAGCCCATGGCCACCGGGCAGCTCGGCACCTTCAGGACTCGTGCTTCCCCCCGTTGCGGCCTCAGGGGCAGATTCGACTACGGGCATTGACGGCCCCACGACTCAGCAAGAAGCTCCTAAGGTTCCTGAGACGCTAGCGGACCCTACCGCGCCGACCCTCGTGGAGCACCCGGTGTACTTCATCAGCACAGTACTATGCGACGCGCGTTTGCGCTACCCGATGCCCCAGAAGCTGCTCCTGGCGCTCCTCGTCGCCTCCAGAAGTTGCACCACTTCTTCCTAGGCCACCCCATCAAGGTCGTCTCGTAGTATCCCCTCGAGAAGGTGCTGCAGGGCCCGAATGTCGTCAGGTGGGTCGCCGAGTGGAATATCGAGCTTCAAGCGTTCCAGCTGGAATTCAGCACCACGCGCGTGATCAAGGGAGCAGCTCTGGCAGACTTCATGGTGGAATGGACTCACGCGCCGGAGCGAGGGGTCAGCGAAGACCGCTCTCTGGCCCCCGGTGATGAAGCCCCAGACGGATGGGTAGTTGCGCCTTCTCACGCCTCGGCGCGGGGGCTAGCGCGTCGTGTTGGTATGTCCCACTCAGGATAACTTGTACTACGCTGTGCAGCTCTGTTTCCAGCAAGGCGAGAAGGTCTCCAACAACATCGCCGAATACAAGGGCTTAATTGTCGAACTCAATGCCGCCGCTAGCGTCTCACCATCAGGGGCGATTCGCAACTCCTCGTCGACTTCTCCAACAAGAAATACAAACCCAAGGACGAGCACATGGGGGCATATCTGGAGGAGGTGCGTAGGATGGAGAAGCGATTCCATGGGCTGGAGGTGCAGCACATACCAAGAGGCACCAACAAAGAAGCAGACGACATCGCCAAACGAGCCTCCATGCGAGAACCTCAAAGGCCGGGCGTCTTCGAGGAATGGCTGCTCAAGCCGTCGGCGGCACCACCAGCCACTGAGCCAGCCTCCCCTTAGCAGGGGTTACCAGCGGCGCCTCCCGATGGCGCCACGCCCTGCGGGCCACCCTTCGGAGCCCGCCTGCTGCTCGCCGCTGAACCCAAGGATGGTTGCTGGACCCATCCTGCTTAGCACAAGGATGAAGATGCGTAGCATGTCGTCCAACAGGCCTCAGCTTACTGTATACAATACGGAGGACTCTACGGGCGGCGCCCCAACGATGTCTCGTTGAAATGCATCTCGAGGAAGCAAGGGCGCGAGCTGCTGGCTGACATCCACGTTGGAGACTGCGGCCATCACTCGTCGTCCCGCACCCTCGTGGGCAAGGCCTTCCGCAGCGGCTTCTACTGGCCCACGGCGCTCAACGACGCCACAGAGCTCGTGCGAGCTTGCGAGGCGTGTCAGTTTCATGCCAAGAAGATCCACCAGCCGGCGCAAGGCCTCCAGACGATTTCTCATTCCTGGCCCTTCGCGGTCTGGGGATTGGACATCCTGGGTCCATTTCCTCGGGCAGCAGGGGCTACCGCTTCCTATACATCGCCATCGACAAATTCACCAAGTGGGCGGAAGTGGAGCCTGTTCGCGCGATCCCAGCCAGGTCCGTTGTCAAGTTCATCCAGGGCCTCGTGAGGCGGTTCGGGATCCCCAACCGCATCATCACGGATAATGGTTCGCAGTTCACTAGTAATCTCTTCAGGTCATATTGTGCTAACCTTGGAACACAGATCTGCTACACTTCGGTGGCTCATCCCAGGAGCAACGGCCAGGCCGAGTGCGCCAACGCGGAAGTCCTGTGTGGCCTCAAGGCACGTAGCTTTAAGAAGAAGCTTGAGGCTTGCGGCACGGGCTGGATCGACGAACTCCAGTCCGTGCTGTGGTCAATCCGAACCACTGCCACCAAACCTTTGGGGGAAACTCCCTTCTTTCTCGTCTACGGGGCGGAGGCGGTCCTCCCTCATGAGGTCAAGCATCGCTCCCCACAGGTCCTGGCCTTCAATGAGGAATGTCAGGACGCCGCCTGGCGGATGGACCTCGTGCTCGGCAAGGAGGGTCGCCGCCGAGCTGCCCTAAGGGCGGCACATTATCAACAGGCGCTGCGGCGGTACCACTGTCGCGACGTCCGCGCAAGAACACTTGAAGTTGGTGACTTGGTCCTGAGGCGGGTCCTTGATACGTCCAAAACGTATCTATAATTTCTGCTTGCTCCATGCCACTTTTGGGTGATATTGCTATGATATTTATACACTTCCATACACTTTTGATCATATTTGGACTAACCTACTAATCCAGTGCACCCCAGTGCCAGTTTCTGTTTTCGGCTGTTTTTGTATTTCTGGTTTTCACATTACGAGAATTGTCAGGAAAAATCCAGAAAAATTATATAAAAGATCAGCGTTCCAGAACCTACCTTGCGCCCGAAGTACAGCCGGGGGGGGGGGGCACCAGGGCCCCAGGCGCCTTGGCGGCGCGCCCCCCCGGGCCGCGCCGGGGGGGCGCCTGGGCCCCCCGAGCCCCGTCTGGTGCCCCCCTTTGGCATATATTTAGAGCGTGTTTCGAAACCCTCGGGACGGGAACTCTTTTTCGCGATCTCATCTCTGATCCGCCGCCGCCGCCGCTTCCAAGATCGGGAGCACTAGGAGAACTCTTCCAGGCACCCTGCCGGAGGGGAGGATCACCATCGGGAGCTTCTCCACCACCATGGACGCCTCCCGGATGAGTTGTGAGTAGTCTCCCTTGGACCATGAGTCCATGACCAGTATCTATGTGATGTTCTCCTCCCGTTCTTGTGCTTCACTAATTAGTCCTCGTGAGCTGCCCTACATGATCGAGGAACATATGTAATCCTTATGCTGTTGCTATGATGAGTTTGCTGGGATCCGATGGATTATGAGATTATGTTCAGATTGTGATTGAGTAATATATTTGATCTACCTCTTTTATATTTATGTTCATAAGTAATTCTTGCATGTTCTCCGTTGTTATTTATTGCTTTGGCCAAGTAATACGTAGTGACTCCAAGAGGGAACGTTATGCTTGATTGTTGGTTCATGCCCCTCGATGACTAGCTTGAGTGACAGAAACATGAGTCTAGGGGATGTGCTGTTGCCACAAGGGGGAAAACAACGGTGCTTGTGCCCGCGGGTGCAAGGATTGTTTACTTTATGCAAAGTTCTTCTGGATCAACCTCAGGAAGCCCGACGAGTGAGAGAGGACCCTCTTCTACCTTTGCGCACTTGATCGCCTGGTTGAACATCTCCAGAGCTGAGCACAGATCCTCCTGAATGGCAAGTTCCTCCTTCAGCTTCATGTCTCGGACGCCATGAGTGAATGCCAAGATGATGGCTTCATCGGATATCTTGGGGATCTTGATGCGGACGTTGGTGAAACGCTGCATGTACTTGCGCAGGGTCTCTCCTCGCTGCTGCTTGATTTACTGAAGGTCGCTCACCGCCAGGGCGCAGTCGTGAGTACTTTCGAAGTTGGAAATGAAACATTCGCGCAGCTCACCACAGGAGGTGATCGACTCCTTCGGGAAGTTTAGGGGCCACGAACGATCACTACTAGGAAAAGGGCTATAGATGGAATTGACACTAATGGCGCACCAGACAAGCGGTGCGCCATTAGTATATACTAATGGCGTACCGTGTGTTGGTGCGCCATTAGTATCCAAATACTAATTGCGCACCATTGACGTGGTGCGCCATTAGTAACAATTTTTTTTTCATTTTTTTTTGAAAACTACTAATGGCGCACCAGTGGATAGTGCGCCATTAGTAGTTAAACTACTAATGGCGCACCACATCCACGGTGCGCCATTAGTAATTTTTTTTTCAAATTTTGTTTTTATTATTTTATTTTCAAAAAATACTAATGGCGCACCATGGGAGTGGTGCGCCATTAGTAGTTAAACTTACTAATGGCGCACCATCCCACGGTGCGCCATTAGTACTTTTTTTTCAAATTTTGTTTTTATTTTTTTAATTTTATTTTCAAAAAATACTAAGGTCGCACCGTGGGAGTGGTGCGCCATTAGTAGTTCAACTTACTAATGGCGCACCACTCCCACGGTGCGCCATTAGTAAATTTTTTCAAATTTTGTTTATTTTTTATTTTTTAATTTTTTTCAAAAGTACTAATGGCGCACCGTGGGAGTGGTGCGCCATTAGTAGTTGGCATAC
>LR738714.1:342807682-342825934 GCA_902687465.1 Secale cereale
ACTAATGGCGCACCACTCCCACGGTGCGCCATTAGTAACTTGGCCATTACTGCACCCCCCCCCCGCCCCCGTGGACCGTCTTTTCCAGTTCAAAAATAAATAAAAGAAAATGATGTAAATGTCAAAAAAAATAAAAGAAAATAAGTTTCCAATGTGATATGTGGTCTACTTTTTGGGAAAATTTACAAATATGAATTTTGACTTTATTTGCAAAATATCTCTGGAATTTAATAAAACGGGCATAACTTTTGCATACGAACTCGGATTAAAAAGTTTTTTATATGAAAAATCATCTACTCGAAAAGTTACATCCGAATTTAACATGGGGTACCCCGTTAAACATTTTCGAAATCCCCAAAAACATAACAGAAAAAAGTTACGGGGCTTTTAAGATCTACAGGCAAAAAAATTCAAAAAATTTCAAACTTACTAGTGGCGCACCGTTTCCTAGGTGCGCCAAAATATGATATGTAATATGACCGGGAAGTTTGAAATATATTTTCAAAATTTCATCATACTCATGAACATTAACAAACTAGTAGACATCAAGAAGGGTTAATAGGATTGATATGATAGATATATCAACAAGTGCCTCTGAAGTGAGCTGGTGCTGGGGTTGGATAGAACTACGAAGTTAAGCGTGCTCGGGCTGGAGTAGTGTGAGGATGGGTGACCTTATGGGAAGTTTGACCACAGAGTGCGATTTGACTTGAGATTAACCAAATTGACCCAATATTAAGCCATAATGACCTGAGATTAAAAAAAATTGAAAAAAAAATTGAATTATTTTTACTAATGGCGCACTTCTATGTAGTGCGCCATTAGTATGCCAAAGCACCTGGGTATACATGGCCCCCTGGGAGGCATACTAATGGCGCATCGTGCACTATACTAATGGCGCACCAGAGGTGCGCCATTAGTAAAAAATACTAATGGCGTGCTACTAATGGCGCACCAGTAGTGCGCCATTAATGGGCAAAAACGGTGCGCCATTAGTAGCCCTTTTCCTAGTAGTGGAGCGTCGTCTTTGAGAGCCATGGGGAACCAATTGGCCATGACCTTCTCGTCGCCACTGGCCGCTTCAATGCTCAGCTCGTAGAGCTGCAGGTACTCTACAGGGTCGGGTGTTCCATCATATCGCGGGGGTAGATCTGCCTTGAACTTGCCAGGCCAGATGACATGATGGAGCTCCGGGGTGAACGCTCGGCAGCCCACCGTGCTGACTAGTGCACGTTGCTGAGGTGGAGCCTGGTCCGTATGTTCGTGCGCCACCGCATGGGGAGGCACACGGCCTTGACGAAGCGGAGAAGGAAGTGTGTGCGCCTTGCCTTTAGGCCACTGCACTACTTGATAGCTTTCTTCATCACACGCGGCCACCCTGCATGGCTGGTCTCGCTCGGGGGGCTCGCGCTTTGGCTGGGGGACGATGTCTCTCCGAAGAGGCGGAGTAGGTGCACCACGGGCCTCATCGTCCGCCTGAGGTTGTGGAAGCGGCAGCAAACAGGACGATGTTGGACCTTCTCCCCCGTAGCTGACGAGCTCGGCGATGCGGTCCAGCCAGCCTTCGTAGAGGTCGTCGTTCGGGCGGTGGCGCAGGTGCTCACGCTCAATGAGCAGCCTGTCCTGCGAGTTTGTCGGCCTGTGTCAGGCGTGGGAGGACGAAGCAGCCGCTAGAGTTAGTGATGGGGTGGAAGTGTGGCCATCGCTCCGCGCGGACAGCGGGAGCGACGAATCCTGCTGCTCGCGGGCAGCGGGGCCAGTGGCAGCGTTCGCTTCCGGTGATGGAGAGCGACGGGGGATGTCATCGCCTGGAGGCGCCATCTGGGCCACGCGAGTGGCGAGAGTGGCCTGGCGCTCAGCACGGACACGGCGAGCGTCGGCCATGGGGCGAGGAGATGACGACGAACCGAACGAACTAAGAGAAGCTTCGGCGCACCCCTACCTGGCACGCCAAATGTTGGATTCAGGGCTCCGCAAAACCCTACTAGGTTCGAACTATGGGGTGCGAGCGAAGAACTCAACCTCGCCTATCTACCTACATGCCATCTCACGGACTAGCACGATAAACAGGAATGTAAAATAGACACGAGGCAATTTATTCTGGTTTAGGCCACCTAGCGGTGTGTGGCCCTACTCGAGGAGTGTGGTGGATTAGCCTCGAGATGGGCTGTGGATGAACTAGTACAATCGGCGAACAACCTCCGGAGGTGTGTTCTTTCCTTGTTGTGGAGAGGAAGGTCTGAGTGATCTATTATCCGACCGCTCGATCCCCTCTCTAAGGTGGTGGCTATCCTATATTTATAGTGGCATGGGTCCTCCTCCCCCAAAATGTTAGCGGGAAGGGATCCCACAACGACCAAATTTGAAGGGAGACAACTAGTACATCTTATCCTTACTAAAGGTGGTCTTCGCATGCAAAGCCTCTGATCCTGACGCCATGGTGGGCTTGGTGATGACCTTCGTCCTGCCGTCCTGACGGTCTTGTCTTGTTGCATGGAAATGCAAACCTTTGGCAGATTCCTCGGGACTCTACAACTGAGCCTGCTCCCTTAGCACCATAGAGGAAACTACTGTACTGTGCCCACTGGCGCCCGCGGGCACCCGCCTGGCCTTGGTTGTCATGGCTTGCATCGTGCAGAACTCGTGAGGTGGGAGTTTGCATAGAGTTCTCCGCTCCTTAGGAGCCAGCAAGACGAGGCTGCCCCTTCCGGAGGTCTTGGTGTCGTCCGCCCCACGAGACCTGGCCCCCGCGAGGGTCTTGAGTGTCGATGCTGAAGATGGGTCGTACCAGGACCGAAAAGGAGCCACGTCGTGGGCCGCAAGCATGCAAGTTTGGGTACCCTAGTTCCCAGAAGGCCAACAGCTGGGAAGGCGAAGGTGAGTCTGTTCGTACTGTTTGCTGGCTAGTTTTTCATTTGTTTGGGTAAATCAAACTCCCAAATATGAACATCTTTGTGTTTTCTTTATCATTAGTTTCATATGTCAGTCAGGGAAAGCCTGCACCGATGGTCGACGAAGTTGTAGAACACTGAAGCAGGCGCCATTGGTTCTTCGATCCTGGGTTACATTTATGTTCTAATCTTTCATAATTTTGTACTATTGCTGTACAGGGTATCCCGTAATTCCAGCAATTGGCTCATGGTGCAAACGAAGACGCTGAAATGTGATATCCGAATAAGAAAAAAGATAGAATATATTATATTTGTAAAGAAAGTGAGTATTATTTTGTGATAGTTTAAAAACATTATTTAAAATTTGATCGAATTTACTTCTTTACCAAGCGTGTAATATTGGCATATTGTAATCAATATTTTCCTAGAGGTGAATGTTGCTACCAATTTATGTTACCTTTGCACGATACAAGATACTCGACATTACCAGTAATTCCACTATGAGCCATTGCAATTAGGGATGTAAGTGGACGTGTCGGTGTATTTGGATCGACACCTATGGGATCACAAGAATCCCTACTACGGTTGCGGGGCGCGGGGTTGAGAGAAGAGCGGATCTAACAGTTAGCACACGATTCCTTTACCTAGGTTTGGGCCGCAAGGATGCGTAAAACCCTACTCCTGCTTTGGTGGATTATATGTTTGTGTTCTTCAGCTAGCGAGGAGCTCCAAAAGCCGAGTCGCTAGGAGTTCCAAAGAGCCGAATCCTTCTTCTGGTTGCCTCGAGCCTCCTTTTATAGGGAAAAGGGGTTGCCACAGTGGCACACAGGAGGTGGAAAGGGTACAGTGATGCGAGGTTATCCCTCGCATTACAGGACAAGGCGCATTTAATGCGGTTAGCTTAGGTGTCCTTGCTTTATTGGGGACGAGGGGAGACGTCCGTCTTATCCGTCACCGCTCCTCCTCGTGTTGACACGCACCCTGGCCAGCGGTGCCTGGGGTGCCATGTAGGTAGGCAGGCAGCTGAGGTGGCGCAACGGCGGGTCTCCACGAGGATCTGCATGTCGCCACGCAGGTGCCTGCCCAGCTGGTTATGTCGGTAGTTGCATGGGGCGGTGGAAGCGTAGTTGGCGCGGGTCTGATGGTGGGCCCGCGGATGTCCTCGGCAAGGGCCTTGCCGGGGGCCTCGGCAAGGGTCTTGCCGCGGCGTCTGCTGTCATCCCCGGCAAGGTGCCTGCCGGAGGTCTTGTGGTTCGCCTTAGCTGGGATCCCGTTAAGGGTCGTCGTCCTCTTAGTGTGTGTATCTGTTCTTGAATGTCTTCACAAAGATCTGCATGCCACCATGGGGATTTCTCCCAAATCCTCGCCCCATGGGGGTAGTGGACTCAAGGGTGATTCGCTCGATCGGCGTGGGGTGAGCTGCCGCGGCAAGGGTCTTGCTGGGGCTGTCAGAGCCGGCCCCGGCAAGGATCTTGCTGGGGAAAGCCGCTTCGTCCCTTTGGTCTTTGTGGTCTTGTTCTTGGCGTTGCTCCAGTCTCCATTAAGCTTCGGTCTTATCCCGGCTCACCTCCCTTGCCATGCTTGGTGTGGTGGCACTCGTGGCTCATACTGCCCGTGCACAGTCATAGGGGTACAAAAGGTGTACCCCTCTTTTTGTACACCGACAGGATCCCCCGGGCCTGGGCCACATATAGGCGTGACACGTTGTTGGGCCAGGCCCAGAACGGTGCGCGGGCAGGCGGGGCGGTTTTCACCGTGGTAAGATTTTCCGCGCGCTGCGCCTCCCACGACCCGCGTGCATGGCGCGGGGTGGAGGGGCGTGTGTGACGTGGGCGGCATGCGTGGGGCGGTTTCCGCAGGCATGCATCACATCGCAGTAAATGCGAAAGGGGGGCGGCTTCGCGCCTTCCCCGTAAATGGGGGGAGGCGTGGGGGCGCGGCCCATTTACTGAACGGGTCGAGGAGCGGTCGTCAAGGCGTCCACTCCCCACGATCACGGGGTGGGGAGAGGTCGCCTCACCCGTCCCCTCGGTTCTGCACGTCCGCCATGTGCCCTTCATGCGCTTGAGGTGGCGAACGGTGGAGGCGGGAAACCGAGCCGTCACTAGTTGGGGCGGTGGGTCGGTCCCGGCTTCCTCGCCTTTTGCGTCTTGATTGGCCGAGCGGGGCGGTCGAGCCCCAGCCTCGCCCCTTTATAAAGAGCAGGAGGGAAGGGACGGCGCCTCGCACTCCTCCATCTTCTTTCTCCTTCTGCTTCTGCTCCTCTCTTCTGTTCGCCATGAAGAGAGGAAATCCCAGCTCTTCAACGGTGGCATCAAGGGTCGCTGCTCAACAACGCATCCCTCCTTCTCCCGCACCTGCAGTGGCCGAACCAGCCACGAGGGGAAGAGGGAGGGGGCGAGGCCGTGGGCGAGGCCGGGGCGCTCGAGGATGAGGAGGACGGGGCGGACCGCCGGCCTCGCCCCCGCCAGCGGCCCCTCCTCCAATGGAAGGTCATATTGGGGATGAGCCTTGTGAGTTCTTCGTTAGGATGTGGGGGGAGCCGCGCCGTCGGCTTCGCCTCCCGACTCCATTTGTGCGGGAGATGGAGGTGGATCCACCGGAGTCGCTGCGGCTGCACATGAGGGGCTGCGGGATCAGTGGCACGCGGGTCCGCGTCGACTTCCCTGCCTCTCATGTGATGTATCTTCGTCAAGGATGGAAGACGTTCGCCCGTATCCATAGCCTGACGGATGGGCTCACCCTCCATTTCAAGTTGATGGAGGATGGCCACCTCTCCGTCAAGGTCTTGGGGCACCTCAGGACTCATTCGAGGTGCTGCATGGAGAGCTCCTCTGATGACGAAGACTCCTCCTCGAACGAGGGTGACGAGGAGGACAGCGGCAGCGACGACGAGGGCGGTGGATGGCAGGATGACGGGTCCGACTAAGTGTCGGGCGCCGCTCCTGGTGGCACCGGCGACCCCATCATCCGCGTCGCCGGTTCCTTGAACTTCTCGGGGCCGTCTCCTTGGCGGCTGGCGTAGGGAGGCTGCAGAAGAGGAAGAGGAAGAAGGTGGGCAGCAAGGTCGTCATGTCGGAGTACGCGGGCACCGACGCCTTCGACGCGTACTGACGTCCTGCCGCCTCGTCTTCGAGCTCTGTCTCCGGCGCCGTCATCACCATCCAGACCTTGGGCGGCCACCGAGATGTGCTCTTGGTGTCTTCTGCCACCCGTAGCTCGCCTAGGCGCCCCTTTTGCCCTTCTCGCATCCTTGACCTACCTCCTTGGGAGAGGGACAAGAAAGGCATAACAGGCATCTTATCTCTTTTTAGTTTGTAAGCCTTCGGGCATCTGTTAACTTTAAAGCTTGTAATCTCCTTGTTCATGTTTTTAATTCCCTATGGACTGTATCTGAACGGAATGTTTTTAATGAATAAGGAATGTTTGCTGGAACATTTGTTCGCAGGTAAAACCCACAACAGGGAATAAATCCCTGATATCTCTAAGATAAACATTTTCTTGCCCGGCAACAGGCCTTGCCGTTTCCCTACTTCGCTCGACCTTTCTCACGCCTTTGGCGGAGGCAGGGATGAAGTGGGTTCAGGCTCCTCGTTTCATCCTTCCGCTACCGCGACTACGACCAAACTTAGTCCTAGGAACGAGCCCTAGGGCCTAGAGTTATGGGAGCACGGTAGCTTAAGGAAAAGAACGAGGTTTCACATACCTCAGTCCATAATGGAATGCATGATAAGGGATAAAGAACTTATCTGCAACTGCAGCCCCCGGCAACTCTGGTCTGCCGTGGGCGAATCTTTGCCCTTGTAGCCCCCGTCAACACTGGCTTGCCGGGGCCTAGGTGCTAGTATGTTCCTCTTTCTTTTCCCCAAGTGGCTTCGCCAAGGATGTCTGCGCGTCCTGTGAACCAAAGAAGATAGAGGAAAGATAAAGACTCGACCTCTAAGCTAGGGGTTAGCCGCCGCTAAGCATTATCAACCCTAACCAAGGACGAGACTCGACTCAGAATGCATGCTATAACTTAGGGCGCCAGCGCTTCATTTATTTATGCTCAGGGTGTGCGCCTGGCTTTGCACGAAGGGTTACATGCCTTGCCGGCAAGGCTTGTACAAAAGGGTGGCTTGTCAGGGGGCCCGGCAAGCCGTGCCTCATGGGTAAAACTTGCGAAGATGCTCAATGTTCCAGGAATTGCTCACTGGAATGGCATTTTCGGTCTCCAGGCAGACTGCGCCGGGCCAAGTGACTCGTATTACCTGATAAGGGCCTTCCCACTTCGGCGTCAACTTGTTCGTATTCCTGGCCGATTGAACGCACCGGAGAACAAGGTCGCCTTCCTCAAAGCTTCGGGCACGGCCCTTGGGGCTATGTTAGAGGCGCAAGGCTTGCTGGTAGCATGCTACTCTCACAGCCGCCCGAAGACGATCTTCCTCAAGGAGCGTTGCGTCCTCTTGCCGCAGTTGCTCTTGCTCAAGCTCATCATAAGCGAGCACTCGAGGTGACCCGTATATGAGTTCAAAGGGGAGAACTGCTTCTGCCCCGTATATCGGGGCAAAGGGCGTCTGGCCGGTGGCTCGATTTGGCATCATTCTGATTGACCAAAGAACTGCCGGCAACTCATCAATCCAGCACCTCCCGCTCTTGTGCAGCCTGTGAAAGGTTTTTGTCCTTAATCCTCGCAACACTTCAGCGTTTGCCCTCTCATCTTGACCAATTGCTCCGGGGGTGAGCAATGGAAGCGAAACAGACTTTGCTGCCGAGGTCTTGGGTATATTGCATGAAGGTGAGGCTTGTGAACTGCGTGCCGTTGTCGGTGATGATCCTGTTGGGTACACCAAAACGGCACACCAGTCCCTTGAAGAACTTGATGGCTGACTGAGCTGTGACCTTCCTCAGTGCCTCCACTTCTGGCCACTTTGTGAACTTGTCGATTGCAACGTACAAGTACTCAAAGCCCCCGACAGTGCGGGGAAAGGGGCCCAGTATGTCGAGCCCCCAGACCGAGAAGGGCCAGGAGAGAAGAATGGTTTGAAGGGCTTGAGCTGGTTGATGAAGTTTCTTTGAATGGAACTAGCATGCTTCACACCTGGTGACCAGTGCCGTCGCATCCTGGAGGGCAGTGGGCCAGAAGAAGCCTTGCGGCAAGGGCTCTTGACCCTATGTGGGATCCACATATGCCTCCATGTATCTCTGCCAACAGCTCGAGTCCTTCCTCGCGAGGGATGCACTTCAATTTCACGCCGTCGGTCTCTTTCTGTATAGGATGTCATCGACAAACTGGTACATAGCAGACCGACGGGCTACTTTCTCCGCTTCTTCCTGCTCGTCAGGAAGCTCCCCAGTCTCGAGGAAACAGACGGTATGCTGCGCCCACGCTGGAGCCTAGGGCTCGATGGCGAGGACCAAAGGCATTTCCTCTGCCAAAGGAGCGGATGTCTCGACAGCAAGAGCTTGACGCTCCGCCGGAGCTAGCCGTCCTGTGGCGGGCTCAGTATCTCCGGCAACATCCTTGCCGGCGGCTCCGGGGAGCTCGGCGGGAAAGTAATTGCGGGGACCTGATTTCCTTCTCTTGTTCTGCTCTGTTGATGGATCAAGGGATGGCTGAGAAAGCTGAAGCACAAAGGTACCTTGTTCCACAGGTAGCTTGAGGGCAGCGCGCTTTGACAGGTAATCGGCGATGTCATTCTCCGCTCGGGGAACGTGCTCCGCCTGTATACCATCGAAGCGCTCTTCCAACTTTCTCACTTCATCGACGTAGGCCTTCATCAGTGGGCTCTGGTAATCCTTGTTGACTTGTTTGACGACAAGCTGCGAGTCGCCCCAGACAATGAGCTTCTTGATTCCGAGGTCTGCTGCGATCCTAAGACCGGCAAGCAGCCCCTCGTACTCAGTAGTGTTGTTCCTTGATACCTCCCTAGGGAAGTGCATCTGGACCACGTACTTGAGGTGCTCTCCGGTGGGCGCGACCAGCAGTACGCCAGCCCCGGTGCCCTGCAAGGAGAAAGCTCCATCAAAGTACATGATCCAGTTTCAACTCGCCTCTTTGTTGGGGAGAGCAGTTTCCTGGACTTCTTCATCAGGTGTTGCGGTCCATTACGCGACGAACTCTGCCAGGACTCGGCTCTGAATCGTCGAGGTACGTTCAAACTTGGGGCCAAAGCTGGATAGCTCCAGTGCCCACTCTACAATCCTTCCGGTTGCATCTGGATTGTGTAATATCCATTGTAGAGGGAGGTGAGTGACGACAGTGATCTCGTGCGCCTGGAAGTAGTGACGCAGCTTCGTCGAGGCCATAAGAAGCCCGAAGAGCAATTTCTGCACACCGGAGTACCTTGATCTAGCCCCCTGCAAGAGGGAGCTGACAAAGTAGACCGGGTGCTACATCATTTTCTTCTTTGGCTACACTCCAACCGGCCGTGTCGTCTCTGCACCAGTGGCATCAAGCTCTGTTGCTACTATCACCTCATCATCAATTTCTCTCTACACCACTAGTGCAGCGCTGACCACCTGGTTTGTTGCCGCTAAGTATAGCAGCAACGGTTCTTGTGGTCTAGGCGCAACTAGTATTGGCGTGGAGGAAAGATACCTCTTGAGATCTTGTAATGCTGCTTCAGCTTCCGGCGTCCACTCCATTGGGCCCACCTTTTTCAAAATCTTGAAAAAGGCAAGGGCGCGCTCGGCAGACTTGGAAATGAATCTGCTCATGGCGGCAACGCAGCCAGCAAGCCGACGTACATCCTTGACCCGTTTGGGTGCTTCAATCTGCTCTATAGCTTTGATCTTGTCCGGATTGGCTTCTATCCCACGCTGCGACACAAAGAACCCGAGAAGCTTTCCAGATGGGATGCCGAAGACGCATTTCTCAAGGTTCAGCTTGAGGTTGATCTTGCATAGGTTTACAAATGTTTCTTGTAAATCCGGTACAAGGGTTGCCCTATTCTTGGTTTTGACCACTATATCATCCATATAATCCTCCATATTTCTATGGAGCTGGGGTTCAAAACCAATCTGGACTGCCCTTGCAAACGTCGAGCCAGCACTCTTCAGCCCGAAAGGCATTCGTACGAAACAGTACGTACCACATGGGGTGATGAATGCTGTCTTCTCTTCGTCTTCTCTTGTCATGAAGATCTGGTGGTAGCCGGAGTAGGCATCGAGGAATGACAGCATGTCACACCCGCCGTGTAGTCAAAATCTGGTCTATGCGCGACAACGGGAAGGGGTCCTTGGGACAAGCTTTATTGATATCTGTGTAATCAATACACAACCTCCACTTCCCATTCGCCTTGCGCACTACCACTGGATTGGCCAACCACGTTGGATGGAGCACTCCTCTTACCAAAACCGCAGCTTCCAGTTTCCGGATCTCCTCGATGATGAACTCTTGCCGTTCCAAAGCTTGCTTTCTAACCTTCTGCTTGACGGGCCGCGCATTAGGACAGACAACAAGGTGGTGCTCAATCACCTCCCTGGGAACGCCGGGGATGTCGGATGCTTGCCAGGCAAACACATCGATATTCGCCCGCAGGAAGGTGACGAGTGCGTCTTCCTATTTGTTGTCAAGGGTGGAGCTTATGGTGAAAGCACCTCCCGTGCCGTCCTCCTTGACAGAAACCTTCTTGGTTCCCGGCGGTGTGGCCCTGGATCTCTTGTTTCTGCCAGTGGAGCTCTCTGGCACGTCCTCGACGGGAGCGTGACACTCCGAAGAGGTGCGCTTGCCGGAGTGGGTGTCCGAGGTCTCACCGGTCTTCTTCTTTCTTATCGGAGGGGATGGTGATGATCGTCACAGGCCCTGGGATCTTCAGGGTGTTGTAGGCGTAGTGTGATGCTGCCATGAACTTGGCCAGTGCTGGGCGGCCAAGGATCCCGTTGTAAGGTAGGGGGATCTTGGCAACATCGAACACGATCCTCTCTGTCCTGTAGTTCAGATCACTTACAAAAGTCACGGGCAGCGTGACTTTCCCATTTGGTTGACTTCTCCCTGGGTTGACCCCCCGAAACGTGCCCGTCTCTTCGAGGTCTCCATCAGGAACTTGCAACTCCTCGATCACTATGGGCGAAAGTAGGTTCAGACGGGCCCCTCCATCGACTAGCATCTTTGTCACCTTGAGGTTGCGTATTGTCGGTGAAACCAACAATGGCAAGCACCCGACCGCAGTAGTGCGATCAGGGTGATCCTTGGCATCAAAGATGATAGGTGTGCTGGACCATTTCAGCGGCTTTTGGGCACCGGATGATGGCTCCACCGCAATAATCTCACGTGTCCACTGTTTAAGTTGGCGGTGAGAAGTATGCAGCGAGGCGCCACCATCGACGCACATGGCGTCCATAGCCTTCTGAAATTTTTGGTCGCCGGACTCGTCGTCCTCTTCATGATCGTCGTCTTCAGGCCTTCTGTCATGGCCTCGGGCGGGCCTTTCCTGTTGTTTCTCCTTGCCGCGACGGCCTGCTTGGCCATCACACTTCTTGCCGGATCCCTCAGCGCCGTCCTGGCCCTTCTCCTTGTCCCGCCTCTCTTATTCAGCCCTTTGCATCTCGGCAAGGAGCTCAACCTGGTGGCAGTCCTAGAGATCATGGCCTTTGGTGCGATGGATCTTGCAGTATCGCTTGCCGGAGTTCCCTGGCTTCTCGGTAGCCGCCAAGGCCCGGCAGGCGACACACCCGGCAATTTCCTTGCCGGGGTCACCCGCCCTGGTTTTCTTGGCGGAGCCGGTGTCATCAGATCCCTCGACGGCAAGCACGGCTTTTCCCTTGCGCTTCCTGTTGCGGTGCCGGCCCTTCTTTGCCGGGGCTGTAGTATCCTCGTCTGAAGAGTCGGTTTCCACACCGGCGCCCTCGCCGGGGTACTTCCTTCCCTCTTCAGCTCGGGCACATCTGTCAGCAAGAACATAGAGTTCCGCCACATCCTTCACCTTGGTCATCGCCAGTTCTTCACGCATCTTGCGATTGCGCACGTTCTGGTGGAACGAGATGATGATGGAGGTAGGGTGAACATCGGGGATATTGTACTGTACCCGGCTGAATCTGTGTATGTACTTGCGCAAGCTTTCGCCTTCCTTCTGGGGTATGACATGCAGGTCACTTGCTTGGCCATGGGCTTGGTGGCCTCCAGTAAAGGCGCCAACAAACTCATGGCACAAGTCGGACTAGGAGGAAATAGAGTCTACTGGCAAGTGCATCAACCACGACATGGCGTTAGGTTTAAGAGCCAACGGAAAGTAATTCGCAAGCACCTTATCGTCGCGGGCCCCGGCAGCTTGCATCGCGATGGTGTAGATGCTGAGGAACTCCGACGGGTGGGTCTTGCCGTTGTACTTCTCGCCAACGTTAGGTTTGAAAGTGCGGTGAGAGGGCCACTGGAACTGCCGCAGCTCACGGGTAAAAGCCGGACAGCCTACCTCGTAAGGTAGACCTCCAGGGCTCTCCGGTGCTGGGCGGTCTGCAGCAGGCCCTAATCGCCTGTCTGACTGAAGGCGCGCTCCGGGCCGACGCTTGATGGTAGTTTGAGCGTCTTCATGAGCTCGCTCCCAAAGAATTCGACGCTGGTCGCCGTGGGTTCGCGGGTCGGACGACGCGATGGAGATGGCGTCGTGCGCGACGTCCCGACGAGTCGGCACACGCGGTACTGGGCGAGGAGGAGGCGAATGCACCGTAGCCACGGCGCTACCGGTCCTCCCGCCACCGGTGCGTGGGACTCCATCGGAGCGTCGACTTGGGAGCTCCACTGGATTTGGTTCATCCTTGTTGGCGACTGCGACAAGGCTTCGGATGGTGGCTCTCCATTCGTCGAGTTTCCCCGTAACGGGAGGAAAGTCGGGGATCAACTGCGCGCGCTAGGGCTTCGGCTGGGGTCAATGGTAGCGCAACCTACACGGATCGCGACGCGCTTCGACCCCTGAGCGTGTCAGGAGGAGCCCCATCTTGATTCCGCGGTCGCGTACCGTCTCCACCAGTGCTTAGGCGGGCGGGCAGGTCTTCTACGTCCCGGGAGTGGCGCTCGGGGCTCTTCCCATGGCGACGCCCAGGATCTTCGGGGTGACGACGCCGTTCGTCGCGTGCTGCTTGAGAAGAGCGCGTTGTTGGCGCCGGCGTGGGAGTTCTGGAGGTCCTTGCATCGCCTTCGGGTGATGCGGCAGCGACCTTGGAAGGCCCGGCGCCACCCGCGGAGGGCCGGGCTCCATCTTTGGAACTGGCGGTGCGTGGCCCTTTACCAGGCACACAAACATCGCCACCTCCCAACTCCGGCTGCTTGGACGGCATTGGTGTTCGCGAGTAGCACCCCGGGTCCTTTCCGCGATCGATCCGCTGCTCGCCCGCGTCGGGACGGGCTGTCCGGCTTTCGACTGGCCAACCGCCACCGTCGTCTTCTTGTTGGGTGCCATGACGATGCAGAAGCATCGAACTGACTGCTAAAGCCGATTCTCACAACTGCGCCCCCTACCTGGCGCGCCAAAGATGTCGGTGTATTTGGATGGACACCTATGGGATCACAAGAATCTCTACTATGGTTGCAGGGCACGAGGTTGAGAGAAGAGCGGATCTAACAGTTAGCACATGGTTCCTTTACCCAGGTTCGGACCCCAAGGATGCGTAAAACTCTACTCCTGCTTTGGTGGATTATATGTTTGTGTTCTTCAGCTAGCGAGGAGCTCCAAAAGCCGAGTCGCTAGGAGTTCCAAAGAGCCGAATCCTTCTCCTGGTTGCCTCGGGCCTCCTTTTATAGGGAATAGGGGTTGCCACAGTGGCACACAGGAGGTGGAAAAGGTACAGTGATGCGAGGTTATCCCTCGCATTACAGGACAAGGCGCATTTAATGCGCTTAGCTTAGGTGTCCTTGCTTTATTGGGGACAAGGGGAGACGTCCGTCTTGTCCGTCGCGAGCAACAAGATTTGTCGCTGCCGCTTTCCATGCAGCGCGACAGTCGCACCGCTACCCCGTCGCTAACTCCCGCAGCTGCTTCGTCCTTCCACGCACGTCGTAGGCCGGCGAAATCGCAGGACTTGCTGCTCATGGCGCATGAGCTCGTGCGCTACCGCCTGGCTGATGACCTCTACGAGGACTGACTAGACCGCATCGCCGAACTTGTCAGTGCTGCGGGAGAATCTCCAGCATCGTCCCACTCGCTGCCTCCCCCACCACCTAAAGCAGGCGACATGGCCCATGCCGCACCTCCTCCTCCTCTCCGGTGAGACATCGTCCCCGTGCTATGGAGCGAGGCTCCCCAGCGCCACCTGCCCCGCAGGGCGCCCGCACACGATGAAGAAAGCTGTCAGGTGGTGCAGCGGCCCTAAGGCGAGGCGCATGCACTCCCAGCACCACCTCATCAAGGTGGCGCACCACCCCACGCGGCGGCATGTGAGCACCCGGACCGGGCTCTACCTCCACAGCGGGCACCCGTGAGCGCGGCGGGCTGCCGAGTATTCATCCTGGAGCTGTGTCGCGTCGTTTGGCCCGACAAGTTCAAGCCAGAACTGCCTCCACGCTACGATGTAACACTCGACCCCGCCGAGTTCCTCCAGCTCTACGAGTTGAGCATCGAGGCGGCCAGCGGCAACGAGAAGGTTATGGCTATTTGGTTCCACATGGCTCTCACGGATGGCCCGCTTTCGTGGCTCCTGAACCTCCCGGCGGGGTCGATCTCCTCCTGGGATGAGCTGCGCGAACTTTTCATCTCCAACTTCTAGGGAACTCGCGACTGCGCCCTTGCGGTAGGAGACCAGCGGTGTATCAAGCAGCAGCAAGGGGAGACCCTGCGCAAATACATCCAGCGTTTCACCAACGTTTGCGTCAAGATTCCCAGGGTGTCGGACGAGGCCATCATCTCCGCGTTCACTGATGGTGTCTCGGACGTCAAGATGAAGGAAGAGCTTGCTTTCCATGAGGACCTGTGGTCGGCTCTGGAGATGTTCAACATGGCAACCAAGTGCGCCACGGCAGAACAGGGTGGCCTCTCGCTCGTCGAGCTCCTCGAGGCCTATCCAGAAGACAAGAAGGCCAACACTAAGGATGTGAAGCGCAAGGGACCAGCTGTGCTCATGGCTAAGCCTGAGATCAAGCGTGATTGCGACCACCCGAGTCCTCCAAGGGCAGCTGCCCGTTCTACGTCTTCCACAATGTGCATAGCCTGTCGGGACCCCGATCCTAAGCCACACAGGTCTAGCCTGTAACACATCATATCACTTTGCGGCCTCACGCATGGTATCCCCACGGGTGCCACCTTACCTGGCCCGGGACCGTTTGCGCATTTTGGCACACGTATATGATAGTGTTGCTAGCATCCATATGACAGAGAACCCCGGCCGACATGACCAGTTATAAACCAAAAGTGGCACTAAATTACAGAGACATGCATACATGACCCAGCAACGAATGTGTCGGTCATCAACGTATGAACCCAAGTCGTAGCAAGCTACAAGGACTTAAAGGAACAACGCGTGACATTTCCCCTAAGGGACAGACACAGGAACGAAGAAGGACACATGCCGGCCAGCCTAAGTGTTCCGGAGCAGTAGCAAGCTACCAAGGCTCAGTGAAATCACTAGGAGACATTTCTCTGTAAGATAGGCTACCAAAGGCAAACAACTAGGTGTCGGATCCCACACATAGCAATACACATTACACGTACGCATAACATGCAAGTATGTGTTGTACAACATGGCATCACAACATAACTCAACAACTCATATAGATAAAGGCCCAGAAGAGCCATCATAGCATTTATTACAATCAGAGGTCACATGACCCAACATACAGAGCATACAGGCAACGGAAGCATAACATGTCTGAGTACAAACAACTACAAATGAAAAAGGCTGAGAAGCCTGACTATCTACAAAACCCTCCTAAGGGCACAAGATCGTAGCTGAGGTAACAAGCTAAACGTCGAAGTCCACGCGGAACCACTGGCGAGACTGAAGTCTCTCTGCAAAAACATAAATTAAGCAAACGTGAGTACAAAGGTACTCAGCAAGACTTACATCAGAACCAACTACAAATGCAACAGTATCAACAAGGGGGTAGTGGAGTTTGACTGCAGCAAGCCAGCTTTGACTCGGTGGCTATCCTAAACTATGACTGCAAGTAACTCTTTTGAGGTAGCGCACACGAGTCCACATATTCACCAATCAATACACCACTATGGATCCGCTCCCGTCTCCCTACGAGAAGGCCATCCATAGCACTCACACTTGTCTTGAGTATTTTAGAGTATCCACTTTCAATTGTCTATGTACCACGTAAGCATCCAAGAAGTCCATATCCGCGGACCCGGCTATTCGAATAGATCATGTTAACCCTGCAGGGGTGTACTTCTTCACACACGCTCTCGCCACTTACCGCCATGTACACGTCGTGTATCTCGGCAACCTTCAAGCGGAAGCCTGGCGAGGGTGTCGGCCACGACCTGACTAACCACACAAGTCTCTCGTCCAAGTTTATCGCCTATTCGGGTTCCATCCGTGGGGAGATCCGGCCGGGGTGTCGCTCACGGCCCCAAAAGATGTGCGCAGGGTTCCCAAGCCCACCTCGTCGAATGGATCTACGCTTGGTACACCGTGCCACGGTGCCTAGTCTGACCCAAGCCCACATGTACCGTGTGCCACTTGGTAGACTACTAACACTACCTACAAACACCAGAAACTAGTTGCAACTCCTGGACAGAGATCTAGTTGATTAATAAGTCGAGAGGGGTCGAGTTACCGGAACCCAATGTGTGGTAGTAACTATGTCATTGGACAACTTACACAGAACTCAGTTCTTAAGGACGGCTCCAGTGAGACAACCCACCATGTACTCCTACATGGCCTCTCACCGCTACCTTTACCAAAACGTGTTCACACACTTAGCTCACACACAGTAGGACATGTTCACCACATTCCAATTCATCCCCGATGAATCAGACCTGACTCAACTCTAAGCAATAGCAGGCATAACCAGAAAGCATGTATGAGTAGGCACAACATGGCTCAAATAACTCCTACTCATGCTAGTGGGTTTCAACTATTTACTGTGGCAATGACAGGTAATGAAGAGGAAAGGGGGTTCAACTACCGCAGCAAAAGCAGTTCAATCGTTGTTGTCCTAATGCAATAAAAGAGAGCAGGAGCGAGAGAGTGGGATTGTATCGGGATGCTCAAGGGGGTTCTGCTTGCCTGGCACTTCTGAAGATATCAATGAGTCTTCATCGGTGTCATCGATCACATCGTCGGAACGTCGTCTACTGAGAGGGGACAAAACCGACAAACAGAGAAAGAACACAATCAATGCAATGCAACAATATGATGCATGAACATGACATGGCAATATGATGTGGTTTGGCCTAATGCAACTAGCAACCAAATTAAATGAAGTTGGTTTGAACCAAAGGTTCAAATTCAAACTCCATAAGTGATTATTCAAATGCCATTTATTCAAATTGTCCTAAACAGGAACCATAAGTTGTTCTAACATGCATGAAAATGCCATAAACAGATTCCTTGGATTTTTCTGATCAATTTTCATACATAAATTATTTTCATCTGAGCTACGGTTGATTTTATATGATTTTTAGAAGTTTTGGCTATTTTCTGAAATAAATAAATCATTTCTGATTTATTTTAAATTACAGAAAATAGTTACTGCGTCAGCACTGCGTCAGGCTGAGGTCAGCAGGTCAAAGGGCTGGTCCAGGTCAAACCTGACGTGTGGGGTCCACACGTCAGTGACACATGGACTAAATCCGGTCAAACCCAGCGCTGACTGGGGTTTGACCAGGGCTAGGGCCCACTGTCAGTGGTTGTTACGGTTGTTTAGCGGCAGGGGTTAGCACTAATGACAGTGACATGTCAGCAGTCGCCGGAGTTCGGCCGGCGGCGACCAAACCGACGGCGGCGCGCGTCGGAAAAACGCTAGGGGGCTCGGTTTTAGGAGCGGTTTGTTGCTACGGCCTGCTGGAGCTCTTGCGCATCTAGTGGTGGCATCAGCTCTCGCCGGAGTGGAGCAAAACTACGGCGGCGACAACTTTTGCGGCGGCCGGAGTTCGGGCAGGTGCGGGTGCGGCACTAGGGGGCTCGGAAGGAAGAAATAGAAGTGGCTACGGGCTCCTGGAGGAACACTGAGTGTGGGGGCGAGCTCGGATGCAAGCTATGGTGGTTGTGGCCACGGCGGCGACAGGTTCAGCGGCGGCCGGTGATGGTGAGGAAGAGGGGCGACGGCTATGGTGAGTTACAGGCCACGAGGATAGGGGGAAACGGCGGAGAAGCTCACAGCGGGGTCGACGGGGGTCTCAGGAGGCTCGGGGAGGCACCGGAGTCGACGAATCGGCGGCGAGGTCGACGGCGGCCGAAGGTTGAAGAAGGCGAAGACGGCGGCGTTTCGGGGCTTCCGGCG
>LR738714.1:342826105-342879463 GCA_902687465.1 Secale cereale
GGCGTCGCGTAGGTACTTAGGGGGGGGGGCGTAGAAGACGGAGGCGGAGCTCGTGGATGAGTCGGAGAGGCTCGGGGGTCACTGTGGCTACGGCTACGGCAACGACGGCGACGGTGGCGCTCGGCGGTGAGGGGGAGAGAGCCAGGAGAAGGGAGAGAGGTCAAGGGAGAGTGAGAGAGTGAAGCAGAGAGGTGCGTGGCGTCGTCTAGGGTCGTCCAGGCGCGTCGGCAGCGGCGGGAAGCAGGAGGTGGCGCGGCGCGTGGCCGGCGCGCGGCGGGCACGCTCCCCTGTCCTCCTGGCGCGAGGACAGGGATGACTGGCAGGGGAGCCCAGGTGGGCTGGGCTGCCAGTTGGGCCGGCCAGGTAAGGCCAGGTAGGTGCTCTCTCTCTCTCATTTTCTTTCTGTTTTCTATTTCTGTTACTTTGTTTTGATTTAGTTTATAGCCCAAATCATTTTAATAAATCCTAAAAATAATTGTGGGCATAAAATAAATTATTACAGAGACCCTCAACTATTTTCAGAATTGTTAGAGCATTTAAAAATATTTATATGCCCCAATTTAAGTACTTATTGATTTAATTCAAGGTCCAAAAATTCCCCAAAAATGTTCAATATTTTTGGTTTGGACCAAAACCCTTGCCATAATTATCAAACATTACTGAAGGAATTTCTGGGTTTATTGAAAAGGATTTTAGGTTAAACCTAGTTGCCTTGATTTGGTGGTAGGGTTTAATCATCCCCATTTCAAGTTAACAAAATTTTAAACATGATGACATGGAGAGCAAGCAAAGACAACAGGGAAGCTAGGGCTGTGAGAACTCACCCCCACTAAAACAAGAATCTCGTCCCGAGATTCAAGCGTAGGGTAAGAAATCAGAGGGGACACAAGCTAGCACAATCTTCATGATCCAATTTTTCCTTATTGGAGATGTTGATTTATTGCATCATAATGATCTTGTCATCCTTGCTTGAGATCTTCATCTAACCAGATGATAACGGAGTCATACTCTGTAGAAATCAATCTTCCCGAAGATCGAGGAACTCAAGATCAACTTATGGTGTGAGACATTAAAGCATCTCTTGAGCTGAGACACGGAACACACATCCAGAGGGATGGAGTGAAACAAAAGCTAAAGATTTATTTGGCCGGCAATAATTCCACACCTAAAAGATGGTGATGGAGGTCACCAGATGGGATACCTTAGAGGAGGTGACTCGTAGAACTATCCTTTAAGTGGCAAAAAGAATTACTTTTGATATAGAGATCATTGAAATTCCCTATACCAGCCTGGGGCGGACCATAATCGATCATTTGACGGAGTCCGAAGGAATGACATTCTCGGGCCAGAATTGATGATGTGAACTACCTTGTTGAAGACAACACAAATGATGATTTAGGTTATCATCGGAAATGGATGGGACCCATGGCAAGTGGCACATTGGCGGTGCAAGTTGGGAACAAAATGCAAATGCTGGGAATGATCCTGGTAACTGGGGTGAAACCCATCAGTAGAGGGTAAATCTATTCTTTGAGAGGTTATAGCATAATCAAGAACACTGCGAGCAATCCCGGTTTGTGTCGAGGATAACACCTAGTGCTTGTGCGTGCTCTCAAGAACTTGAGCATTCCCATATCCATCAAGGTTTTACCAGTATCCGTGTCAAGGACCCTGGCAACACCACATACTACCATGATGAACGGTAATGGAGGATGCAGATGCAAAGGAAGATAACACTTTCTTAGATTTTTCCTTAGCAAAGCCAAGAAACAAATCCGGATGATCGACCGAGAGACATTTAGCACTCCGCTTCTAATGTTCTCCTTGATGTGTTAGCGTAAGCCATTCATAGATATGTTTGGTATCTTGAACATCAAGTAAAGGTCGGACTTGGAAGCACAAGAATCCATAAGGAACAACTAGGGAATAAATCCTACGAAATTCTTATGGGGAAGTTGCCAACTTCTTCAATTCAAGATTCTACAACAATAGGTCTTCCGGCTAGGTGTGTTGACCACGACATCCACTTTAACGGTTATCGAGAGACCAATATTATAGTTCTTGGGAAATGCACCAACCATCATATCTGCCTGAGATTCAGTTCTGATTGGTGTCAGGATATTCCAGACTCATCAAGTCTAGGAAGGAAAATGAAGGTTTGCAACACAAATCGACGAGACGGCGTTGTCTGATTCTCGGAAAATGGACTGCGGTAGTAAACTCCAAAACATGAGTTGGTTCTGCTACAAACCCATGAACACGTTGTCAAAGACAAACATGACCACATGGTAGGCTTACAAAGAAACACTACCGAGTTCAGGTTGGGAACCATTATTAATGACATCGAAGTCTCCAAGCGTGGACGTCCAAGGAATTCACCTTAGAACAGACTCCTTTATTTTAAACAAATCAATCAGTGGCTTGATGTGCTAAGGAATACATATGGAATGAAGGTTGCAAGTCTCCAAACCACAGAATACTTCGCACGTATGCATGACTGACTTGGGATGATTCCACAGGAACAATATTGACTTTCTCGAATTCACAGCGGCAACTTGCATCAAATGCACGTGAATTGGAGGAAGACACTTCTTTCTTCCGTACATATGCTTCACGAACAACCATGAAGATAATGCTTATAAAAGTTTCCAATACTAACTGGATGTGCAACATAGATCATGGAGAAGATAACAATGTTGCCGGTGGGCTCAACAACAATTCATCCAGGTTTCCATGGAGATGGAATTCCATAACAATGTGAACAAAATGATAGCATTAGTCAGACCAAGGGGATATAATGAGGTATGCTCGAGGGACACCCACGAGTAAGACAACATTATGAATATCATTGGTTCTGATTTGATTTGATGATAGCCCATACTCAAATCAAAGTTTGGACAAGACAATAGATCCACAAATGATCACGAGGATCAATCGGAGAAGAAATCATCTATCTTCAATACACACACAAGATATCCCTTTGGAGTGAGCTATGTGGGTTAAGCTTTTATCTTCCAACTCTCCAAGTTGTTGCTTAGCTTAACCAACTAGTTCGGGGTATCCAACACAGATTCCTGGAGAAGGGGTGGTTTACAAGAAACCAACTTGATCACGAGCTCAACATAGCGGTCAGGTGGCAACCTGGTAATACTTCCAAGAAGATATTCAGAAAAATCACGAACCACCGATATGTTATTAAGCTCGAGAACAATCTTGCTTTTCAAGGCAAGATGATATGATCAAATGAGCGAGGACTTAACAAAATCCTAACTCATCAATCAAGGAGTGCACCAGGAAAGTGGACTAGGTAGCACGATCAATCTTAGGATGGTGATTCGGTAACCATCATGCTAAGAATGAGATTATCGTCCATTTAACTACCAAGCAACAGAGTTGCTAGGAGTATTGATTTCACACATCACAATTCACTTGTCAGCATTCCGGTTATAACAACGCGAAGACCGTGGAATGAACGACGATGGTGAGAAGTATTGCTGTATCAGGAGTTCATAGGATGATGTGCAATTCCCATGACATTCTTGACATAAAGATGGTAATACTCCAAGGTAGAACAGATTAGAAGATGGCTTGACATTCTTCATCTGCGGAGTACAACTTCTTTGATCCGATCCAGGATATGGATAAGGTACTGGAGTTTGTTTCTCCTAGTCATTCCGGAATAGAATGGCTTGACGGACCTCAAGAGTAAAAGGCATCGATGAACACGAGTGCACAACTACTCCTGACTATGAACTGATAGACGGGGGTCATGATTCAATTAAAAGGAGACAACTCAAGGAACATATAACTCCTGAGTTGTGGATGCATAGATTAACATGTCGAACGAGTTCAACATATTTCTTCCGGATAACCCGTGCAGAAAATAGAATTGACAGAGTCACAATATGAATGGAGTACCACTCAGGAGCACTCTGGTTGTGATCTTTTGGTTCAGAAGAACTTCTGCCATAATGGATCATGGTATTGGAAGAAGGATATACCACGGACCTCGAGGACTATCACAAGGTTACTAATATCCTAAAGGGACGAGCAAACACTATCCACATAAAGTAAGTAGGGTGAAGCTCGGGTTCAAGAACCCGGAATTAGAATACCTACCAACTAAATATCATCACGGGATGCTTTCGAGAATAATGGCCAGAATCATCACACCGAGAATATAAAGCATTGCTGGAATACTGGGTGATCTTCTAAGATACTTAGGGTCATAATAATAAGTCCAACATATATGTCGAGGTAACAGAGTGCCTCAACACACCAACTAGTGTGGTTAATCTGGCCTAAAAGGACATTAGGAACAGATAGGAATGATTTGCAAATGCATCAGGCTATTTAGAAACCTGGGATGACTCGGACAGCATAACGGCTGCAAATGCTCGAAATACTTTTGAGATCCAAGCAAAAGGGTAGCATATCCACTTAATATCATCATGTCAAGGTTCTGAGACCAACAGATGAGCAACATATGTAGTAGAATAAACTGAACTGAGAGTTGAATCCACAATTAACGTGATCCTAATAAATAGAATGAGAGTCCTAGTTCTTAATCCCCGTAGAATAGAAGAAGGTGACTCAGATCAGAAGGTCGTAGGGTAAAGGAGTAAAAAGAGCCTTACGTTCCCTTCCACAATCAATTCCCTTATATAACTAAAGAGTTTCTAGACACGACTTCGACCAGTTTGGCTTGCTAATCCTACAGGCAGTCAGGCTCTGATACCAAAGCTGTCGGGACCCCGATCCTAAGCCACACAGGTCTAGCCTGTAACACATCATATCACTTTGCGGCCTCACGCACGGTATCCCCACGGGTGCCACCTTACCTGGCCCGGGACCGTTTGCGCATTTTGGCACACGTATATGATAGTGTTGCTAGCATCCATATGACAGAGAACCCGGGCCGACATGACCAGTTATAAACCAAAAGTGGCACTAAATTACAAAGACAGGCATACATGACCCAGCAACGAAGGTGTCGGTTATCAACGTATGAACCCAAGTCGTAGCAAGCTACAAGGACTTAAAGGAACAACGCGTGACATTTCCCCTAAGGGACAGACACAGGAACGAAGAAGGACACATGCCGGCCAGCCTAAGTGTTCCGGAGCAGTAGCAAGCTACCAAGGCTCAGTGGAATCACTAGGAGACATTTCCCTGTAAGATAGGCTAGCAAAGGTAAACAACTAGGTGTCGAATCCCACACATAGCAATACACATTACACGTACGCATAACATGCAAGTATGTGTTGTACAACATGGCATCACAACATAACTCAACAACTCATATAGATAAAGGCCCAGAAGAGCCATCATAGCATTTATTACAATCAGAGGTCACATGACCCAACATACAGAGCATACAGGCAACTGAAGCATAACATGTCTGAGTACAGACAACTACAAATGAAAAAGGCTGAGAAGCCTGACTATCTACAAAACCCTCCTAAGGGCACAAGATCGTAGCTGAGGTAACAAGCTAAACGTCGAAGTCCACGCGGAACCACTAGCGAGACTGAAGTCTCTCTGCAAAAACATAAATTAAGCAAACGTGAGTACAAAGGTACTCAGCAAGACTTACATCAGAACCAACTACAAATGCAACAGTATCAACAAGGGGGTAGTGGAGTTTGACTGCAGCAAGCCAGCTTTGACTCGGTGGCTATCCTAAACTATGACTGCAAGTAACTCTTTTGAGGTGGCGCACACGAGTCCACATATTCACCAATCAATACACCACTATGGATCCGCTCCCGTCTCCCTACGAGAAGGCCATCCATAGCACTCACACTTTTCTTGAGTATTTTAGAGTATCCACTTTCGATTGTCTATGTACCACGTAAGCATCCAAGAAGTCCATATCCGCGGACCCGGCTATTCGAATAGATCATGTTAACCCTGCAGGGGTGTACTTCTTCACACACGCTCTCGCCACTTACCGCCATGTACACGTCGTGTATCTCGGCAACCTTCAAGCGGAAGCCTGGCGAGGGTGTCAGCCACGACCTGACTAACCACACAAGTCTCTCGTCCAGGTTTATCGCCTATTCGGGTTCCATCCGTGGGGAGATCCGGCCGGGGTGTCGCTCACGACCCCAAAAGATGTGCGCAGGGTTCCCAAGCCCACCTCGTCGGATGGATCTACGCTTGGTACACCGTGCCATGGTGCCTAGTCTGACCCAAGCCCACATGTACCGTGTGCCACTTGGTAGACTACTAACACTACCTACAAACACCAGAAACTAGTTGCAACTCCTGGACAGAGATCTAGTTGATTAATAAGTCGAGAGGGGTCGAGTTACCGGAACCCAATGTGTGGTAGTAACTATGTCATTGGACAACTTACACAGAACTCAGTTCTTAAGGACGGCTCCAGTGAGACAACCCACCAAGTACTCCTACATGGCGTCTCACCGCTACCTTTACCAAAACGTGTTCACACACTTAGCTCACACACAGTAGGACATGTTCACCACATTCCAATTCATCCCCGATGAATCAGACCTGACTCAACTCTAAGCAATAGCAGGCATAACCAGAAAGCATGTATGAGTAGGCACAACATGGCTCAAACAACTCCTACTCATGCTAGTGGGTTTCAACTATTTACTGTGGCAATGACAGGTCATGCAGAGGAAAGGGGGTTCAACTACCGCAGCAAAAGCAGTTCAATCGTTGTTGTCCTAATGCAATAAAAGAGAGCAGGAGCGAGAGAGTGGGATTGTATCGGGATGCTCAAGGGGGGTCTGCTTGCCTGGCACTTCTGAAGATATCAATGAGTCTTCATCGGTGTCATCGATCACATCGTCGGAACGTCGTCTACTAAGAGGGGACAAAACCGACAAACAGAGAAAGAACACAATCAATGCAATGCAACAATATGATGCATGAACATGACATGGCAATATGATGTGGTTTGGCCTAATGCAACTAGCAACCAAATTAAATGAAGTTGGTTTGAACCAAAGGTTCAAATTCAAACTCCATAAGTGATTATTCAAATGCCATTTATTCAAATTGTCCTAAACAGGAACCATAAGTTGTTCTAACATGCATGAAAATGCCGTAAACAGATTCCTTGGATTTTTCTGATCAATTTTCATATATAAATTATTTTCATCTGAGCTACGGTTGATTTTATATGATTTTTAGAAGTTTTGGCTATTTTCTGAAATAAATAAATCATTTCTGATTTATTTTAAATTACAGAAAATAGTTACTGCGTCAGCACTGCGTCAGGCTGAGGTCAGCAGGTCAAAGGGCTGGTCCAAGTCAAACCTGACGTGTGGGGTCCACACGTCAGTGACACATGGACTAAATCCGGTCAAACCCAGCGCTGACTGGGGTTTGACCAGGGCTAGGGCCCACTGTCATTGGCTGTTACGGTTGTTTAGCGGCAGGGCTTAGCACTAATGACAGTGACATGTCAGCAGTCGCCGGAGTTCGGCCGGCGGCGACCAAACCGACGGCGGCGCGCGTCGGAAAAACGCTAGGGGGCTCGGTTTTAGGAGCGGTTTGTTTCTACGGCCTGCTGGAGCTCTTGCGCATCTAGTGGTGGCATCAGCTCTCGCCGGAGTGGAGCAAAACTACGGCGGCGACAACTTTTGCGGCGGCCGGAGTTCGGGCAGGTGCGGGTGCGGCACTAGGGGGCTCGGAAGGAAGAAATAGAAGTGGCTACGGGCTCCTGGAGGAACACTGAGTGCGAGGGCGAGCTCGGATGCAAGCTATGGTGGTTGTGGCCACGTCGGCGACAGGTTCAGCGGCGGCCGGCGACGGTGAGGAAGGGGGGCGACGGCTACGGTGAGTTACAGGCCACGGGGATAGGGGGAAACGGCGGAGAAGCTCACAGCGGGGTCGACGGGGGTCTCAGGAGGCTCGGGGAGGCACCGGAGTCGACGAATCGGCGGCGAGGTCGACGGCGGCCGAAGGTTGAAGAAGGCAAAGACGGCGGCGTTTCGGGGCTTCCGGCGTCGCGTAGGTACTTAGGGGGGGCGTAGAAGACGGAGGCGGAGCTCGTGGATGAGTCGGAGAGGCTCGGGGGTCACTGTGGCTACGGCTACGGCAACGACGGCGACGGTGGCGCTCGGCGATGAGGGGGAGAGAGCCAGGAGAAGGGAGAGAGGTCAAGGGAGAGTGAGAGAGTGAAGCAGAGAGGTGCGTGGCGTCGTCTAGGGTCGTCCAGGCGCGTCGGCAGCGGCGGGAAGCAGGAGGTGGCGCGGCGCGTGGCCGGCGCGCGGCGGGCACGCTCCCCTGTCCTCCTGGCGCGAGGACAGGGATGACTGGCAGGGGAGCCCAGGTGGGCTGGGCTGCCAGTTGGGCCGGCCAGGTAAGGCCAGGTAGGTGCTCTCTCTCTCATTTTCTTTCTGTTTTCTATTTCTGTTACTTTGTTTTGATTTAGTTTATAGCCCAAATAATTTTAATAAATCCTAAAAATAATTGTGGGCATAAAATAAATTATTACAGAGACCCTCAACTATTTTCAGAATTGTTAGAGCATTTAAAAATATTTATATGCCCCAATTTAAATACTTATTGATTTAATTCAAGGTCCAAAAATTCCCCAAAA
The DNA here is from genome assembly GCA_902687465.1 of Secale cereale. Classification (NCBI taxonomy): domain Eukaryota; kingdom Viridiplantae; phylum Streptophyta; class Magnoliopsida; order Poales; family Poaceae; genus Secale; species Secale cereale. The sequence continues at coordinate 342,834,687 of LR738714.1, forward strand.
ATATTCAATATTTTTGGTTTGGACCAAAACCCTTGCCAAAATTATGAAACATTACTAAAGGCATTTCTGGGTTTATTGAAAAGGATTTTAGGTTAAACCTAGTTGCCTTGATTTGGAGCTAGGGTTTAATCATCCCCATTTCAAGTTAACAAAATTTTAAACATGATGACATGGAGAGCAAGCAAAGACAACAGGGAAGCTAGGGCTGTGACATAGCCACACCACCAATGACTTCCAGGAGCTCAGGGCCATCTACGACGGGCGCCTCAATCGTCGCCCTGAGCATGGTGACCGAGGGTACGGCCGCGGAGGTGGCCATGGTGGAGGACGCTGGGAGAACCGCGACCCCCGCTAATGCTGCCGTGATCAGCCTCGTGAGGACCACTGGCAGGGCTAGCCTCGCAAGGGCCCTTGGAGGGATCAGCCTCGTGAGGACCTCCCTCAGGGAAAAGGTGGCCTTCCTCCACTGCCGCCGCCACCAAGAAGGAACGATGACCACCAATAAAATGATGGGGCTGGGTGCTTTCAAGAGGCTCGTGCCACTGCTTGCATCCTGGGCAGCGCTCAGGCACCTGCGTCCCAGCGCATCTTGAAGCAATTTCCCATGAGGTGAATGCAGCCCTCCCCAAGCTCGAGGCAATGCGTCCACTCAGATGGTCCAAGTATGCTCACCTTCGACTCAACTGAACAGCTCAAGTGCCCGGCCGTAGCTGGCGCCCTCCCTCTGCTCTCCTACAATCAGTAATGTGCTCGTCACCAAGACACTCATCGATGGCAGTGTGGGACTCAATGTCCTCTCCGTCGAGACCTTCGACAGGCTCCAGGTGCCATATGACCAGCTTCAGCCTACCAGGCCCTTCTCAGGAGTGATCGACCACTCCACCACCTCAGTAGGGCAGATCCACCTTCCTATCACATTTGGCAAGGGCGACAACTACCGCACAGAGCTTGTTGACTTCGACGTCGCCCGCATTCTCCTCCCGTACAACGCAATCATTGGGTACCCAGCCCTAGCCAAGTTCATGGCTACAACACACCATTGCTACAATGTCCTCAAGATGCCAGGAAGTTGCGGCACCATCACGGTCGTCTGTGATGAAAAAGATGCGGTGTGCTCCCTCGAGTGCGCCTACCAAGATGCGATGATCGAGAACCCAGAATACGAGGGCATTGCCTACCCTCCTGAGGCCGTCGCCAGGAAAAAGAAGTAGCTACTCTACCTGGGGCCTCAGGAGAATGGACCGCCCTACGACCACACTTCAGGACCTGCGCCCACTGACGGGGCGCCTTCCCCTCTCGCATAGGAAGGTGCCCCCGGCGCCCCTCTCACACTAGGCTCGAGGGCTCTTCTTTGGAGGGCCTCGGACCTAGCCAATTTGACGAGGGAGGTGCTCGGGCACCATGTAGAGGCGTTCTTCAGCGCGCGTTTCCGTGAGATGAGCGCATGGCATGAGGTGCCAGGTGCTCAGGAGTTCAACACCATGGCGATCAGTGATCTGCAGGAGGCGAGGGCCATGCGAGGCGAGCACCGCCTCGCATCGCCAAGCACCGCTACCTCTACTGATGAGGGCAGGGGGATGTGAGTGTGCGTCAACAACCCAGAGCTCAATAGAGCCGCGTCTCAGGAGCTCTACTTGCCGTCCCACAAGGGCCGGTGCGAGGGTCCCCCTCACAGCTATGTTCGCGTGCCTTTTGGCCTGCTGAACAACGCTGGCTCGCACCTGTGCCACATGCGGGGTGTCTTGGCGGCGGACGAGGTCAGGCACCAGGTTATCCTGCCCTAGGCTGTGTTGGATCCTCTCAAGCCCCCCGGGCCCCTAGAGCCTCACGAGGTTCAGGGCTAGGGTGACTCATGAGGGGTGACTTCTGCAGAACGTGTCTTCAGCTACCCCCAAAACTTCTTTAGCAATATTGCCAGGTGAGGTGACACTTTTGGTTTGTTCAATTGGGGGCGCCCCTTGGGCTGAATTATCCCCAAACCGGTGGGTCCGTCCCTACGGCATGTATCTTTTTGTATCTATCAGAACTTGCCTTACCCATTCCATGAGTTGCTTTATGATTATCACTTGTCCGTCTGGTGCCTCGATACCCTTCGCGGCTTCCGCGCGCCAAGAACCTAAAGATTGCTCATTTCGCCCAAGGAACTACTACTGCGGCGCCTTTGCTCGGGCCCATCCGTTGTCGAGGTTATGTACCCCGGGTAGCCTCATCGCCCCCAATGACATTTTAAGACATCAGGGCTGGCCAAGCCCCTCAGGCTGACTGGGCATACGGTTGGCATCCCGGCCGCATTCCAGGAGGAGGCATGCCCCTAGCAGGCAACCCCAGGAAAGGGCCGGCTCCTAGCTGCCGGCCTCTCCCTCCTCAAACTCTGCACTAGCCGACCGTGACCAAGACGGAGCATGGCAATAGTGCCACCTGCTCCCCCAGGATACAGGGAGGCATGGCAATAGTGTACCTCGACCAGGCGGACATCCTCCAACACAGAACGGTACTGTAGCCACGCATGGCGTGGCGCCACCCTCGTCAGCAAGGACAGTGCCACAGTAAAAGGCAATCGTCATGGCTCACAGGCAGCGGGCCCTACCTGTCGGCCGGATTCTCGACAGCCGGCGGAGTCCACCAGAGGCGGCCCTAGCAGCCGGCGGAGAACCCGGCGACCGAAGACACTGACACTTGGGTCCTACCACCCAGCATATTACCATTGTATCCCTGGGGGTAGGCCTATATAAACCCCCCGTACACACACATGCTAAGGGTTCAACCATTGTTCCACACACACACACACACCATAGCTAGGAGGAGCAAGAGAGCTAGCCTTGCCCTTCTTCCTCCTCTAGCACACAGCTCAAGGAGCAACCTTGTAGCCACCTTGTGATCATAGTCATCATGCCGAGACCCCGCAGAGCAGGACTAGGTTTGTTATCTCCATGGAGAGCCCCGAACCTGGGTAAGACCCATGTGTGATTGAGATCTCGCCCATTCCCGCTTGCAGAGCCCGACGACGTACTCCTGTCCTCACCATGATAAGCCACCTCTAGCATATGATGCGAGAATACTCCGATATTTGGCGCCCACCGTGGGGCATGCGTCGTCGACCAGAGGCATGTTCTTGACGGGAACCCTCTTCTACCCCAATGAGCATGTCGGGGCTGGCCCGATTGGCCAGCCCAACGCGCTCGCTAGCGCCTGCACCAACGTGTAGCCTGATGCGGGAACAGCCTGCCCCGTGAGTAGACTTTCCGACCTCCTTGACAACATTAGACTCTCCGATGAGCCTGCCCCCGACGCAGAGGCTCTCCGCTCCATCGACCCCCTCATCGAGCTCTTCGAGAAGCTCACTATCTCCGACGAGCCGGCCTCCGACATGGAGTCCGTTGGCTCCACCAATCCCTTCATCGAGCCCGGTGAGATGCTCGCCGGCTCTGATACGGCTTCCACCGATGTCTACCCTGACAACGGATCATCATTGATGACCCCCTCCCTCCCGTCGCTAGCAACATCTCGGTCGGCTTGCTCAATGCTGGTATCTTCGTGGAGGCGATGGTCATTGGCGATAGCCAAGCAAAAGACAGGGTCGCTGAGGAACCTTTGCGAGCAGCAATGTGGGACTTAGCTACTCATGTCTATGATGAAACCGACCCTACAACGCTCGAGGCAATCCACGTCAAGGTCCTCGACAGCGCCACCAAGCTGGCGGCCATCCAGCGCCATGCGAAGGCTAACCAAGACGAGATCGACCGCATCAACGCAGGAACACCGGCTGTCACTGAGCCCAGCCGTGCTGGCGCCATCCTGCAGCGCGGCGTGGCCATTACCAGTATGTTGGGAGTCGGACACCCGATCTACGAGACGCCAGCGCAGAACCTGTGCGATGCGCAAGCGGCGGCGGACGATCTCCGAAATCTGGAGTGCGAAGAGCTGCGCGCTCAGATGGAGCGCCTCTAGGAGCTCCTCAACGCCGCAAACACGCGGCAAGACACCTGCAACCACGTGATGGCAGCCAGCATGCAGGCAGAGAATCCGGAGGCCCACCCCGAGCACGGTGCGCCTTCCTGATCATCTAGTGGCGGTGGCCGCAACCAAAACCCGGGGGCGCCCCCTGGTCGCAGCCAGCGCTCCCATCGCATGGGCGTGGCTAGCCAGCAGGCTCCCCCGAACCTGGACAACCGGCACCAGTAGGATGAACGTCTGCCTCCCCGCAGGGAGAGGACGGTTATCCGGCGCCGGTTGACCATCCGACTCTAGGGGCTGGCTGGGCCCGGGAGTCGGCGACTATGATGCCTGCCAGCGACTCGAGCAGGTGGCTCGGTCCCAGGCGATGGAAGAGGAAGATGCATTCGGCCTGCCCTGCTTCAACCCTCGCATCCGTGACGAACCCTTTCCAAAGGGTTCTCGCTGCCTCGTGACACTCCCAAGTACAGCGGCGCTGTGAAGCTAGAGGACTGGCTCATTTACTATGTCGCGGCAGTCAGCATAGCCAACGGCAACAAGCGTGTTGCCGTGAAGTATGTTCCACTCGTGTTGCAGGCCACGACCCGGACATGGCTGAACAGTCTTAAACCCAACAACATCAACAGCTGGTTGGACTTCAATGAAGCCTTCGTGCGCAACTTCAACTGCACTTCCAAGTGGCCCCATGTGTCGCCAGTTATCCATGTGTGTTCAGGGGTCGCCCGAGTCCGCTCGCGACTACCTAACGCGCTAGGCTGAGCTGCACAACTCCTGTGAGGGGATGCACGAGGTGCAGGCCATCGAGTACACCGCCGGGTGCCGAGAGGGCACCCTGATCAAGCAAAAGCTCCTATGTGACGAGACGGCCTCTCTGGATGAGCTCCTGGCGATAACGGACAAGTAAGCTGCGGCCAACTCCTCCATGAAGTCAGAAATCCGGGCGACGCCTCTGGAAAGATGGACTAACCAAATACTACAGCACCGACTAGTGATTCCAGCCAGCGTCAGTAGCAGAACAACAACAACAACAACAACAACAACAACAACAACAACAACAACAACAACAACAACAACAACAACAACAACAACAACAACAACAACAACAACAACAACAAGCGCAAGGCCCCGGAGCCGGCTTCCAACAGCCGGCAGGTGACAACCGTTGAGGATCAGGACTAGCAGCCGGCGGGCCAGCCCGGCCCTAAGCGTTAGCAGTGCAACCACGGCGCCTGGCAGCCGACCCTCTCCTTCGAGCAGGCCCTCGAGGCTCCGTGCTAGTTCCACAGCGGCGCGAAGCCATCTAACCACATGACTCGGCAATGCAACTAGCTTGCCCGAATTGCCAAGGGAGAGGCTCTGCCGCCTCCTCCTCCAGGCCTGACGGGTCCACCTCCTCAGCAGCTGGCCCGCCCTGCCGGGATGCTCCAAGACGAATTCCCTAACGCGCACGTTGGCTATGTCGTCTTCACAAGTGAAGCCAATGACAAGCGCAGCAGGAGGAAGCAACACCGCGAGGTGAACACTGTTGTCCATGAGGTCCCCAAGTACTCGCACAAGTCCGAGAAGCCCATCACCTAGAGTCAGAAGGACCATTCAGATGTGATGCCTACGCCAGGTGGCTATGCTATGGTGTTGAACCCCACCTTCTCCATTTAGAGGCAGACTTGCCGCTTTTCCCGAGTGCTGATAGACAGTGGCAGCAGCATCAACATCCTCTACCATGACACCATGGAGAACCTGGGCATCAAGGAGAAGCAGGTCTTGCCCAGCCAGACTGTGTTCCATGGCATCATCCCTAGGTTCTCCCACTCGCCACTCGGCAAGATCAAGATCGATGTCTTGCTCGGCGACAAGGATAACTTCCGCCGTGATCCCATTTAGTTCGAGGTGGCCGACTTGCATAGCCCCTACCACACGCTCTTAGGCTGACCAGCAATGGGAAGTTCATGATGGTTCCGCATAACGCGTACCTGAAGACGAAGATGCCGGGTCCCAAGGGCATCATCACCATTGTCGGCGACTACAAGAAGTCCGCCGAGTGTGCAGCGGCCAGCTCCCAGCTGGCCGAGTCCCTCGTCATCGCCCAAGTGAAGCCCCTCATCGACTGGGTGGTAGCCATGTCCGGCGAGCAGTCCGCTATGCCGACCGACCCCGAGGAGGCGTACGGCGTGGCCTCCTTCAAGCCGGAGCAGTTTGCTGTCATAGGTTCTAACCTTGACAGCAAATAGGAAAGCGAGCTCATCAATTTCCTCAGTGAGAATCGGGATATCTTCGCATGGTCCCCCAAGGACATGCCTGGTTTTCTGAGGAAAGAGAGCCGGTCAAGCAACCCCTACGCCGCCTATCAACAGATTTGAGAAGGATCATTGGTGAAGAAGTCACCCAGTCCTCATTTTGAAGAAAAACAACAAGTGGCGCATGTGTATCGACCACACTAGCCTAAATAAGGCCTGCCCCAAAGATCCGTTTGCTTTGCCTCGGATTGACCAAGTGATAGACTCCACGGCCGAATGCGAGCTGTTGTGCTTCCTGGATGCCTACTCCGGATACCAGCAGATCAAGATGAACAAGAAAGACCAGATGAAGACCGCCTTCATCACCCCCTTTGGTGCCTTCTTCTACCTCGTCATGACGTTTGGCTTGCGGGATGCCGACGCCACCTTTCAGCGATGCATGCATAAATCCCTCCTACCACAACTCGGCCGGAATGCCCATGTCTATGTGGATGACATTATGGTGAAGACGGAGAAGCGAGACACCCTTTTCGAGGAGCTCAAGGAGACCTTCACCAACCTACGCCGAGTCCAAATCAAGCTCAACTCGGAAAAGTGTGTCTTTGGAGTCCCCACCGGCCAGCTCCTTGGTTTCCTTGTTTCTGAGCGCGGGATCGAGTGCAACCCCGTGAAGATCAAGGCTATTGAGCAGATGGAGAGGCCGATGCGGCTGCGGAACGTCCAGAAATTCACCAGGTGCTTGGCATCTCTCAGCCGGTTCCTGAGCCGACTAGGAGAGAAGGCCCTCCCCCTGTACCATCTAATGAAGAAGACCAAGAGCTTCGAGTGGTCTGACCAGGTGGACGAAGCATTCCTCCACCTCAAGCGGATGGTGTCCATGCCGCCTGTTGTGGCCGCTCCGACTGCTAAAGAACCCATACTCCTCTACATCACCGCTACCAATTGGGTCGTAAGCATAGTCATAGTTGTCGAGCGCCCAGAAGCTGGCAAGGTCCAGCCGACACAGAGGCCGGTCTATTACCTAAGTGAGGTGATGTCCGCCTCCAAGTAGAACTACCCCCACTACCAGAAGATGTGCTATGGCATGTACTTTGCCGCCAAGAAGCTGAAGTAGTACTTCCGGGAGCATCCAATCAAAGTTGTCTGCACGACTCCCCTTGTTGAAATCATGGGAAACCGAGATGCCACAGGCCGGGTGGCCATGTGGTACATTCAGCTGGCCCCTTACACCATCCTCTACCAGCCCCGCACCACCATCAAATCCCAAGCATTGGCCGACTTCCTAGTTGATTGGGCCAAGACCCAGTACCTGCCGCCAGCACCGGATTCCACACATTAGCGGATGCACTTCCACGGCTCCAAGATGCGCACCGGCTTGGGAGCCGGCATCGTCCTCACCTCTCCCAAAGGTGACAAGCTGAAATACACCATGCAGATCCACTTTGCCGCCTCCAACAACGTCCGAACGATGTGTACAGGGTTCCCGAGGCACCAAACGGGCGACTCGATACACCGGGCCACGTGCCTACTGCATCACATCCCACCCCTCGGGTCAGCAGTGCGCACGGCCTCCAGCATACTACAAACACCAGAAAATAGTTGCAACTCCTGGACAGAGGATAGGGGGGTTAATAAGTCGAGCGGGGTCATATTTCAGGGCCCAACGTTTGGTAGTAGTTGTTCATGGATCACAAACACAGAACTCAGTTCCCGAGGACAGTTTCAATGAGACAACCCACCATGTACTCCTACATGGCCTCTCACCGCTACCTTTACCAAATCATGTTCACACACTTTGCTCTCAACAGTAGGACATGTTCACCACATTCCAATTCATCCCCGATGAATCAGACCTGACTCAACTCTAAGAAGTAGCAGGCATGACAACAAGCATGAATGAGTAGGCACATCAGGGCTCAAACAACTTCTACTCATGCTAGTGGGTTTCATCTATTTACTGTGGCAATGACAAGTCATGCAGAGGAAAGGGGTTCAGCTACCGCAACAAACAGTAGTCGAATCGTTGTTGTCCTAATGCATTAAAAGAGAGCAAGAGCGAGAGAGTGGGATTTGATAGAGATGTTCAATGGGGGTTGCTTGCCTGGCATTTCCAAAGATAGCATAACTCTTCATCGGTGTCATCGAACTCATCATCGGAACTACGTCCAATGAGAGGGAACAAGCATCGGCAAACAAGAGAGAACACAATCAATGCAATGCAACAATATGAATGCACGATCATGACAGTGCAACATGCTGTGATTTGAGCTAATGCAACTAGCAACGATTTAAGCGAAGTTGGTTTGAACCAAGGTTCAAATTCAAACTCCACATGTGATTATTCAAATGCCATTTAATTGATTTGACCTGATCAGCAAGCATAAGTTGTTCAAACATGCATTAAAATGCGAGAAACAGATTCTTCATATTTTTGTGATAATTTTTCATATATAACGTATTACATTTGGAGTTACGGTTGATTTTCCATGATTTTTAGAAGTTTTAGCTATTTCCTGAAATAAATAAATCATTATTGATTTATTTAAAATCACAGAAAAGCTTTACTGTGTGAGCACTACGTTACATGAAGTCATCAGAGTCAAGTAACCGTTCCGGGTCAAACCTGCCAGTGGGGCCCGCGTGTCAGTGACTCAGTGCTTGCTTGAGTCACACACAGGTGGGCCTGGTCAACGGCCACGTCGGACAGTCAAAGCTGACGCGTGGGGCCACTGTGGTTAACTTAAACTAAACAGGAACGGAAACCGTGGTTAGTTAGGCAGCGGGGCCGAGCTGTCGGTGCACTAATGGTTAATTAGGCGGGTTGTTTGTGGCTAATGATGTCGTCACGTCATCACGCCGGAGTTGAACCCCGGCGACCAGAAGCATGATACGTCTCCAACGTATCTATAACTTTTGATTTTTCCATGCTATTATATTATCTATTTTGGATGTTTAACGGGCTTTATTATGCACTTTATATTATTTGGGACAAACCTACTAACCCAAGGCCCAGTGCAAATTGCTATTTTTTTTGCCTATTTCAGTGTTTCGCAGAAAAGGAATATCAAACGGACTCCAAACGGAATGAAATCTTCGGGAGAGTCATTTCTGGAACAAATGCAACACAGAAGACATGGAGTACACGTCAGGAAAGAAATGAGGTGACCACGAGGGGGGATGGCGTGCCCAGGTGGGTAGGCGCGCCCCCACCCTCGTGGGCCCCCTGTTGCTCCAAAGCGTGCCTCTTTCTCCTATATATACACATATACCCTGAAAACATCCGAGAGCACCACGAAACCTTATTTCCACCGCCGATACCTTCTGTACCCGTGAGATCCCATCTTGGGGCCTGTTCCAGAGCTCCCCCGGAGGGGGAATCGATCACGGAGAGCTTCTACATCAACACCATAGCCTCTCTGATGAGTTGTGAGTAGTTTACCACAGACCTTCGGGTCCATAGTTATTAGATAGATGGCTTCTTCTCTCTCTTTGGATCTCAATACAAGGTTCTCCTCGATCTTCTTGGAGATCTATTCGATGTAATTCTTTTTATGGTGTGTTTGTCGAGATCCGATGAACTGTGGGTTTATGATCAAGATTATCTATGAACAATATTTGATTCTTCTATGAATTCTTATATCCATGATTAAAATATCTTTGCAAGTCTCTTCAAAATATCAGTTTGGTTTGGCCTACTAGATAGATCGTTCTTGCAATGGGAAAAGTGCTTAGCTTTGGGTTCAATATTGCGGTGTCCTTTCCCAGTGACAGTAGGGGCAGCAAGGCATGTATTGTATTGTTGCCATCGAGGATAGAAAGATGGGGTTTATATCATATTGCATGAGTTTATCCCTCTACATCATGTCATCTTGCTTAAAGCGTTACTCTGTTCTTATGAACTTAATACTCTAGATGCATGCTGGATAGCGGTCGATGTGTGGAGTAATAGTAGTAGATGTAGAATCGTTTCGGTCTACTTGTCACGAACGTGATGCCTATATACATGATCATGCCTAGATATTCTCATAACTATGCGCTTTTCTATCAATTGCTCGACAGTAATTGGTTCACCCACCATAGAAGTCTGCTATCTTGAGAGAAGCCACTAGTGAAACCTATGGCACCCAGGTCTATCTTCTATCATATCAATCTTCCATCAACTATTTATCTTTACTTTACTTTTATTTTTCAACTTTACTTTTCAATCTATACAACAAAAATACCTAAAATATTATCCTATTATTTCTATCAGATCTCACTTTAGCAAGTGGCCGAGAAGGGATTGACAACCCCTTTATCGCGTTGGTTACAAGATTCTTATTTGTTTGTGCAGGTATGAGGAACTTGCGTGTAGTCTCCTACTGGATTGATACCTTGTTTCTCAAAAACTGAGGGAAATACTTACGCTACTTTGCTGCATCACCCTTTCCTCTTCAAGGGAAAACTAATGGATGCTCAAGAGGTAGCAAGAAGGATTTCTGGCGCCATTGCCGGGGAGATCTACGCACAAGTTATATCCCAAGTACCCATCACAAACTCTTATCCCTCGCTTTACATTATTTGCCATTTGTATCTCGTTTTCCTCTCCCCCACTTCACCCTTGCCATTTTATTCGGCCCTCTTTTCCGTTAGCTTGCCTTTTGTGTGTTCGTCCTTACTGCGGTTTGTTGCTATCATGTCTGAGATGGGGGAGGTTATCATTGAAAAGGATAGTAACAATGGGGGAAACTTTGATGGTTTTGATTATCCTCATGAGGAACCTACCACTTTACATACTAAGAATTTCCGAATTGGTAGTGGTAATATTATTGGAAAATGAGTTATTCAAGATTTCTTTACATGTGACGGTGCTTTGCCCACTATGGGTTGATCTATTCTTCATTGAACCAGTAGTCTTGCAGATGCTATATCCATGCTTGTAGTTGAACTCGAAAGACAATTTATCCACATGCATCCTTGGATTCAGAGAATTTTTCTAGAATTCTCCAATATTGAGCATTCTTCTGTTAAGCGTGCAACTACTATATTTTTGGCATATGAGTTCAGATTTATAATGAAAGAGGCCACAGAAAATTTTGCGCATTATAGGGTGGACGCTGGTCGTCCTCCCATAGAGGCTATCCTACTTAATCAAGAAGACATAATGCGTTTACAATCTCTAGATCATATTGCTTAGAACGAAAACCTTAGAAAAAAGGTTCCTACCGATGTTCTAGTTGATAGAATCTCTTAACTGAATGATGATTTTGCTATTCAAACCAATGGTTTAGGTTTCTCTCTTGAATAAAGGCTCATGACCTTCTGCCAAACGAATACTTATAATGATGAATTGGTTGTGCAATACAAGGGGCCAAAGGAGGAACCCATACCTCCCGAGCTTGATCTTGGGGCCTTTTGTTCTATTAAATTTAGCACATTTGATTACTTTTTCTTGCCAAAGAGAAACCTTGCTGCTGAACGTAGGGAATATGAGATGATTTTTTGCAATTTACCTTATCATTACGGCAATACCTAGATTTATCCTTGTATCATGCCTAGCTAGGGCCGTTAAATGATAGCGCTTGTTGGGGGGCAACCCAATTTTCTTTTCTTTTCTTTTACTTCTTTTTAGTAATAAATATTGCATCTAGCTTATGTTTAGATGTGGTTTTGTGTTTTCATTAGTATTTGTGCCAAGTACAACCTTTGGGAAGACTTGGGTGAAGTCTTTGCGATCATGCTGTAAAAAATAAACACTTTAGCGCTCACGAGTTTAGCTGCCATTTTTTTACTAGAGAGTTCTTTTAAGTTGATTCTTTTTGAAGATGATTAATATAAAAATTCCTCACGTCCACCAATTTATTTCAGAATTTTTAGAGTTACATAAGTATTCTAAAGTTACAGATTGCTACAAACTGTTCTGTTTTTGACAGATTCTGTTTTTCGTGTGTTGTTTGCTTATTTTGATGAATCTATGAGTAGTATCACGGGGTATGAATCATAGAGAAGTGGGAATACAGTAGGTTTAACACCAATATAAATAAAGAATGAGTTCAGTATAGTACCTTAAAGTGGTGGTTTGTTTTCTTATACTAACAGAGCTCACAAGATTTTTTGTTAAGTTTTGTGTTGTGAAGTTTTCAAGTTTTGTTGTAAGGATTTGATGGACTATGGAACAAAGAGTGGCAAGAGCCTAAGCTTGGGGATGCTCAAGGCACCCCAAGGTAAAATTCAAGGACAACCAAAAGCCTAAGCTTGGGGATGCCCTGGGAAGGCATCCCGTGTTTCGTCTTCGTCTATCGGTAACTTTACTTGAGACTATATTTTTATTCACCACATGATATGTTTTTTGTTTGGAGCGTCATGTATAATTTGAGTCTTTACTTTTTAGTTTACCACAATCATCCTTGCTGTACACACCTTTTTAGAGAGACACACATGAATCGGAATTTATTAGAATACTCTATGTGCTTCACTTATATCTTTTGAGCTAGATAGTTTTGCTCCAGTGCTTCACTTATACTTTTTAGAGCACGGCTGTGGTTTTATTTTATAGAAATTATTGATCTCTCATGCTTCACTTGTATTATTTTGAGAGTCCTTTATAACAGCATGGTAATTTGCTTTGGTTATAAAATTAGTCCTAATATGATAGGCATCCAAGATGGGTATAATAAAAACTTTCATATAAAGTGCATTAAATATTATGAGAAGTTTGATACTTTATGATTGTTTTGAGATACGAAGATGATTATATTAGAGTCATGCTAGTGGAGTAATTGTGAATTCTAGAAACACTTGTGTTAAAGTTTGTGATTCCCGTAGCATGCACGTATGGTGAACCGTTATGTGATGAACTTGGAGCATGATTTATTTATTGATTGTCATCCTTTGTGTGGAGGTCGGGATCGCACGATGGTTAACTCCTACCAACCCTTCCCCTAGGAGCATGCGTTTAGTAATTTGTTTTGATGACTTGTAGATTTTTGCAATAAGTATATGAGTTATGTATGACTAATGTTGAGTCCATGGATTATACGCACTCCCACCCTTCCATCATTGCTAGCCTCTCTAGTACCGCGCAATTTTTGCCGGTACCATACACCCACTATATACCTTCCTCAAAATAGCGACCGTACCTACCTGTCATGGCATTTCCATAGCCATTCCGAGATATATTGCCATGCAACTTTCCACCGTTCTGTTTATTATGACACGCTTCATCATTGTCATATTGCCATGCATGATCATGTAGTTGACATCATATTTGTGACGAAGCCACCATGTAATTCTTTCATACATGTCACTCTTGATTCATTGCACATCCCAGTACACCGCCGGAGGCATTCACATAGATTCATATTTTGTTCTAGCTTTGGGTTGGAATCTTTGAGTTGTAAGTAAATAAAATTGTGATGATCTTCATTACTAGAGCATTTGTCCCAGTGAGGAAAGGATGATCGAGACTATGAATCCCCCACAAGTCGGGATGAGACTCTGGACGAAAAAATAAAAGAAAAAAAAGAGGCCATAAAAAAGAGAGGAGAAAAAGCCCAAAATAATAGAAAAAGGAAAAAAGGAAAAAATGAGAGAAAAGGAGAGAAGGGGCAATGCTACTATCCTTTTTCCACACTGATGCTTCAAAGTAGCACCATGATCTTCATGATAGAGAGTCTCCTATGTTGTCACTTGCATATACTAGTGGGAATTTTAATTATAAACATGGCTTGTATATTCCTATGATGGGCTTCCTTAAAATGCCCTAGGTCTTCGTGAGCAAGCGAGTTGGATGCACACCCACTTAGTTTCTTTAGTTGAGCTTTCATACACTTATAACTCTAGTGCATCCGTTGCATGGCAATCCCTACTCACTCACATTAATATCTATTGATGGGCATCTCCATAGCCCATTGATACGCCTAGTTGATGTGAGACTATCTTCCTTTTTTGTCTTCTCCACAACCACCACTCCATTCCACCTACCGTGCTATATCCATGGCTCACGCTCATGTATTGCGTGAAAGTTGAAAAGTTTGAAAAATTGGAGTATGAAACAATTGTTGGCTAAAACCGGGGTTGTGCATGATTTAAATTTTTGTGTGATAAAGAGAGAGCATAGCCAGACTATATGATTTTGTAGGGATAACTTTCTTTGGCCATGTTATTTTGAGAAGACATGATTTCTTTGTTAGTATGCTTGAAGTATTATTATTCTTATGTCAATATTAAACTTTTGTCTTGAATCTTTTGGATCTGAACATTCATGCCACAGTAAAGAAAATTACATTGAGAATTATGTTGGGTACAATTTCAGATCAAAAATTCTATTTTTATCATTTACCTACTCGAGGACGAGCATGAATTAAGCTTGGGGATGCTTGATACGTCTCCAACGTATCTATAATTTTTGATTGTTCCATGCTATTATATTATCTGTTTTGGATGTTTAATGGGCCTTATTATACACTTTTATATTATTTTTGTGACTAACCTACTAACCCAAGGCCTAGTGCAAATTGCTATTTTTTTGCCTATTTCAGTGTTTTGCAGAAAAGGAATATCAAACGGAGTCCAAACGGAATGAAACCTTCGGGAGAGGCGTTTTTGGAACAAATGCAACACAGAAGACTTGGAGTACATGTCAGGAAAGAAACGAGGCGGCGACGAGGGGGGCGGGCGTGCCCAAGGGGGTAGGCGTGCCCCCCACCCTCGTGGGCCCCCTGTTGCTCCACCGACGTGCCTCTTCCTCCTATATATACCCATATACCATGAAAACATCTGAGAGCACCACGAAACCCTATTTCCACCACTGTAACCTTCTATACCCATGAGATCCCATCTTGGGGCCTGTTCTGGAGCTCCACCGGAGGGGGAATTGATCACGATGGGCTACTACATCAACACCATAGCCTCACCGATGAGTTGTGAGTAATTTACCAAAGACCTTCTAGTCCATAGTTATTAGCTAGATGGCTTCTTCTTTCTCTTTGGATCTCAATACAAAGTTCTCATCGATCTTCTTGGAGATCTATTCGATGTAATTCTTTTTGCTGTGTGTTGGCCGAGATCAGATAAATTGTGGGTTTATGATCAAGATTATCTATGAACAATATTTGATTCTTCTCTGAATTCTTATATGCATGATTAAAATATCTTTGCAAGTATCTTTGAATTATCAATTTGGTTTGGCCTACTAGATTGATCGTTCTTGCAATAGGAGAAGTGCTTAGCTTTGGGTTCAACCTTGCGGTGTCCTTTCCAGGTGACAACAGGGGCAGCAAGGCACATATTGTATTGTTTCCATCGCGGATAAATAAGATGGGGTTTATATCATATTGCATGAATTTATCCCTCTACATCATGTCATCTTGCTTAAAGCATTACTGTGTTCTTATGAACTTAATACTCTAGATGCATGCTGGATAGCGGTCGATGTGTGGATTAATAGTAGTAGATGTGGAATCGTTTCGGTCTACTTGTCACGGATGTGATTCCTATATACATGATCATGCCTAGATATTCTCATAACTATGCGCTTTTCTATCAATTGCTCGACAGTAATTTGTTCACCCACTGTAGAAATCTGCTATCTTGAGAGAAGCCACTAGTGAAACCTATGGCCCCCGGGTCTATCTTTTATCATATCAATCTTCCATCAACTATTTATATTTACTTTACTTTTATGTTGCAATATTTACTTTTTAATCTATACAACAAAAATACCAAAAATATTATCCTATTATCTCTATCAAATATCACTTTTGCAAGTGGCCGAGAAGGGATTGACAACCCCTTTGTCGCTGGTTGCAAGGTTCTTATTTGTTTGTGCAGGTACGAGGAAATTGCGTGTAGTCTCCTACCGGATTGATACCTTGGTTCTCAAAAACTAAGGGAAATACTTACTCTACTTTGCTGCATCACCCTTTCCACTTCAAGGGAAAACCAACGGATGCTCAAGAGGTAGCAAAGCACAGCCGTGGCGCACCGGAGTTACTCGGGGTGGCGCTACGGAGCATCTTTCACATGTGGTTTGCGGCTACGGCGAGCTGGTGGTGCGGCGCATCTTCTGGCGCAAGCGCCATGAGCTGGGGTGGCCTACAAAGATGGCAGCGATGACAGAGGTGGCGGACGGAGCTCTGGCTCGAGCTGGTGCGAAGCTGCGGTGTGCTGGGAGATCATCTGGCGGTGGCATTGGCTTCCTACAGAGATGTAGAGGATGTTGCCGCGCGTGGATGCGAGCTGGGGTGGCTCAGACCACGGTGGCGCCATGGCCGACGGCATGGAGCTCTCGACTCCGGTGGCTAGGTTGGCTAGAAGAAGGAGTTGAGCGCGGGGAGAGGGGGGAAACGCTCAGGGGCTCATAACGGTGCCGTAGGGATGGCCAGCATGCTCGGGGGGAGGCCTCGTGGCGACGAGATGGCGACGGTGATCTCCGGCGGCCGACGATGAAGACGTTGAAGATGGCGAGTCTGTGGGGCGTCCGGCGTTGCGCGGCTCGACGAGGAGATGTATGGCGACGGGGCAGTTCTTCTGGACACGACAGAGAGGCGGGACAGTGGCTCTGGCCGCGGCAAATGGCGTCGGTGGCGGTGGGCATGCTCCGCCATGGGGAGGGAAAGCAGGGGACCGAGGGGGAGAGAGAACTAGAGAGTGAGGGGGGTTCGTGGCCGTCTCCGTGGCGCTGGGAGAGAGCCTTGGGGCATGAGGCAGGCAGGGAGGAGGTGGCAGCCTCAGCGCACGTCGTGCCCGCCTTCGCCTCTGCCTACTAGCAGAGGTTGAGGATGACTGGCACTGTGGGCCAGTGGGCCGCACAGTGCTGGGCCGGCTGGGGCGCCAGGTAAGCCCAGGTGAGGTTCCTCTCTCTCACTTTGTATTTCTGTTTTTCTATTTTATTTTGTCTGTTTTGATTTAGTAAAAAAATACTAAACCATTTTTTATAAATCCTGAAATAAATTGTGGGCATATACTGGAATATCCCCAATAGCCCTCAAGTGCTTTTAGGATGAATGGGGCATTTAAAAACTTATATAGTAGTTAAATGCCCAAATTCAAATACTCTATGGATTAATTCAAAAATCCAAAGTGACCTAGTTGGATTCATTTGGTGCTAGGGTTTGAACATACCCATTTCAAAAATTATGAACTTTTCAGAAAGGCATTTTGGGTTCATTGAAATAATTTGAATTTGAATCTAGTTGGATTCATTTGGTGCTAGGGTTTGAACATACCCATTTCCAGTTTTCTTGAAATCAAAACATGATGCATAGATGCTCACAGATGCAACTAATTACAAGCAATCTAGGGCTCTGCCAACTCACCCCCACTAAACAAGAATCTCATCCTGAGATTCAAGACATGAGGCAATAAGACAGAGGGGCACAAAGCTAACATAATCTTCACGATCCAGATTGCACTTCATAAGAATTTTGATTTCTTGCATCATGTTGATCTTGACATCCTTGCTTTCGAGATCTTTGTCCAACACAGTAACGACAGAAGAAACTCTATAGGAATCGATCTTCTCAAAGATCGAGCAAATCAAGATCAACTCATGGAGTGATACGTTGAAACATCTCTTGAGCTGAGACACAAAACACACATCGAGAGGGATGGAAGAAACAGATGACAGAGGTTCAATTTGGTAGGTTATAATTTCACACTTAAAGAAGATGGTGAACAATGTCACCAAACGGGGCACCTTAGAGAAGGTGACTCGTAGGATTATTCCTTTAAGTGGCAAAAAGAATTACTTTTGGTACAGAGATCAATGAAACTCTCTATAGCAGCCTAAGGTAAATCACAATCGATCATTTGAGGAGTTCGGAAGGAATGGCACACTTAGACTAGAATGGATAATGTGGACTACCTTGTTCAAGACAACGCAATGGTTGATTTTTGCCTATCACCGGAAATGGATGGGACCCATGGTAAGCCCATTTTTGAAGATGGTCCTGAATAACAATTACTGAGAAGGACAACCCTTGGTAAAATGGCACAAAGGCGGTGCAAGCTGGGAACAAAATGCAAATGTTGGGAATGTTCCAACCATCATATCTGCTTTTGTTCAGATATGGTTAGTGTTAGGATGCTTCAAACTCAGCATGTCTAGAAAAAATATTTACAACACAAATCGACGGGATGACGTTGCGAGATTCTCGGGAGATGAACTACAATAGCAAGCTCCAAAACATGAGCTGGTTCTGCTACATGCATGTGAACACGCTGTCCCAGACAAGCATGAACAGATGGTAGTCTTACAACAAAACACTACCGAGTTTGGGTGGGGAACCATCATTGAGGACAAGGAAATCTTGTGCATGAACTAGTATTAGAACAATAAACTATTTTCCTTGAACAAATCAATCAGTGGCTTGGTGTGCTAGGGAATACATATGGAATTGAGGTAATTAATCTACCAAACCATAGTATACACTCGCACATATATAACTAACTTAGGATGATTCCAGAGGAAACAAAACAAACTTTCTCAAATTCACGGTGGCAACTTACATCAGTTACACATGGAATAGGGGAAGTCACTTCTCTCAACCAAACATATACCTTGTGAACGGAACATAAAGGCAACGCTTAAAAAGTTTCCAACAGTAGCTTATTGTCCAACAAAACCTTGGAGAAGATAAGGATGTTGTCGATACATTCAACAACAATTCATCTAGGTTTCCATATAGATGGAATTCCATGACAACATGAACAAAGTGATAGCATTGGTCAGACCAATAGATGTAATGGTGTATGCTCGAGGGATCAGCCTTGAGTAAGACAATATTACAAATATCATTGGTTCTGATTTGATTTAATGATAACCCATACTCAAATCAAATGTTGGACAAGACGATAGGTCCAACAACTGAACAGAAAGATCAATTGATGAAAATATCATCTTTCTTCAACACACACACAAACAAAAGATATCCCTTCAAAATAAACTATGATAGATCAAGCTTTTATCTTCCAACTCTCCAAGTTGTTGTTTAGCTTAACCAATTAGTTCAGGGTATCCAACACATATTCTTGGAGAAGGGGTGGTTTGTAAGAAAACCAACATGATCACAAGCTCAACATAACGGTCAGGGGACAACCTGGTGATACTTCTGAGAAGATATCCGAAAAACCGCAAACCACCGGTATGTTACTAAGCTCGAGAACAATCTTGCTTTTCAGGGCAAGACGATATGATCAAAGCAAGGGATTAATGCAATCCTAACTCATTGATCGAAGAGTGCACCAGAAATATGGACTAGGTAGCACAATCAATCTTAGAATGATAATTCAGTAACCAACACACTAAGAATGATATTATTGTCCATTAGCTGCCAAGCAATGGGGTTGCTAGGATTATTTATTTCACACATCACGGTTCACTTCTCGACATTCCGGCTGCAACAACACAGAAGCCAATGGTGAATAATGATGGCGAGAAGTATCACTTTATCAAGAGTTCAAAGGAGGTTGTGCAATTCCCATGACAGTCTTGACATAAAGATGGTAACACACCAAGGTAGAACAGATTAGAAGATGGATTGGATTCCTTGATCTATGGAATACAACTGCTTTGACCCAATGGATAAGGTACTGGAGTTTGTTTCTCCTAGTCATTCTGAAATAGAATGGCTTCACGGGCATATACTGGAATATCCCCAACAGCCCTCAAATGTTTTCAGGATAAATTGGGCATCTAAAAACTTATATAGCAGTTAAATGCCCAAATTCAAATACTCTATGGATTAATTCAAAAAGGCAAAGTGACCTACAAATATGTGCACCATTTTTGGCAGAGGTTCTGGACCAATTCAAAAATGCTGAACTTTTCTAGAAAGGCATTTTGGGTTCATTGAAATAATTTGAATATGAACGTAGTTGGATTCATTTGGTGCTAGGGTTTGAACATCCCCATTTCCAGTTTTCTTGAAATCAAAACATGATGCATAGATGCTCACAGATGCAACTAATTACAACAAATCTAGGGCTGTGACAGCGGCTGTCCGGCTGGAAAGAGCTAAAGGCAGGAAACGTTGTCCACAAGAAAAAACGACTAAGGAAGAAACGCCAATGAAGGCCAAGCCAGCTACTCGCCTTACTCGTCCGGCTGCTCAGCAGCCAGCCGTCCGAGTTCTCGCTCGACAAGCTACGCTCTAGGCGGCCGAAGTAACTTGCCTATTCTAAACGACCAAGTTCTTGACGCGGCCATAGCCTGCAGCGCGGCTGTCCAGCTGGCAGGGCTGCAGCCAAAGAAAGACGGCAAGAGTAAACACCAAATAGAGCAAAGGAAAAACAAGCCAGAACCCGGCAAAGACCTAAGCATGTGAAAATAAATTATTTACATAGAAAAAGGCCGAAGGCGAGCATTCAACAAAGTTTAAAGTACACCCCCAGCGGGTGGAACTGTGCAGGACTAACTGTTCATTTGAGCACAAGATAGAAAAACGCAAAAGATAGCTAAGCTAGAGGTGCAGAAGGCGGCTCGGCTGGTCGGCGGTGCCAGCTGGCAGGGCATCTTGCTGGCTAGTTCTGGCTGGGTCGGCGGCGGCGGTTGACGAAGCCTCCGGTTGTCCGCTGGCCGAAGCCGGCTCGGGCTAGCTCCAGCCGGTCGCCCCGTCATCTGGGACATCGTAATCATCTTCCTCGTCCTCGTTTTCTTCCTCGCCCTCGTCGCTGGAGGCAATCTCCTCCGCCGAGTCCTCCCCCTCGGCGGGATTCAGCCCGAACCAAGAAGGCATCACTTTAGCGTCGTTTTCCTCCCACTTTGGGTCGAAAACACCGACGTCGGCAAAGTCGGCAAGGGCAGACGCACGCTTGGTGATTTCCTCGCGCTCCGCCTCCAGCTCCGGCTCGACTTCCAAGCAGAATGTGGCCAGCTGGTCCAAGCTCACGCCAGGGTACCACGCCTTGACGAACTCCAGCGCCGCCCTGGCGCCTGCCCGAGCCGCGGCGCCTTTCCAGGCGTCAAGACGTTCGGCCGCCACTTCCAACCATTCGGTGCACCGACTAGGGGTCTGGGGCACCTGCACGTCCGGCCAGAGCTGAAGACGGTGGTGTAGGCAGCGCACTGAAGACAGTGGAGTAGGCAGCACGCTGGCTCATGGCGCATCCGAGCGGCCAAGAGCTGCCCGCCGATAGTTCAGGTCCGGTACAGCGAGATTTGCGCCCGCCGTCCATCGCTGGTCGCGTTGTTCCTCGATCACCCGGTAGACGATGACAGAACGACCGGGGAGGAGCTCTGTTCCAAAGAAAACAAAAGAGTTAGAAGTCGGCCTCCCACGATGGCCGGCGACTAAGCAACGAGGGAAGAGAGAACACACCTTCAAGCATGTCCTCGATCACCCCATAGCCGTCCGACAACAGCTTCTCCCTCTCGGCCTAGTTCGAGCGCTGAGTCTCGAACTCGGGCTTGAGGAGCACCTTGACTTCCTCCAGCTGTCGGATCATCTCCTTATGTTGGGCCGCCTGGTCCGCAAGCTCCTTAGCAAGACGGTCGCACTCCACGGCCGCCTAGCTGCGCTCCTTCTCCTTTGCTAGAAGCTCCTTTCGGGCCCATGCATGCAGTCTCGCAGGTGGGCGGCGGCCTCTACAAAAATAAGGAAGAATCGCAAGCATCGACAAAAATCAAGAAGTCGCCACAAGATCTGGGCCGATTGCTCAGTAGTCGACCCGAATCTTCGGGGCTAAATCCAGCGGGTTTGCTTGCGCGCCCCCACTGATGGACGACTCATGTACCACAGCTCTTGATCAAGTCAGCAGTCCGCTGACTCTATGAGTTGAAGGAGGCCGCACGCACATTGTGGTAATCCTGCAACAAGTACAACATCCCGATAATCAGATACATGCCTAAGAAGTTCCAACCCGGCTGCTCAGCAGCCGGCTTGGAACTCAGAGGCTACACCAGGCAGGTGCGCTAGCGCGCCCCCACTGAAGTTTGCAAAAATAAGAAGCAAGATCAGAAGATGAAAGGATCGAGAAGAGGTGTCTAGAGGGGGGTGAATAGACTACTTGACCAAATAAAAACCTAGCCTTTTCCCAATTTTAATTCTTGGCATATTTTAGCAATTATGCACAAGTCAAGCAATCAACCTACACATGCAATTCTAAGAGTGTAGCAGCGGAATGTAAAGCAATTGCATATGAAGGTAAAGGGAAGAGTTTGAGGGAGCAAACACAATGTAGACACATAGATTTTTTATCCGTGGTTCCGATAGGTGGTGCTATCATACATTCACGTTGATGGAGACATCAACCCACGAAGGGTAACGGTTGCGCGAGTCCACGGAGGGCTCCCCCCACGAAGGGTCCACGAAGAAGCAACCTTGTCTATCCCACCATGGCCATCGCCCACGAAGGACTTGCCTCACTAGAGTAGATCTTCACGAAGTAGGCGATCTCCTTGCCTGTACAAACTCCTTGGTTCAACTCCGCAATCTTGACGGAGGCTCCCAAGTGACACCTAACCAATCTAGGAGACACCACTCTCCAAAAGGTAATAGATGATGTCTTGATGATGAACTCCCCAACACTCAACTCTTTTTCATAGGATTGGATTTGGTGGAAAGATGATTTGAGTGGAAAGCTACTTGGGGAAGGCTAGAGATCAAGATTCATATGATAGGATTGGAATATCTTGGTCTCAACACATGAGTAGGTGGTTCTCTCTCAAAATATGAGTAATGGAAGTGTAGCTTGTTATGATGGCTTTTTCCATGAATGAAGAGTGGCTGGAGGGGTATATATAGCCTCCACACAAAATCTAACCGTTGCAAACAATTTACCAAACTCGGTGGGACCGAATCAGAGAACTCGTTCAGACCGATTCAGTTCATAATGTGACCGTTAGGCATTACAGTGGGACCGATATGATCAACTCGGTAGGACCGATGTCATTAGGGTTAGGGCATAACGTAATCTCGGTGAGACCGATTACACAAACTCGGTAGGACCAATTTTGGTAATAAGCTAACGAGAGAGTTGTTCAGGAAAATTCGGTGGGGCCGATTCACTCATTTTGATTGGACCGAAACGTTATGAAGCAAAAACAGAGAGTTAGCATTGCAAACTCGGTGGGACTGATCGCTCATCTCGGTTAGACCGAAATGTTGCGAAAGGAAACAGAGAGTTTGCAATCCCATCTCGGTGAGACCAAGATCCCTATCGGTGAGAACGAAGTGATTATGGTTTGTGGCAGTGGCTATGTCAACTGAACTCGGTGGCACCAGATAGAAAGTTTCGGTGGGGCCGAGTTTGACTTTTGGTTTGGGACATATGTGGATGTGAGAAAGGGGTTGAGGGTTTTGGACCATATCACTAAGCACTTTGAGCAAGCAAGCCATTAAGCAACACCTCATCCCCTTTTAATAGTATTGGCTTTCCTATGGACTCAATGTGATCTTGGATCACTAAAATAGAAAATGTAGAGTCCTGAGCTTTGAGCTTGAGCCAATCCTTTGTCCTTATCATCTCGAAGGGGTTCCATATCCTCTAGTCCATGCCACTCCATTTGTTGAACCTATCTGAAATATACTAGATGAAAGCATTAGTCCAACAAGAGATATGTTGACATTAGTTACAAAAATCACCCAGGGAGCACTTGTGCTTTCAATCTCCCCCTTTTTGGTAATTGATGAAAACATACATCAAAGCTTTAGATAAAGATATGAAGAATAACAAGTAAAGATTTGGAAGGACATGTAACATGCATAGGCTCCCCCTACATGTATGCAATCATGTAAATATGGAATATAAGAGCATGTGAAATCTTAGACATGACAGAGCAAGCAATGAGTTACATGTATCTTGGATATATGCATCAGAGCAAATGATATGAATATATGAAGTGTATCCTCATGTTCATGATTGCTTCTTGCAAACAATATGTACATTAGCAAGAAATCTTCATGCACATGAGTGTGATGCATATACTTACCTTGTGATCTTGAGCTGGCTTATGAAGGGATGAACCTGAGTAAAGAAGGATAGATAACACAGGTACATCTACTAGACAGGGTAACAAAAGAGACACAAGAGTACCAAGATTGGGATAACATGTAGAGAGTGAGTACTGGGTACTCTTGAATTCAAAGGCTTCCTTCCCTAGCAACCTTTCTCCCCCTGAATCTTATATTGGATAATGGAAGAGAGTAGGGAAACAAAATCAGAGCAGAACAAAAACAGATCAGTTCGCAGAGACATAACATAGACATGTCTTTCCCCTATTAAAGACATGTGACTTCTCTCCTCTTGAACACCAAGCATGTGGGGCATGCGATCCCTCTCTCCCCCTGTTTGAAGCATTCTCTCATTAAGCTTTGATGTGAACTCTCTCTCCCCCTTTGACATCAATTTCCAAGAAGGGATCTTCTGGAGTGTGAGTCAAAATAGGTTTTTTCCTTGAGTCACAGAGCAGAGCGGTATATAAAATGTGATGCTGGTAGAGGACAAGAATCATTGAGTGGAGCTGGAACAAAAGTGCAGGAACAAGTGGCAAATTGTCTTTTCTGCAGTGAAATCGGTGACACCGAGTTGTGTTCTTCGGTTGCACCAGACTGGTTTGGTTGGACCGAAAGTGACAAACCAGTGGGACCGATTTCAACACAGAAAAAGAGTGATAGTCACCTCAGCTCACTAGGCAAATAAGATCTCACAAAGATTTGCAAGGAATTAACTAAAGGATTTGCAATGAATTGGATGCAGAAAATGCACAACAAAACAGAGAAAATAAAATCTATATGAAGTTTTTTTGTTTAAAAGAAGAGGAACAAATGCACGAACTTAGAGAAACACTAGAGAACTTCATCTAGAATTGGGCGGTGACAAAGTCACCTATGTTAGAGTATATTGACTAAGGAGTCAAGTGAGAACACTTGATCATAAGTCGTACTCATCGTTTAAGCTCAAAATGGAGTTACAATTTTTCGTTTAAGCATTTGATGTATTGTCATCTTGTTGAGTTGCTTTGACCCGTGTCTTGGGGTAAAGCTTCTCTAAGATGGAATAACATACCTTGGGTGGTGGTGTTGATCTTGATCATGTAGTTGAACTTGGGTGAGTTGCTCAAGGTTGATGTAGCTCATCAAGAAATGGGAGCACCACTTGGATTTGAGTTCATCTACCTACATGGGTTAGTCTGCAAGGAAAAGCACTTGTGCATCCAAAGTGACAATCATGATATTTGATACCAAATGATATATAGAATTTGTCAAAGGATATGTTGAAGGGTTTCATTCTTCCTTGTCCTCAATCGGAAAAAGACTTTCTCATCAAGCAGTTTAGTAAATATATCTGCTAATTGCTTATCGGTGCGAACATGTTTAAGATTGATATCACCCTTAGCAACATGATCTCGAATGAAATGATGACGAACTTCGATATGCTTAGTTTGAGAATGTTGCACATGATTATGAGCAATCTTAATAGAACTTTCATTGTCACAAAGTAATGGAACATGTTTCACATAGATCCCATAATCTTTAAGAGTTTGGGTCATCCAAAGTAATTGAGCACAACATGAACCAACGGCAATGTATTCTGCTTCGGAAGTGGAGAAGGATACCGAGTTTTGTTTCTTGGAGGACCAAGACATAAGAGATCTACCAAGAAATTCACAAGTACCCGAAGTGCACTTTCTATCAACCTTGTCACCAGCATAGTCCGAGTCAGAGTAGCCAACAAGATCAGATGATGACATCTTAGGATACCAAATGCCAAAATTTGGTGTATGAATTTAGTATCTCACTATTCTTTCCACGGCCTTAAGATGACATTCCTTGGGGGCCGCTTGATATCGTGCACACATGCACACACTTAGCATAATATCGGGATGGGAGGCACATAGATATAACAATGAACCAATCATAGAGCGGTATACTTTTTGGTCAACCGGTTCGCCATCCTTAGTCAAGTCAAGATGTCCACTAGTAGGCATGGGTGTAGTCATACCTTTGCATTCTTGCATGTTGAACTTCTTGAACAAGTCCTTGGTATACTTTGTTTGAGAAACAAAGGTACCCTCCTTAGTTTGCTTGATTTGCAAACCAAGAAAGATCTCGAGTTCACTCATCATAGACATCTCAAACTTTTCCGATATTAGCTTTTCAAACCTTTCACTAAAATGGGGGTTAGTAGAACCAAATATGATATCATCAACATAAATTTGGCACACAAATAATTAACCATGAACCCTTTTAGTAAAAAGTGTGGAATCAATTTTTCAATCTCAAAGCCTTTTTCAATAAGGAACTTGGTCAAGCATTTATACCACGCTCTAGGAGCTTATTTAAGACCATAAATAGCTTTGTGAAGTTTGTAAACATGATCGGGTTTCTTAGGATTGACAAAGCCGGGAGATTGTTTAACATAAACTTCCTCCTCAATTTCACCATTTAGAAAAGCACTTTAATGTCCATTTGGTACAAGGTGATATCAAGGCGATTAGCATAAGCAAGTAAGATGCGAATGGAATCAAGTCTAGCAACGGGGGCATATGTCTCATCGTAGTCCATACCTTCGACTTGAGTGTAGCCTTGGGCGACGAGATGTGCTTTGTTGCATACGACTTGACCATCTTCATCTTGCCTGTTGCGAAACACCCATTTGGTACCAATGATGTTGTGGTTGTTGTCGGGCTTCTCGACCAATGTCCACACTTGATTTCTCTCAAAGTTGTGTAGCTCTTCGTGCATAGCATTTATCCAATCCGGATCTTCCAATGCTTCTTCAACCTTCATAGGTTCAATGCTAGAGATGAATGAATAATGTTCGCAAAAGTTAGCCAAACGAGTTTTAGAGCGAGTGATTCTCCCGGTTTGGATATCATTGTAGATTTGTTCGAGGGGATGGTCTTTGGCGACTCTTTATCGAACTCGTGAGAGCTTTTGTTTCGATTGGGGTGGAACATCTTCTTCATCCTCTTGTTCTTCTTCTTGGCTTTCTTCATTGTTGACGTTGTCGTTCCATTGTTGTGATGGAGAAGGAGATTGATGAAGTTCATCTTGGTATAGTTCCTCGTTTTATTCAACTTGGTGTGTCCCACTTGTGGATGCTCCCGTATCAAGTCTTGGTTCACCTTGTCGTGAGGTAGAAGCTTCCACATGGATGGACGAAGTACTCTCGTTCACCTCCATTGGAAGGATCTTTCCAATAGACAAGTCTTGAATTGCTTCCGAAGGATCTTTATCACCTACATCAATTGGCAATTGCTCTAATTGCGAGCCATTAGATTCATCAAACTTCACATCTACCGTCTCTTCCACCTTTTAGGTGAAATTGTTGTAGAAACGGTAAGTGTGAGAGTTTGAGCCATAAACAAGTAGGAAACCGTCATGAGATTTAGGAGCAAATTTAGAACGACGATGCTTATCAAGAATGTAGCACTTTGAGCCGAATGCTCGAAAGTATCCAACTTGGGGTTTGTTACCGGTGAGAAGCTCGTATGCTGTCTTGCCGAGAAGCTTGTGAAGATACAAGCGATTGGATGCATGACAAGCTGTCTCAACTGCTTCCGCCCAAATGTGTTTTGGAGTCTTGTACTCATCAAGCAACATGCTTGCCATCTCGATAAGAGTCCGGTTCTTCCTCTCAACAACTCCATTTTGTTGAGGCGTGTATGTAGCCGAGAACTCGTGTGAAATCCCTTCTTTGTCAAGGAAGGTATCCACATTTGCGTTCTTGAACTCCGTTCCGTTGTCACTATGAACCATTTTGATCTTCATTTCAAATTGATTTTGGGCCTTCCTAGTGAAGTTCTTGAATATCTTTTGGACCTGCGATTTATCATCAAGAAAGAACACCCACGTAAATCTTGAAAAATCATCAAGTATGACCAGGCCAAATGAGTTACCACCGAGACTCTTGTAGGCATTGGAACCAAAGAGATCCATGTGAAGTAGCTCGAGCGGTCTTCTCGTGGTCATAATGTTCTTCACGAGGTGGCTTCCTCCAACTTGTTTTCCTACTTGACAAGCACTACAAGGTCTATCCTTGTCAAATATAACATCTTTTACTCCAAGGATATGATCACCTTTAATAAGCTTATCAAGATTTCGCGTGTCCACATGCCCTAACCTTCTATGCCACAACCAGCCTTTTGAAGATTTAGCAATTAAGCAAGTTCTAGGTTGAGCCTTTTTAGTGAAATCAACAATGTAAAGGTCACCTCTCCGAATACAGGTAAAGACCATTTTATGATTATCTCTATGAAACATTTGGCAATCTATTTCAGTAAATAGGACATTGTAGCTGAAGTCAGCAAGTCTAGATACGGAAAGTAAATTGTAGCCAAGATATTCAATGAGCATGCCATTTTGTATGGAGCTATCATGTGAGCTGGCCACCTTACCGAGGCCAACCACCTTACCCTCTGAGTTATAACCAAAAGTGACGTTCTTTCGAGGGTCGTCGTTTTCAGCGAGCTCATGAAACATATGCTTGTGTCAGGTCATATGATTGGTGACGTTCTTTCGAGGGCCGTCGTTTTCAGCGAGCTCATGAAACATATCCTTGTCTCAGGTCATATGATTGGTACATCCACTATGAAGGACCCATTCCTTTCCTCCAGCCCTGTAGCCACGAAGATTAGTGTCACACCCTGCATTTTGTAACATGTTATTTGCATTAATGAAGCATGAAAATTTGAACCAGCAATATTTTTTTTCGCATCATTTGGCTTTTATTTGTAGTTGAGTTTTTCTTCATGTGCTTTTTCATGTGCTCATTAAAGTCAACTATTCCCTCTTGTAGAATTCATCTCCATACCCAAAACTTCTGCCCAATGATCATGCCGAGTGCTATATAACAGTATAGAATTTTTCTTACAAAATTAATTTGGCCAAAATGTATTTTATAAATTTAGTTTTCCAAAAACCCCTGAATTGAGATTTGCACTGCAAGTGCTTGTTTAGGGTGAGAAAATTACTTCAAAAAGTATATTTGAAACCTAGTAGTCATAAGACTCCCAGAAACCACAAGAGTATAATTTTAAAAGTTATTTTCCTATTTTATTTAAAAGCTTTTTCTTAAGGCCAGAAATGGTCTTTAATAGGGAAAAATTATTTAAGTATTTCAAAAATATTTTCCAAAATTCAGGGAGACTCACAGGACATATATTGTCCATATATAAGAGTTTCAACACTTGGCCATGTTCGAAATAATGGGCTAATCCCTCTAATACCCTTTTTGGATATTTCAAGCTTTTGAAATATTTACAAAGGAAATATTCTCCAAAAATTCCAAGGAAATTCTATCATGTCATATACGGCATATTTGATGATCTTGCCAAGTCCCATGCCTTGGGAAGCAAGAAAACATCCTGAAAACCCTTCATAACCATTCTGTCCATATTTGAAGTTTGAGCAACTTTACATTGCCAAACTTGTCCAAATGCTCTCAAATTTGGTGCACATGCTAGAAATGCCTAATAAGGCATCTAGACCAAATGGCACAAGATTTGGAATAGAGCAACTTGATCAGATCACCCCAAAACCCTTTCTGTTCAAATGCAAATTTGAACAACTTTACATTACCAACTTTTTATCTGGAGCTTCAAACTTTGTGGGCATGATCAATACCGCAAATGATGAAACTACCCCAAGTGGTGCATCAAGGGGAGATGATTAGCTTGACTCAAACAAGATGAAGCCATTTCTGTTGATTTCTTGGGTTCACCAAAGTTACATTGGCTAGTTTCTTCAAATGAGCCCAAATTTGGTGAAGCACCCTATTTTCACATGTCATTCAATCCTGTTAAGTGTCATGGCAAGTGGAGATCATTTTCTTGACCAAACACTGATCAAACACCTTCTGGCTTTTTACCAAAACCCTCTTCTTGATCACTTTCACATTTTACCTTGGCCTCAACTTTCTACCACATGATCAACCAGTTACTGGCTACCTCCAGTAACTTCCCCAGGACCCCAGCTCCATGATTGAGGGGTAAGAACCCTAGTTTACCCTGCTGGACAGCCATTTCTCACCAAGTTACCAGCCTCCTCTTTCTCTCACATCATCTCCAGAGCATCCAAGGCCACAGGCCATTTCTTTACTCCTCCCTTGACCTTCTAGACACCCTTGGGCACGTTGGACATGACCAGAGCGGCGAGGGAACGAATGTGCCAGCCATTCGGGCGCTCTGGAGCACGCTACAGTGCGCCACCGTATTGTAGCTTCGCCCAATCAGCTGCCCCCGACAGCCTCGGGCCTCCCCCTCGCGCCTCTCAACGCGCCTCGACGTCCGCAAACACCCCGACGCTGTCCCCCCTCCTCCTGCGCCCTCCAGTGGCCGTCGTCGCACGCGCACCGGCCGCCCGCAGCACCCACTCCTCGGCCTCACATGCGCGCACGGCCTGGAAGGTTCCCCGCTCCTCCTCTCACCTCAAACGGATGTAGAGCTCGTCCAGCAATGCCGTGGACTCACTCCCCTCACCTCCCGTGCGCTGTAGCGTCGAGCAGGAGCTCGCCGGCGCACTGGACCACGGGGCTCCGCCGTTCCCCTATATATAGGACCCCCCCGAGCCTCTCCAACAGCACCAGCAGCTTCACCACATCTCCCTCAGTCCCCCAGCACCACCCGTTCATCCCCAGAAGGTCCCAGTGCTCGGGATCGACCGGAGCTCCGCCGCGTCGGGCCGCCGGTGATCTCGCAGTACGGGCCTCCTCCGCCCTTCCTTTTGCCCGATTTGGAACCCCCACACTCCACTGATGCGTTCCCCTCTATTTCCCCCTTCTGTTGCAGTCGGATACGGCCGGAGCGACGACCTCCCGATGATCCTCCGCCGTCCCACCTCGCCGCCGGCAAACCCAACCTCCCCGGCGTGCCGCACCACCTCCACTGCATACGCCACTCGACGTTGATCACGTCCCTGCCCTCCGTTGCCGTCGCCATGGCCGGAATCCTCGCCGATGAGCTCGCCGTCGCCGTGGCCGTGAGGTTGGAGATGACAGGCGGACCCCGCCTGTCATCCTCACCCCTCTCCCCCCTCCTCTCAGCCACTGACCGCCGGGCCCCGCCCGTCAGGTTTGAAAACCTGACGTGCGCGCGCAGGCGCCCTTGCGGCTGGGCTGGTTCGCCCTGGGCCGTGCACTGTGGACCCTCTGGCCCAGTAGCACAGGGGCATTTTCTTTTATTCTTTCTGTAAATATTTCAAACATTTTTACAGAAAAGAATATTGATCCAAATGAAATAATTCCAACTCCTAAATTCTTGTAATATTCCAAGCTATTTAATGGTGTCACTTTCACTCTCATCCATGAAACTTTTCTGTTCTGTTCAAATTTAAATTCAAATTTGAGCAATAAAACTCCTGTTCTAAAATCAATAGATTCCATTCTGTTACTCCAAAACTTCAACTAAGAATTTTCCCCATCTTAGAAATCCCTCTAGTATTTTACAAAAATGAGTTGACATTTTTCTGAGCACTTTGATTTTTCTGTTTTATTTGTGGTCTTAGTTTTCTGTTGTTATTATGCGACGTATAGATACCGTATTTGACGAAGTTGCTGAAGAAGGAGAAGGAGAAGGATTTGAAGCCTTTGAAGACCAAGCCAATCCAGGAAAGCAGCCCTTTGACCATGATACACTTGTTCTTCGAAACCCGTTTGTTTCCGATGCATGATGATAGGGTTACGATGGTGACCTAGTTGAACCACTACATGATGCATGCCATGATCTTGATCTTGCTATGTGCTAGATGTTAGTAATGATGCTTAGTGATGCATGTGTGATATGAACCCTCGTGGTTGAAATCCTTGCATAAACCCACCGGGTGCCCCTAATGCCCGAGGGTGACGTTGAGTTAGGTCATCACTTGAGGAAGAAGTGATGTGCCGGTTAATCTAGTGCATGGTGAAATAATGGATTAGATTTATGTGTGACTACCGTCCCAACCAAACATGTGCAACCACACTACCCCTTATGGGACGGGGCTTTATTGATTACTTAGGTCGATACTAGCATGGTGCCCGCATTACTAGTGACGGGAAGACTTGAGGTCTTTCCCGGGACGGGGTCGTGCGTGGATAGATGACCATGACTGTTTTCACAGGGCACTGGACACACCGTTGGTCCCTTCGGGTACGCGTGACATTGAAATTAGGGCAAGTCCCTTGATCTATTGTTTGTACCCGAGGGCCGTGTACCAACGAGTGGACTCTATGTTAGTGTCGTCTAAGGAAAGGTAATGACCGGGTGCTTACCCCGGGTACTTGAGGTACCACGGATCGTGGATGACACGGAAGTTCCTCGGATCTTGTGGGTAAAGTGCGCAACCTCTACAGAGTGTAAAACTATTCGAATAGCCGTGTCCACGGTCATGGACAGTTGGGTGGTGCTACTTAAACTATGTCCAGAATTTTACTTCATCGGTGACAATGTGTGTGATGAGTCAAGGTGGTGACTTGACTCGATGAGTTAAATCGTATTCATGTTGATATCGGTAACCTGCCTTCGAGGTTACGCGAGTTTATTGATGCATAAACTTGATGGTAGAATATTTATTTCTAGCTCTTTGCTAGATTGTTCATTATTGCACTGTTACTTTGTACCACATCATGGGTTGCTTGCGAGTACATTCAAAGTACTCATTGGATTGCCACTGGTTATTTAATTGGCCAGGCATGGAGGAACAGGAATATGATGAAGAGTTCTTTGGAGACGAACATGCGAACTAGGACGCTATCCCAGTCAGAATGCCTGTAGGGTTAAGGCAGATGGCATGGGTTCTACCTACTATCGAAGACTGTTGGAAATATTCCCTAGAGGCAATAATAAAAGAGTTATTATTATATTTCCTTGTTCATGATAATCGTTTATTATCCATGATATAATTGTATTGATTGGAAACTTAAATACATGTGTTGATAAATAGACAAACTTTGTGTCCCTAGTAAGCCTCTTTAGGACTAGCTCGTTGATCAAAGATGACCGCGGTTTCCAGGTCATAGACATGAGTTGTCATTTGATAACGGGATCACATCATTAGGAGAATGATGTGATGGACGAGACCCAAACGTTAAACATAGCTTTTGATCGTATCAGTTATCGCTATAGTTTTCTGCATGTCAAGTATAAGTTCCTATGACCATGAGATCATGTAACTCACTGACACCGTAGGAGTGCCTTGTGTGTGCCAAACATCACAACGTAACTGGGTGACTATAAAGGTACTCTACAGGTATCTCCGAAGGTGTCTGTTGAGTTGACATGGATCGAGACTGGGATTTGTCACTCCGTGTGACGGAGAGGTATCTCCGGGCCCACTCGGTAATACGTCATCTCAATGAGCTCGAAGTGACTAAGTAGTTAGTCACGGGATTATCTATTACGGAACTAGTAAAGAGACTTGCCGGTAACGAGATTGAACTAGGTATAGAGATACCGACGATCGAATCTCGGGCAAGTAACATACCGACGAGACAAAGGGAACTGTATACGGGATTGCCTGAATCCTTGACATCGTGGTTCATCCGATGAGATCATCGAGGAATGTGTGGGAACCAATATGGGTATCCAGATCCCGCTATTGGTTGTTGACCTGGGAGTGTCTCGGTCATGTCTGCATAGTTTCCGAACCCGCAGGGTCTACACACTTAAGGTTCGGTGACGCTAGGGTTGTTAGAGAGAACATTGCATGGTAACCGAAGGTTGTTCGGAGTCCCGGATGAGATCCCGGACATGACGAGGGTCTCCGGAATGGTCCGGGGACGAAGATTGATATATGGGATGAGAGTGAACGGAGTCCGGAATTGTTCCGGGGAACATCGGGAAGGAATCGGAGAACCGAAAGGTGTTTCGGGGGCCACGGTAAAGGTTACGGGCCCTATGGGCCATAAGTGGGGAGACGCAACAGCCCACACAGGGGCTGTGCGCCCCCCCTAGGCCCCTCCACCTGCGCCTAAGGGGCTGGGCCCCCCTAGGGCAGCCGCACCCCCTAGGCTTGGGGGGCAAGGCGCCTGGGGGGGGGGAAACCCTAGCCCTGGCCGCCGCCCCCCCCTTGGCCGCCCCATCTGGCCTTGGCCGCCGCCCCCTAGGGGGAACCCTAGGGGCGCCCCCTCCCCTCTCTCCCCCCTATATAAAGAGAGGCAGAGGGAGGGCAGCAACACAAGTTCGTGCCTCGGCGCTGCCCTCTCTCTCCCACGAATATCTTCGTCTAGTTTGCAGTGCTTGGCGAATCCCTGCTGGAATTCCTCCACCGCCATCTCCACCACGCCGTCGTGCTGCTGGGTTTCTCCGTCAACTTCTCCTTCCCCCTTGCTGGATCAAGAAGGAGGAGACGTCCCTGAGCTGCACGTGTGTTGAACGCGGAGGCACCGTCCGTTCGGTGCTGGGATCTTCGGCGATTTGAATCGCGGCGAGTACGACTCCATCAACCGCGTTCTTGAACGCTTCCGCTTAGCGATCTACAAGGGTATGTGGATCCGACTCTCCCCTCGTAGATGCATCTCCTAGATTGATCTTGGTGAGCGTAGGAAAATTTTTGTTTCCCATGCAACGTTCCCCAACAGTGGCATCATGAGCTAGGATCTTGCGTAGATGCTTTCACGAGTAGAACACAAAGGGGTTTGTGGGCGTTGATGTTTAGATTGCTTCCCTCTTTGGTCTTTCTTGATTCAGCGGTATTATGGGATGAAGCAGCCCGGACCAACTTTACATGTCCACGTACATGAGACCGGTTCCATCGACAGACATGCGACTTTTGTTGCATAAGATGGCTGGCGGGTGTCTGTCTCTCCTATCTTAGTTGAATCGGATTCGACGAAGGCGGTCCTTGTAGAAGGTTAAATAGCAACTTAAATATCACCGTTGTGGCTTTGCGTAGGTAAGAAGCGTTCTTGCTAGATACCCATAGCAGCCACGTAAAACATGCAACAACAAATTAGAGGACGTCTAACTTGTTTTTGCAGGGTATGTATGTGATATGATATGGCCAAAGACATGATGAGATATATTTGATGTATGAGATGATCATGTTGTAATAGTTAATATCGACTTGCATGTCGATGTATACGGCAACCGGCAGGAGCCATAGGGTTGTCTTTAATTTTTGTATGACCTGCGTGTCAATCATTAAGCGCTATGTAATGCTTTACTTTATCGCTAAATGGTAGCAATAGTAGTAAGAGCATGGTGGCCGCGCGACAACCCCGATGGCGACACGATGATGGAGATCATGATGATGGGGATCATGGTGTTACGCCGGTGACGATGGAGATCATGCCGGTGCTTTGGAGATGGAGATCAAAAGCACGAGTTGATGGCCATATCATGTCACTTATGATTTGCATGTGATGTTAATCCTTTTATGCATCTGATTTTGCTTAGGACGACGGTAGCATTATAAGATGATCCCTCACTAAAATTTCAAGACAAAATTGTGTTCCCCCCGAGTGTGCGCCGTTGCGAAGGTTCGTCGTTTCGAAGCACCACGGGATGATCGGGTGTGATAGACTCTACGTTCGCATACAACGGGTGCAAGCCAGTTTTGCACATGCAGAACACTCGGGTTAGACTTGACGAGCCTAGCATGTACAGACATGGCCTCGGAACACGGAAGACCGAAAGGTCGAGCATGAGTCATATAGTAGATATGATCAACATGAAGATGTTCACCATTGACACCACCTCATCTCACATGATGATCGGACTTGGGTTGGTGGATTTGGATCATGTCACGCTCGGATGACCAGAGGGATGTCAATTTGAGTGGGAGTTATAAGTAATTTGATTAGTTAAAACTCACTTATCATGAACAATAGTCTAAGATGTCTTTGCAAATCTTTTGTTGTAGATGGCTCCCGCAGTAGCTCCCCTGAATTTTAATGCGTTCCTAGAGAAAACTAAGCTGAAAGATGATGGGAGCAACTTTGTGGACTGGCTCCGCAATCTGAGGATCATCCTCACAGCTGCCCAAAAGGTTTATGTCCTAAATGCACCGCTAGGTGAACCCCCCGCTCCGGCCTCTGTGGACGTTATGAACGCCTGGCAGTCGCGTGCGGATGACTACTCAGTAGTGCAGTGTGCCATGTTGTATAGCTTGGAAGGAGGACTTCAAAGGCGTTTTGAACGTCATGGAGCATATGAGATGTTCCAGGAGTTGAAGTTCATCTTTGAGAAGAATGCCAAGATCGAGAGGTATGAGACCTCCGATAAATTCTTTGCTTGCAAGATGGAGGAGAATTCGTCTGTCAGTGGGCACTTACTGAAGATGTCTGGGTACTATACCCGCATAGCTGATCTGGGACTTGTGTTCCCGGAGGAGGCTATCATTGACAGAATTCTCCAGTCACTCCCACCTAGCTACAAGAGCTTCGTGCAGCAGTATAACATGGCAAGGGAAAGAAGGGTAACTCTAAGAAGGGTGGCAAGGCAGTTGCTCATTCAACGAAGAAACCCAAGGCTGGGCCCAAGCCAGAGACTGAGTGTTTCTATTGCAAGGGGAACGGCCACTGGAAGCGGAACTGCCCCAAGTATCTGGCAGACAAGAAGGGGGCCAACAACAACAACAAGCAAGGTATATGTGATATACATGTTATTGATGTGTACCTTACCAACTCTCGTTGTAGTGCCTGGGTATTTGATACCGGTTCGGTTGCTCACATTTGCAACTCTAAACAGGAACTACGGAATAGACGGAGGCTGGCGAAGGACGAAGTGACGATGCGCGTGGGGAATGGTTCCAAGGTTGATGTGATCGCCGTCGGCACGCTCGCTCTTCGATTACCATCGGGATTAGTTATGAACCTGAATAATTGTTATTTAGTGCCTGCGTTGAGCATGAACATTATATCTGGATCTTGTTTAATGCGAGACGGTTACTCATTCAAATCAGAGAATAAAGGTTGTTCTATTTATATGGGTAATATCTTTTATGGTCATGCACCCGAAGTAGGGGGTTTATTCTTATTGAATCTCGATAGTGATGATACACATGTTCATAACATTGATGCCAAAAGATGTAGAGTTGATAACAATAGTACCACTTTCTTGTGGCACTGCCGTCTGGGTCATATCGGCGTGAAACGCATGAGGAAGCTCCATGCTGATGGACTTTTGGAGTCTCTTGATTTTGAATCAC
Source organism: Secale cereale (assembly GCA_902687465.1). Taxonomy (NCBI): domain Eukaryota; kingdom Viridiplantae; phylum Streptophyta; class Magnoliopsida; order Poales; family Poaceae; genus Secale; species Secale cereale. The sequence goes on from LR738714.1 coordinate 342,871,924, forward strand.
TTGACACATGCGAGCCGTGCCTCATGGGCAAGATGACTAAGACCCCGTTTTCAGGAACAATGGAACGGGCAAGTGACTTATTGGAAATCATACATACTGATGTGTGTAGCCCGATGAGTGTCACGGCGCGCGGTGGATATCGTTATTTTCTCACCTTCACTGACGACTTAAGTAGATATGGGTATATTTACTTGATGAAGCATAAGTCTGAAACGTTTGAAAAGTTCAAGCAATTTCAGAGTGAAGTTGAGAATCATCGTAACAAGAAGATCAAATTCCTACGATCTGATCGAGGGGGAGAGTATCTGAGTTATGAGTTTGGCAATCACTTAAGACAATGTGGAATTGTTTCACAGTTGACGCCACCTGGAACACCACAGCGTAATGGTGTGTCCTAACGTCGTAATCGAACCCTATTAGATATGGTGCGTTCTATGATGTCTCTTGCCGATTTGCCACTATCATTTTGGGGATATGCGTTAGAGACGGCTACATTCACTTTAAATAGGGCTCCATCCAAGTCCGTTGAGACAACACCGTATGAACTGTGGTTTGGTAAGAAACCTAAGTTGTCTTTTCTCAAAGTTTGGGGTTGCGATGCTTATGTCAAAAGGCTTCAGCCAGAAAAGCTCGAACCCAAAGCGGACAAATGTGTCTTCATAGGATACCCAAAAGAGACAGTTGGGTACACCTTCTATCTCAGATCCGAGGGCAAAGTGTTTGTCGCTAAGAACGGGTCCTTTCTTGAGAAAGAGTTTCTCTCGAAAGAATTGAGTGGGAGGAAGGTAGAACTTGATGAGGTTATTGAACCTCTGCTTCAACCAGAGAGTAGCGCAGCACAGAAAGATGTTTTTGTGGAGCCTGCAACGGTTGAAGAGGAAGCCAATGATGATGATCAAGAAGCTTCTGATCAAGTTACTACCGAACCTCGTAGGTCGACAAGGGTACGCACTACACCTGAGTGGTATGGTAACCCTGTCTTGGAGGTCATGTTGTTGGACAACAGTGAACCTGCGAGCTATGGAGAAGCGATGGTGGGCCCGGATTCCGACAAATGGTTAGAGGCCATGAAATCCGAGATGGGATCCATGTATGAAAACAAAGTATGGACTTTGGAAGTATTACCTGAAGGGCGGAAGGCCATTCAGAATAAATGGATTTTTAAGAGAAAGACGGACGCTGACGGCAATGTCACCGTGTATAAAGCTCGACTTGTGGCAAAGGGTTTTTCACAAGTTCAAGGAGTTGACTACGATGAGACTTTCTCACCCGTAGCGATGCTTAAATCCGTCCGAATCATGTTAGCAATAGCTGCGTATTTCGATTATGAAATTTGGCAGATGGATGTCAAAACAGCGTTCCTTAACGGTTTTCTTAAGGAAGAGTTGTATATGATACAACCGGAAGGTTTTGTCGATCCAGAGAATGCTGACAAAGTTTGCAAACTCCAGCGTTCCATTTATGGGCTGGTGCAAGCATCTCGGAGTTGGAATCTTCGCTTTGATGAGGTGATCAAAGCGTTTGGGTTTGTACAAGTTTACGGAGAAGCTTGTATTTACCAGAAAGTGAGTGGGAGCTCTATAGTGTTTCTAATATTATATGTGGATGACATATTGCTGATTGGAAACAATATAGAACTTTTGGATAGCGTGAAGGGGTATTTGAACAAGAGTTTTTCGATGAAGGACCTCGGTGAAGCTGCTTTCATATTGGGCATCAAGATCTATAGAGATAGATCGAGACGCTTGATAGGACTTTCACAAAGTACATACCTTGATAAAGTTTTGAAGAAGTTCAAAATGGATCAATCCAAGAAGGGGTTCTTGCCAGTATTGCAAGGTACAAAGTTGAGTAAGACTCAATGCCTAGTAACTGCGGGAGATAGAGAAAAGATGAGTGTCATCCCCTATGCTTCAGCCATAGGCTCTATCATGTATGCAATGCTGTGCACAAGACCAGATGTCAGCCTTGCCATAAGTATGGCCGGAAGGTTTCAAAGTAATCCTGGTATGGATCACTGGACAGCGGTCAAAAATATCCTGAAGTACCTGAAAAGGACTAAGGAAATGTTTCTCGTTTATGGAGGTGATCAAGAGCTCGTCGTAAAGGGTTACGTCGATGCAAGCTTTGACACTGATCCGGATGACTCTAAGTCTCAAACCGGGTACGTGTATATTCTCAACGGGGGAGCGGTAAGCTGGTGCAGTTCCAAGCAAAGCGTGGTAGCCGATTCTACATGCGAAGCGGAGTATATAGCTGCCTCGGAGGCGGCAAAGGAAGGTGTCTGGATGAAGGAGTTCATAACAGATCTTGGAGTTGTGCCTAGTGCATTGAACCCAATGACTCTGTTTTGTGACAACACTGGTGCCATTGCTCTAGCCAAGGAACCAAGGTTTCACAAAAGGACCAGACACATAAAGCGACGCTTCAATTCCATCCGCGATTCAGTCAAGGAGGAGGACATAAGCATTTGCAAAGTACACACGGATTTGAATGTTGCAGATCCGTTGACTAAACCTCTTCCACGGGCTAAGCATGATCAACACCAAGACTCTATGGGTGTTAGATTCATTACCTTGTAATGCTAGATTATTGACTCTAGTGCAAGTGGGAGACTGTTGGAAATATGCCCTAGAGGCAATAATAAAAGAGTTATTATTATATTTCCTTGTTCATGATAATCGTTTATTATCCATGCTATAATTGTATTGATTGGAAACTTAAATACATGTGTGGATAAATAGACAAACTTTGTGTCCCTAGTAAGCCTCTTTAGGACTAGCTCGTTGATCAAAGATGACCGCGGTTTCCAGGTCATAGACATGAGTTGTCATTTGATAACGGGATCACATCATTAGGAGAATGATGTGATGGACGAGACCCAAACGTTAAACATAGCTTTTGATCGTATCAGTTATCGCTATAGTTTTCTGCATGTCAAGTATAAGTTCCTATGACCATGAGATCATGTAACTCACTGACACCGTAGGAGTGCCTTGTGTGCGCCAAACATCACAACGTAACTGGGTGACTATAAAGGTACTCTACAGGTATCTCCGAAGGTGTCTGTTGAGTTGACATGGATCGAGACTGGGATTTGTCACTCCGTGTGACGGAGAGGTATCTCCGGGCCCACTCGGTAATACGTCATCTCAATGAGCTCAAAGTTACTAAGTAGTTAGTCACGGGATTATGCATTACGGAACGAGTAAAGAGACTTGCCGGTAACGAGATTGAACTAGGTATAGAGATACCGACGATCGAATCTCGGGCAAGTAACATACCGACGAGACAAAGGGAACTGTATACGGGATTGCCTGAATCCTTGACATCGTGGTTCATCCGATGAGATCATCGAGGAACGTGTGGGAACCAATATGGGTATCCAGATCCCGCTATTGGTTGTTGACCTGGGAGTGTCTCGGTCATGTCTGCATAGTTTCCGAACCCGCAGGGTCTACACACTTAAGGTTCGGTGACGCTAGGGTTGTTAGTGAGAACAGTGCATGGTAACCAAAGGTTGTTCGGAGTCCCGGATGAGATCCCGGACGTAACGAGGGTCTCCGGAATGGTCCGGGGACGAAGATTGATATATGGGATGAGACTGAACGGAGTCCGGAATTGTTCCGGGGAACATCGGGAAGGAATCGGAGAACCGAAAGGTGTTTCGGGGGCCACGGTAAAGGTTACGGGCCCTATGGGCCATAAGTGGGGAGACGCAGCAGCCCACACAGGGGCTGTGCGCCCCCCCTAGGCCCCTCCACCTGCGCCTAAGGGGCTGGGCCCCCCTAGGGCAGCCGCACCCCCTAGGCTTTGGGGGCAAGGCGCCTGGGGGGGGGGGGGAAACCCTAGCCCTGGCCGCCGCCCCCCCCTTGGCCGCCCCATCTGGCCTTGGCCGCCGCCCCCTAGGGGGAACCCTAGGGGCGCCCCCTCCCCTCTCTCCCCCCTATATAAAGAGAGGCAGAGGGAGGGCAGCAACACAAGTTCGTGCCTCGGCGCTGCCCTCTCTCTCCCACGAATATCTTCGTCTAGTTTGCAGTGCTTGGCGAAGCCCTGCTGGAATTCCTCCACCGCCATCTCCAGCACGCCGTCGTGCTGCTGGGTTTCTCCGTCAACTTCTCCTTCCCCCTTGCTGGATCAAGAAGGAGGAGACGTCCCTGAGCTGCACGTGTGTTGAACGCGGAGGCACCGTCCGTTCGGTGCTGGGATCTTCGGCGATTTGAATCGCGACGAGTACGACTCCATCAACCGCGTTCTTGAACGCTTCCGCTTAGCGATCTACAAGGGTATGTGGATCCGACTCTCCCCTCGTAGATGCATCTCCTAGATTGATCTTGGTGAGCGTAGGAAAATTTTTGTTTCCCATGCAACGTTCCCCAACAAAGACTTCCTCTATTTGAGTTATTCGCTATTCAGCCCGTGAGGCTTTATCTATGTAAGACTTGGCCATAATGGCCTTAATTTGTGTAAGATGATATGTATGGATGTAAGACTCTTGTTATTCAGCTTCTGTGTGTTCAGTGAGCATTGATCTATGGGATCACTGTACACGTGCATTCGGTGATCTCGACTTCTAAGTCGGGGTCCCCACAATTAGCCATAAGGCCAAAGTGTCTCATCGCATCATCAAGATCATAGTCTCTATCATGATCCTCATCATAGTATCCATGTTCCACATCGTCATGTGATGGAACAATAACTGGAGAGAGTGATTTATTAGAAGTACGAATGTAACAATGTTCTTCTCTATGAATTCTAATGACTTCAGAAATGATATTTCTAATAATTCCAACATCTCCTTTGGCACACATGAGATCACGAATCTCAAATAGGCCATCATCAAACTTAGGATCACTAGTACTCATCCTATTCAAGGCAATAGACTTATGGACAATCTCATCCAGATTTTTCAAGGAATAATTTGGGAATCATTCCTCTAGGAATCTCCCTATGGTGTAAACACAATCTAGAGCAGGTAAGCTAGCAATCAAATTTTTGGGCAATCCTCTAACAATAAGATTGATAGTTCTAAGATTGTGAATCATGTCAAGATCCTCATCGGGTGTGGGATGCAAAGGATCAACAAGGCGAGCACAAGGAGTAGTGATGTACTTGTTTAAATGATATTCATTGAAAATCTCAAGCATCTCATTTTCCACTCATGGAAGTACTCTCCGTCAAGTATAGGCACTCTATGTCTAAGACTCCCCAACGTAAACTCATCCATCTTCCTCCAATGGTGATGAAACAAAAGCAATGGAGACCAACGCTCTGATACCAATTGAAAGGATCGAGTCTAGAGGGTGGGTGAATAGACCACTTGACCAAATAAAAACCTAGTCTTTTCCCAATTTTAAGCCTTGGCAGGTTTTAGCAATTATGCACAAGTCAAGCAATCAACCTATACATGCAATTGTAAGAGTATAGCAGCGGAATGTAAAGCAATTGCGTATGAAGGTAAAGGGAGGAGTTTGAGGGAGAAAATGCAATGTAGACACGGAGATTTTTTATCCGTGGATCGTATAGGTGGTGTTATCGTACATCCACGTTGATGGAGACTTCAACCCACTAAGGGTAACTGTTGCGCGAGTCCACGAAGGGCTCCACCCACGAAGGGCCACGAAGAAGCAACCTTTTCTATCCCACCATGGCCATCGCCCACGAAGGACTTGCGTCACTAGGGTAGATCTTCACGAAGTAGGCGATCTACTTGCCGGTACAAAATCCTTGGTTCAACTCCACAATCTTGACGGAGGCTCCCAAGTGACACCTAACCAATCTAGGAGACACCACTCTCCGAAAGGGAATAGACGGTGTGTTGATGATGAACTCCTTGCTCTTGTCCTTCAAATGATAGTGTCCCCAACACTCAACTCTCTTTCATAAGATTGGATTTGGTGGAAAGATGATTTGAGTGGAAAGCAACTTGGGGAAGTCTAGAGATCTAGATTCATATGATAGGATTGGAATATCTTGGTATCAACACATGAGTAGGTGGTTCTCTCTCAGAATATGAGTAATGGAAGTGTAGGCTTGTTCTGATGGCTTTATCCATGAATGAAGAGAGGGTGGAGCGGTATATATAGCCTCCACACAAAATCTAACCGTTAAACACAATTTAGCAAACTCGGTGGGACCGAATCAAAAAACTCGGTCAGACCGATTTAGTTCATAATGTGACCGTTCGGCATTTCGGTGGGACCAATATGATCAACTCGGTAGGACCGATGTCATTAGGGTTAGGGCATAACGTAATCTCGGTGAGACCGATTACACAAACTCGATAGGACCGATTTTGGTAATAAGCAAACCAGAGAGTTGGTCAAGTAAACTCGGTGGGACCGATTCGCTCGTTTCGGTTGGACCGAAATATTACGAAGGGGAAACAGACAGTTTGCATTGCGAACTCGGTGGGACCGATCGCTCATCTCGGTTACGGCCTGTTCTGGTGGGCCGGCTCATGGTGTCCAACTAGGCGGAGCGGGGCTTGTGGCCTTGGCATCGGTCGCCTGTGAGCTCGCGTCCTCGGCACCCGCCGGCCTCGGTGCAGAAGCCGCCCACGCCGGGCGTAGGCGCACGGAAGTATGTGTCACCACCGCTTGGCTTTTCGCCAGCCCAGTGTTGACCGGTGGCACTTCCGACCTATCGGGCTGCCTGCCTGTCAGGACTGGTTTTTCAGTAAAATAATTACCGAGAGACCGGCCTTTTTATCGAACCAGCACCGAAGAATACTTCTTACTGGTAGACAAATCCTTGATACAGAATTCCAGAGTACTGAATATTGTACAAGGTTGAGCTGAGGTTGCTCAACAATTTATTACAAGTACGCCGATATAATACATATGGGCGAATATGACACAATGGTGGGGGTGGCATAACTACTAACTCGTAAAAACAAAGAAGAAGAGGTAGCGGGTATGTCACAGTGTAATGGGTGACATGACTCCAATATCATACAGTTCATTGAGTGTCGGAGTGAGACCCGATGAATTTATTTGGTGGTTGGCGGAAGCGGTTATAAAACAGTGATCAACTCCAGGATCGCAAGAGACTGACTGGGACTCCACTAGACGTCAGACTCGCTATCGAAATCTTCATCCATGAGATCGCCTTCGTCAACATCTGGCCAAATCAACAAGCCAGGTGAGTACTTTGAATGTACTCGCAAGACTGTACGGACATGAGATATAACAAATGCAAACATGATGCATGTGAGTATTCTAGCAACATGTATCCGAATAATATAATTTTTGCGCTGCATGTAAAAATGGAAGTCGCGCGGTAGTCCTCCCGAAATCCATAAGGTAAATAAAAGAAAACCAAATGAGTGTCTGAGCGACCCTCGTGAGGGAAAATGAATAAAAACATGCCACAGTCGGACGTCTGAGCGACATCACATAAAGGGCTTCTCACAAAAATAAATAACGAGAATGCCACAGTCAGACGTCTGAGCGACATCACATAAAGGGCTTATATCAAAAAATAAATGACGAGAATGCCACAGTCGTACGTCTGAGCGACATCACATAAAGGGCTTATA
>LR738714.1:342879533-342907693 GCA_902687465.1 Secale cereale
AATGCCACAGTCGGACGTCTGAGCGACATCACATAAAGGCTTATATCAAAAATAAATGACGAGAATGCCACAGTCGGACGTCTGAGCGACATCGCATAAAGGGCTTATATCAAAATAAATAACAAGAATGCCACAGTTTGACATCTGAGCGACATCACATAAAGGGCTTATATCAAAAATAAATAACAAGAATGCCACAATCGGACATCTGAGCGACATCACATAAAGGGCTTATATGATCAATGGTATAACGGTGAAATCCTTCAAGGGATAAATCAGTGCATAGATAACCGGTTAGTTCATCGACCCAAGATGAACCTGGAATAAAAATCACCACTCTTATTACTATCATAAATTACTAGAGACGGTCACCGGGGTTGACACGAAGATTGACTCTAGGCCATAAACATGGCTACTCGGAAGATTTTGACTCTATAGAGCTTGTACTCTTAAATCACAGCCAACGGATTCCACTAGCCACGGGGACTAGTTCCGTCTATGGTATTTTAGCAGAAACACAACTGACCAGCAAACACCCATTTCACATCCTCCTGCTCGGAATCACCCGAGACAACATTCACGAAAAACTTTAAGACGGGGAGGCCACAACCTCGAATAGCATGGGATCAAATTTATATATGCACGCTCTAAGGGGTGCCCCCCTCTCGGTCCCAACCGGAAACACCCATTCCCCCGGACCGGATGACGGGCTTTAATACAGGGCCATGGAACCCTCACCCTGGCCCCTCTAATTGGTGTGTACACGGAAAGAGGTTTGCAACTGACTAAACTGTTATCTTAGCAGACGGCATATGACAGTACCAAAAAGGAGATGAACGGAATCACGACTTGATTCACGTTGATACTAGAGTTAACCATTTACTGGCATGCTCCAACAATACCAGTACACAACCCATCATGTCACGACATGATCGGGGTAGTCCAACCATTATCATTCGGGGCTCACCCGAAGCTTGCTTGCATGAAAATATAATCATCACAAATGCTTATATGACCATGCTATGAAGAAGAACTACTCAAGCAAACATGCAACACACTCATCATATCAAAGGTCCAAACATGCTTGCCTGGTTCGGAGTAGTCGGAGTCTAACTCGGTGAAGTTCGCGGCTCCGTCATGTTCTTCGGTATCTACGTATTCAAACAAAACGAATACTAACATAAATACCGCGCGTGCAAAAAAGTTGACCCAAATATTTTTCTAATAAATATGAAAAAAAGCTAGACAGAAAACTAAAGAGGACAGAAAAGGAATCAACTCAAAATCATCTTTTGTTTAAAAGATATTTTTTTTGACTATAAACAGTAGGGTAAAACCCCACTGCAATTTTTAATTATTAAAATGTCAAGATACAAAGAGAGTGTGAAAAGGCTTGAGGTAAGCCTAAAGAACTAGAAAAGGGACTAGAAAACTAAAAAGAGACTAAAAAATAAGTAGAGAAAAGAAAGGAAGAAAGAAAGAAGGCTTTACAAGAGGCTTTGAAGCCAAACAGAAAATTGTCTATCATGCTTATTCTTCATTCTGAACTTGAGAAGCTTTAGCTCTTCCAAGAAATTGAACTTCCACCCTTGGAAAGAAGGTGGGATGTTTTCAAAAACCTTATTGTTTCTGGTTATCCAGATGGCCCATGCTCCAAGGATAATGATTTCCATGTAGAAAGGGTATCTCAGTTTGTCCTTAAGGTCTTGAAATGCTTCTAACACAGACAAGTTTGGTGTTCTTGTTGGACAGATGAAATCCCAGCATTGTTGAACAAATTGGCAGCCCCAAAAGAGGTGATGAAGAGTTTCTTCTTGCTGGCATCCACCAACAGCACAGTTATAATCCTCTAGCAAAAAATTCTTTCTTCTAAGTAAATTTCTTGTGTTGACTCTATCATGTAGAAGTTGTCAGAAGAACACTTTATGTTTTGGGTGACATGAACTCTGCCAGATCCAATTGAAGTGTGGAGGTGTCTGCTTGTATCCAATTAGAACTTTATATGCTTTGATGGAGGAATAGTGTTCATTCCCCCAAATGTAGATCCAAGTGTCAAATGTGTCTAGGTACTCTGATTGTCTCATGGAAATGCAAATGTCTTCCATCTGTAGGAATTCCTCATATGCTTCAGTTGTCAGAGGGAGAAAAAATAGGTCCTGTAAGTACTTAGTCTGCAATACTTGTTGTACATTTAGTTGAGGGTTTCTGACAAAAGAGAATAAGTGAGGGAATTGGTGCTTAAGTATTGCTTCGCTTCATATGTCATCCCAGAAAAAAAACACTGACTCCATTCCCCACATTACATCTAGCAATAGCTTTGTATTGATCAATGAGAGCTAAGTTGGATTTCCACCAGAATGATCCTATCAAACTGCCCCCTGGTAATCTCCCTTCACTATAGTATGATTCCCAGATAAGATTGACCATTGGAATGTCATGTCTGTTGAAAAATTTGTGAAGGTTCTTCATGAACAAGGTTTTGTTGTGTCTGTAGATGTCTAGCACTCCTAATCCCCCTTGATCTTTGGGTCTGCACACTGTTTGCCATGCTACCATAGCAGGTCTTTTGTCCTCCATATCAGGTCTTTTGTCCTCCATATCAGGTCCTCAAATATTTGATGATCTGCTTTTTAATTGTAATAGGTATGTCCAAACAGCACATGAAGAATACTGCTAATGAGGTCATCACTGATTTGACCAGTAGAAGTTTACCAGCTTGTGTCATGAATGTAGAGATACCAGCCACTCTTTTGGCAATCCTGTTAACTAGGGGGAGGCATTGCTCACTGTTGGTTTGTAGATCCCCAATGGCATGCCAAGGTAAGTAAAGGGGAACTGACCTCTAGCACATTGCAAGGTGTTAGTGTAAATTTCAACCCTATCTTCAGCAATGTTCAAAGGTACCATGATTGATTTTCCATAATTTACTTTGAGCCCAGTTGCAATGGCAAAAGTATTCAGAAGTGCCTTAAAACAGAACAATTGTCTAGCATCAGCTTGCATAACAACCAGAGTGTCATCTGCATATTGCACAATTGGGAAATGTGGGCATGATCTGATTTGAAGTGGAGCAGTGATCATGTTTAACCTCATGGCTTTGTTAAGAATGGATTGTAATAGATCAGCAGCTAGCACAAAAACCAAAGGAGAGTAAGGATCTCCTTGTCTTACTCCTCTTTTTATGTATTTTTTTTATCAGGAACACCATTCAGTAATACAGCAGAGGATGCAGTTGAGAAAAATGTTTGCATCCAAGAAATCCATTTCTCTCCAAAACCTTTTGCTCTGAATATATCAATAATTGCATCATGTTCTATTGTATCAAAAGCCTTCTCAAAATCCAATTTAATTACTAGGGTTTCCTCTCTACATTTATGAAATTGATGAATGTATTCATAGGCCCATCCTAGGCAGTCCTGGATCACTCTATCTTTGAGGAAGCCATATTGATTAATATGCACCATTTGTAGGATAACTTGTTGTACTCTATTTGCCAGCAATTTTGTGATGATTTTCAGAACACTATTTAACAGTGAGATAGGCCTGAAGTCATTGGGTGAGAGTGGTACCTCTGTTTTTGGCACTAGAGTAATGTAAGAGGAATTAATGCTCTCAAGATTAACATTCTCAGCATGAAATGCCATAATAAGCTCAAAGACATCAGTCTTAATAATATGCCAACTGCTTTTGATAAACTCATTATTTAATCCATCTGGCCCTGGTGATTTATCTGCAGGTAGCTTTTTGACCACATCTTCAATTTCTTCTTGGGAGAAAGGTTTTTCCAGATCACTGAAGAGTTGTGGATCCATAGTGTTTTCATAGAGGTCTCTTAGGTCAAAGTGCATTGAGTGTCCATTAGATTGTCCCAATCTAATTTTAAAAGCTTCCCATAGTATTGCAGCCTTGCCATCATGATCTGTTACTTCCACTTGGTCTTTGTTCAATAGCATAGCAATCTGATTGTGCCTGTGGTTAATAGAGGTAGTAGTGTGAAAGAATTTTCTGTTCTCATCACCAAATTTGACTCCTTTAATTTTACCTCTCTGTTTCCAGTAAATCTTCTGATCATTGAGTACAGTTAGTAAATATTCCTTGAGCATAGTTCTGCAGTTATTTTCATACACTGATAGGTCTCTGTATTCTTCAATCATGTCCCAAAGAAAGATACAGTCATTTAGGTCTGAAATTTGCTTCTTATGACTGGAAATGTTTTTGGACCAAAGTTTAAGAGCTCTTCTTACATTTTTGAGTTTAGCATTGATCTTCTTTGCACAGTCTGTATGACCCACTCGGATATTCCAAGCTGTTTCAACCACCTGTTTAAATGAGCTGTGGTTAATCCAATAGTTCTCAAATCTGAACACCTTTGATTTTGGAATATTGGTGCCTATTTTAATCATGGAGAGAAGATGGTCATAGATTGGTTTGGCCATGAGAAGGGCCAAAGTATCTGGGTAACTAGTCATCCAAGCAACAGAGGTGAAGAACCAATCTAGTTTTTCTAGGAGTGGGTTGTCCTGCATATTGCTCCAGCTGAACTGTCTGCCCTTGAGAGGGAGTTCAATTAAGGCCAGTTTACTAATGGCCTCATTAAACATAAGCATCTCATTAACATCCCCTCCAAGTCTGTTTCTGTCTTCAGGTGTTCTGATGAAGTTGAAGTCTCCCATGATAATCCAATCTACTTCATTAGGCATTTGTATGTTACCAAACCAGTCAATGAACTCAATTTTATCTTCATGATTGCAGGGACCATAAATGTTTGTGAGAATCCAACTTTTAGAAGATGATCTACATGTGAACTGAATTGATAGGGAGAACTTGTTTTGAAACACTAGTTCTCCAGTAAATAAGGATCCATTCCAAGCAGTGAGAATACCTCCTGAAGCCCCAATAGATGGTAGGAATTCAAATTTATTGAAGCTTTGAGGGCACACTTTATGAATATAAGCTAAATCAAAGGTTTCTCTCTTAGTTTCCTGCAAACATATAATCCCAGCAGCACTTTCCTCTATTTTCTGTCTAATAGCCAGCCATTTTTTTATGAGGAATTAATACCTCTCACATTCCAATTTAAGATATTCCAAGTTCTGTTGCTATCCATTAGAAACCAGAAGAATTATTTTTTGATCATCAGGGCGCATCCCCTGGTGACAATCCCAAGCCTGAATGGTAGTGAGATACACATAAAGAGCAAGATATCTTGATTCAGAGAGAGTATGGCACCATTTAGCAGAGTCATAGGGCCAAGAATACCCTATCAACAAGAAATGTGATTCAAAGGTTTTCTCAGCATGAGGTATAGTAGTAGTGTCTCCCATAGTAAAATAACACAACTGACATTCCAGCAGGGTAGCATTAACATGTAAAAGGTGCCATTCAGTGCAAGCATCCATTGTGCAGTAGTTGCGAAGATTACAGTTTACTCCAAACATGTGACATCTTTTAACCAAAAGAGGATAGCAGGACATGCTGCTATCTATTACATGTTGATATTGTAGATTCATCATCACACATAATTTAGTTGACTGTGTCCCTAGTGGCCTTGGACACCTGGGCCACCTCTTCTTGTCCCTTCTTCTTTGGTTTCTTGGACAACTTCTCTTGTAGCTCATCCTCAGCAACCTTACAAAAAGACTTGGTTAGGTTTTTAACCACCGAGTGCTGAATAATTGGGGCATAACATTACATGGCAGACAAGATTTGGCATCACATGATTTTCTTCTAAAGCCCTTATTATCTTTTTTAATCCTATCACTCCTTCTTACCTCAGTTTCTACCATAGGTTCTTTGTCTCTCCTTTTTCTGGAGATGGCCTCTCCAAGTGGTAGAGCTTTGTTTGGAGACACTTGTTGGAGAGGGCTACTTGCCCCAGTGGAGGAATGTGTAGCAGGGCTAATGCCTTCATTCTCCTTGCCCAGCCCTAGATTGAAATCCTTGCAGGTTGGTGCCTGGGAGGTGGTACCCTTATCAGGGATATGAAAAAGCATTGTCTTTTCTTGTTCACAATTAGCAGTCAACAACTTCCAGATATCAGATTTGATCAAATGCATAGTCCAGCCAAATTTATCAGGAGTCAACAGCAAATGGATTATGAAGTTAAACCAACTTACTGGAATTTCAATTTTGAAAGTGTGTTTGGCTCCTTGGGTTGCTGGTGCAAAATGTTGTATCCAAAGATCTATACCTTCTTCAGAAATTAAGTGAGAGCCATCAATAATTTGCATAGCATGTTCTTGGGCCAAAGTATGAAATTCAAGTATTGAGGGGGAGCTTGGTAGTGAAAAAGTCCCATAGTTACCTTTAGGGCATGCTTGTGAGGAAGATCCAATGTGAGGAATGTGAACATCTGCTTTTCCATTGGTATCTGTAGGAATAGCCTGATGAGAAGGGCTGGGAGCTTCAGCATCAGTACTGCTGGCAGGAATATGAGCTGTCTGCACATTTTGCTCTGCACCTTCCACATTTAGGTTCAATTGAGCAGGTTCTATGGCTATATTGGGAGGCTGATCCTCATTTGGTTGCATCATCTGTAATTCTTCCTCCTCTTCCACAGCATTATATGCTAATGCAATGTTAAGCAAACCTTGACCCATTGGAGGAGCTAAAGAAGCCTGGTTGACCTCCTCACTGGCTGAATGGGTTAGAGATAGAAGGCCATCAGAAAGTGAAACAGTGGTAGTTATGCTGCTGTTGGGTGCTCCATCTTCAGGCAGTACTGGCATTGCCACTTGAAGCTGTTCTGGAATACCAGGAGCAGGTGGTTGGAAGGCCCAGTGGTCCTCCTATTGGGCCTGTTCTTCCCAAGCATCCGAGTCATCATTTGGAGCATGGATGTTGTGGTTGGGCAGTGGTTGAAACCTTGGGAAATCATTAGCATGGTGTGGAATAGGGTGTGGGTCTACACCCTCAGGTGGGAATGGATCCTCATCAGTAGGTCCCCCACCCAGCATTTCTTCAAGCAGAACTTCAACAGAGCATGTCCATGATTCTTCTTCAAAATGTTCCCCTTCAGACCATCTAATGCTCTTAGGTAGATCATCAAGTTCTGTAACTCTAGCCTTAACCAGGATCTTACCCTTCAGGGCATCCTCTCTCTCCCAACTGATGATCTTGCCCCATTTGGAAATCGCAGAAGCAATATCTTCAGTATTGCAGAAATCAAAAGGGACACCCACAAACAGTAACCAGCAGACTCTGTTGAATTGAACTTTGCACCAGTTTCTACCTTGATCATGCTTGTTAAAGGAGATAAAGACATCCCCAAACGCATGCGGGCCCTGCTGAACGTGTCTGTCTCTATCCCTGACATGCACAAACTTGACATATGCCTCCCCAAAGGGGCAAGGCTGAATTTCTCTGAAGCTAACTTGTTCTACTCCTTGAAGAAACTCTTCTAGCACTTCACGAACGTTAGGGAAGAATACATCATTCGGATGCAGATGGATGTTGGCAATCGCCCACTCTTCGTGGTGCCGAGGACGGTGGGGAACGATTGCTCGAGAAACCCCATTGCGACCTTCAATCACTTGTATCTGGAAACCATGCGGGACGAAAGGCTGGGGGTCTATAGGGATGTTAGCCATCGAAATCTCAGACGAGGATGCAAGAACCACCTTGTCCGTCAGCAATGGCAGCGACGCCGAGCTTTCCAAGGTAGGAGTAGAGGTGGTGGTAGAGAAGGAAGGCGGAGTGGAATGCGAGGAGGCAAGTGACGGTCTTGGCTGAAAGTTTGTGTAAAAATCCTTGACCAGTTCCATAAATGAAGGTACCTGCCGAATTTGTGCCGCCAGCCCATGGCAACGGAACCAAGTCTCCACTTCTCCTTCGGCCCATGCCTCGGCTGGTGGGCTCGGGAAAGAGTCGAAGCGTATAAAAGGCGAGAGCCCAGGTAAGTTAGGTGTAGTACAGAAACGAGCTAGGTGACCGTTGTTTCCGCATGCATGGCATACAACGTGGTTACGTGCAAATGAATGTTGCACGATCATGCGCTCCATCACAGGCTTCCCTTGACCATGAGTAAGGTGCAATAAATTGTTGTTATTGCCGTGATTAGCGCCTTCTTGAATGGGCCCCGATAATCGGTCGAAAACGGATCGGCCATCTCTGACCACCGTGGAGTAACTCCGGTGATCACCGGGGCGGTGAGCTATGGCCTTGCCGGCCCTGCCCACTAAGGTCCATTCCTTGTCAAGCTCATCATAGTAAAGAGCTTCTTCCCTTTGCCAATTTGGACCACCAAAATTCCAAAGGTTAAAGACTACCTCAAAATCTTTCTCAACAATTTTACCCGCATTGTAAATCTCAAAACCCACTGCTTTTGAAGCAACCGAGAACTTGAAGGATCTGCCCTTCAAGAAACGAACATGAAAACCTTGGGCATAACCCCCAAACATGGCAAGAAGAGAGACACTAACCGTGTGCACATTGAGCCTGAAAGAAGCACGTCTAAATGAAACCACCATGGTGAATTCCTTTTGATGAAAACCCGGAGAGAACACCACCGGGTGACCAAACTTGGCCTTCATATCCGCTTGAAACTTCTTTCCCCGGTCAAAGTTGAGGGCAAAAGGTGCCATGGTGTAGTGGGAGGAGGTCACCAGCGCCGGAGTGGCCACTGGCAGTGGTTGTGTGGCCGCCGGGGCCGGAGTGGCCACCGGCGCAAGGTGGAGGAGCTAGGTGGAGGAGCTTCGTTGATGATGATGATACTTTTGGGTTGTACATATATATTAGAGTTTCTATCCAGGGACTTGTCTGTAATGAAACAGAAAGTTTCAAGGGGCTACAATATAAAAACAAAAAACGAATCGGTACGCAGTACGCCAGCTGAATAGGAAAACACACTTTGCCCGAAGGAGCCTTCCGGAAAAACGTTTCGGGAAGGAAAGAGAGGCTGGCGAGGGGGTCCCACTCGTCAGGTTTAAAAACTGAAACAGAGTCGCGCCGGCGCCAGAGAGCTGCGGTGGTCGCCGGCGCCGATCCACGACGAAGTAGAGGGAGGGAGTGGTACCTACGGGTTCCTGGTGTTCTTCCGCGTCGGTGGGTGGTGGAGTTGAGCGTCGGCGAGCCCCACGTCGACGGCGACCCTATCTCCGGCGGACGGTGGCTCAGGTGGTCGTGGGCCTCGTTGGAGAGAGTAGCTGGGGTCAAATTGGAGTGGGGGTTAGTCTTCAATAGGTATCAGGAGGTTACGAACGAGTCCAGGGCGGTGGAGGAGCTCTCACCAGAGAGGACGCTACTGGAACCCGAGGCGGACGGAGGTGGCCGGAGTTGAGGAAGAAGGGCCCCTCGAGGCTCTTCCAGTGGCTGGGCGTGGTCTAGTGAGGTAGTGGAGATGTGCGGGGTCGAGAGCGAGCTCGGAGGCGCTATATATAGCTGGCCCAAGGCGGTTGCCGTGCACGGGATAAGTCCGGCGATCGATTACGGCGGCGCTGTGGCTGGACGGTTGGTTTAGGAGCTTGAGCATCGACGAGGAGGTGTAGTGATTCCATTTCGGTGCCTAACTCAGCAAAGTAGGGGTGGTTACGGCCTGTCCCCGACGGCACGGCTGTGCGGCACGTCGGCGACAAAGAGTGCGCCCTGTGCGTGCCAGGCCACGGCGACGGTGCTGCTGGCGTGCGCTGGCGATGGAGAAGGCCACGCAGAGCTCCCGGGTGGCTTGGGCGGTGCAAAACGGCGTTGTGCCGTAGGGTGCCTCCTGTTGGCCGCCACGGGTGGCTTTGCCGCCGCGGAAGACGCCAGCGTTGGAAGGTCAGGGTGCCACTGACGCCAAGAACCAGCCAAGCGCGCGTGCGGTGCTCTGGATAAGAGCGAGGTGCAGTGCAGCATCGATCCAAAGGGGCACTGGTGAGATTGATGAACACTGACTGACGAAACTGACGAAGCTGCACTGTCGCGTGTTAACTTCAGTTAACTTTTCTGAAATTGACAGAAACAGTGCACGCCAGGTGTTTGACGAAATGATTTTGGCATGTGCAAAATCTTTCTGGAGCTGATAATTGGTGGAGTGTTTTCTTGATGCATCTAGAGGCTGCCTGAATTTTCACAGTATTTTAGGAAGAAGGAAAATATGAATTTCACCAAAATTTGCAAATCTGGTCCAAACTTGCAACAAGTGAAATTTGAAAATTTTGAACTGTGGACCAGTGAAACAAGTTGGATCTAGGTTGTGGGTACTAAGGACTATCCAGGGGAGTTGGTTTGGAATCAAATATCAAAATGAACATGGTGGTTCCTTTGTAAATCACAATGGTTCATTTCAAAGGACAGAAATTGTTTTTGGTGCAAAATAAATAGAAGAAAAATCCCAATAAGGTTGAAGCCCTCTGGAATTGATGAGAGCCTTGTTTCAAGGTGAAGAGGAGGTCTTCGAGAGAAATACTTTCATTGGGTGTCATGGTAAGAGAAAAGTTTGAGAGGGAAGACAAGTCCAAGATTCTTATAAGATGGATATTCATGGAGGGAAAAGAATCAAACAAACCTTATAGAGAAAAACAACTTGTGTTGAGCTAACACAAGAAGAAACCTTCAAGACCAGAATCAAGATTGAGAAGAACACACAAACTTTGGTCAGAAAAGTTTTTAGAAAGGGGTTTTAAGAGAAGATCAAATATCCCCCTTCCAAAAGACCAAAAGTTTGGAAGAAAACAAATCCACAAAATTGGAGTGTTACAACACCTACCCCCTTAGGAAAAATCTCATCCCCGAGATTTCAGCTGATCCTCAAATAGGTGTGGGTATTCTGTCTGCAGAAAATCTTCCCTTTCCCATGTTGCCTCATCCTCTGTGTGATTGCTCCACTATACCTTGAGAAATTTAATCGTCTTCTGACGGGTCCTCCTTTCAGATTCTTCCAATATCTTGATTGGGCATTCCTGGTAGGTGAGATCTGGTTGCACATCAAGATTTTCATGCGACACATGCTTCTCCGGGTTGCTTACACATTTCCATAGCTGCGAAACGTGGAATACGTCATGGATGTCTGATAGTTCTTTGGGAAGGTCCAATTGGTAGGCCACTGTGCCTCTCCGAGCAATTATATGAAAAGGTCCGATAAATCGTGGTGCTAGCTTTCCTTTTACCTTGAACCGTTGCAGTCCCCTCATAGGGGATACACGTAGGTACACGTTTACACCGGGTTCAAAACTTACTTCCCGATGCTTTTGATCGTAGTAACTCTTCTGTCGGCTTTGGGCTGTCTTGAGTCGATTCCGTATTATTTTAACTTTTTCCTCAGCTTATTTTAACATGTCTGGGCCGAAGATACGACTTTCCCCTGTTTCTGACCAGTTTAATGGAGTACGGCATCTTCGTCCGTACAAGGCTTCGAAAGGTGCCATTTTCAGGCTGGCTTGGTAACTATTGTTGTATGCGAACTCGGCATATGGTAAGCTTGCCTCCCAAATGGTCCCATAGGTGAAGACACATGCCCTCAGCATGTCTTCTAGTATTTGATTTACTCGTTCCATTTGTCCTCCAGTCTGGGGGTGATAGGCATAGGCTGTGCTTAATACTAGTTGCGTTCCCAGGGCTTGCTGCAAATGATCCCAAAATTTGGAGACGAACTGAGTGCCTCTGTCAGATATTATAGTCCTAGGAACTCCATGCAGGCATACTATACGGGCGAGGTAAAGCTTGGCAAGCTTCTGGGTGGTATGGGTTGTCTTGACTGGAATGAAGTATGCCACCTTAGTCAGTCTATCTGTGATGACCCATATGGCATCGTATCCGTGCTGTGACTGTGGCAGTCCAACAATAAAATCCATCCCAATATCGTCCCATTTCCACTCAGGTATCTTGTTTGGCTGTAATA
The DNA here is from genome assembly GCA_902687465.1 of Secale cereale. Lineage (NCBI taxonomy): Eukaryota > Viridiplantae > Streptophyta > Magnoliopsida > Poales > Poaceae > Secale > Secale cereale. Next base: position 342,891,349 of record LR738714.1, read on the forward strand.
GTCCTGCGAGTTTTTGGTGCTCGGCTTTTAATGCGTTGACATGAATCACAACATGTAATGTATGTGGCTATATCCCTCTTCATACCGTGCCACCAAAATCTTTCATGAATGTCCTTGTACATTTTGGTCCCTCCAGGGTGAATTGAATATGGAGCGGTGTGGCTCTCTGCTAGAATTTGTTGTTTGAGGTCTTCGCTATTGGGTACGCAAAGCCTGTCTCCGAACCATAATATTCCCTCACAGTCAATGGTAAATTCTGAGGCCTTGTCCTGACTCACTTTTCTTTTTATGCCTTCAATGCTGGGATGTCCATGCTGAGCCTTCTTAATTTGTTCTATTAGTGTAGGTCGTATTTCCATATTTGACACTTCGCCTTCAGCGACCATCATTAAGTTGAGCTTGGCGAATTCCTGCTGAAACTCAGGTCTCGGGTTTTGTAGACTGCCGTTGTCCATGCTGGGGTTACGGCTCAGAGCATCTGCTACTACGTTTGCCTTTCTTGGGTGATAGTGGATGCCAACGTCATAATCTTTTACCAGTTCCAACCAGTGTCGTTGTCGTAAATTGAGTTCTGGTTGGGTGAAAAATATATTTGAGACTCTTATGGTCCGTATATATTTCACAACGATTCCCAAGCAAAAAGTACCTCCACTCTTTGGGTGCATGAATGACTGCTGCCAATTCCAAATCGTGAGTAGGATAATTGTCTTCATGCTTCCGTAGTTGCCGGGAAGCGTAGGCAACTACTTTGCCTTCTTGCATTAGTACGCATCTGAGGCCTTTCCGGGATGCGTCACAATATATTTTAAAACTTTTGTGTATGTCTGGTACGACCAATACTGGGGTTGTTGTTAATTTCTGTTTGAGTTCCTGGAAGCTTTTCTCACAAACCTCAGTCCAAACGAATTTCTTATCCTTCTTGAGTAACTGTGTCATTGGTTTGGCTATGGTGGAAAATCCCTCAATAAACCTCCGATAATATCCAGCCATTCCGAGGAAACTTCGAACATCTGTTACATTGGCCGGTGGCTTCCAACCAAGTACAACCTTGACTTTTTCCGGCTCCACAGAAACTCCTTCTTATGTCAATACGTGGCCTAGAAAACCAACCTGTCTTAACCAAAATTCACATTTGCTGAATTTGGCGTAGAGTTGCTGTTTCCTTAATTCTCCCAATACAATACGGAGATGTTCAGCATGCTCTTCTGGTGTCTTTGAATATACCAAAATATCATCAATAAATACCACAACAAATTTGTCCATAAACTTCATAAACACTTTGTTCATGAGGTGGACAAAATATGCGGGGGCGTTGGTCAGTCCAAACGGCATTACTGTAAATTCATATAGTCCGTATCTGGAGGTGAATGTTGTTTTCGGGATATCTTCTGTCCGTACCTTTAATTGATGATAACCCGACCTCAAATCAATTTTTGAGAAAACTTTGGCTTGAGCGAGCTGGTCAAATAAATCATTTATCCATGGCATCGGATATTTGTTCTTGATAGTGACCATGTTGAGCGCTCGGTAGTCTATACACAATCTCATAGTCCCATCTTTCTTTTTGGCAAATAATACCGGCGAACCACAAGGTGAGGAGCTGGCCCGTATAAATCCTTTGTCCAGTAATTCCTTTATTTGCTTCTTTAGTTCAACCAATTCGGACGGTGTCATTTTGTATGGTTTCTTGTAAATGGGGGTGGTTCCAGGTGCTAGCTCAATGATGAATTCTATTTCTCTATCTGGTGGCATGCCTGGCAGTTCATCGGGAAATACATTCAGAAACTCACATACTACTGGAACTTTGCTTAATTCAGAAGTGTCTACCTTGTTTAATTTTGGTTGCCGCGAGACTGGTCTTTCTTGAGCTGCGACTCTTATCGTCTTTCCGTGATGATGAGTAAGAATCAAAGTTCGGTTGAAGCAGTCGATCCTTTGTTGGTGGTCAGCCAGTCCATACCCAGGATAACATCCAGTCCCTTGTATTCCAACACGATGAGGTTTGCGTGAAACTTTAATCCTTCAATTTCTATGGTTACACCTTGGCAGTAATTTTGAGTGATCTGCTTACTTCCGGAGGACTTGATGGTCATTGATTTTCCCAAGGGAAGCATCGAAAAATCATGTTGCAAAGCAAAGCTCTTCGAAATGAACGAATGAGAAGCTCCAGAATCAAACAAAACCGTGGCAGGTATTGTGTTGATAGGGAACGTACCGTGTACGATATCCGGGGCATCCTGTGATTGCTCCTTGGTCACATGGTTCAGGTGGCCTTTCTTGTGGTTGTTATTGGGGTTGAAGTTGTTACGCTTGGGCGCGGAATGGTTTCCGTTGCTGTTTGGCGTCGATGTTGAGTTCCTTGGCTTTGGGGACTGTTTAGCATAGTGTCCCTCTTCTCCACAAGCGTAGCAAGTAACACCTGGGCGATATGTGAAATCCTTGTCCCTTGCATGAATTTTTTTGCTTGGACGTGTGTCATTTGTCATGGATTTGTTCTTCCCATTTTTTTGAAAAATTATCTTATTCCTGTTGTTGCGAGTGTGGTTGGTCTGATCCCTTTTTCGCTTGCGAATGTCTTCCAGACTGTGACGCTCATTTTCCAAAGTAATAGCCTTGTCCACTAGTGTCTTGAAATCTGGAAAAGTGTGTACGACTAACTGGCATTTAAGTGCTGGTGCCAGACCGTCCAGGAATTTTTCCATCTTCTTGTTTTCAGTCATACGCTCTTCGTTGGCATAACGAGATAATTGAGTAAACTGGTTGTTGTACTCAGTTACTGTCATGCCCCTTTGCTTGAGGTCATCAAATTCTCTTTTCTTGATCTTCATAATGCTTCTAGGGATGTGCGCCCCACGAAAACCTTCTTTAAAATCTTCCCAGGTGATATCATTCTCGTTGGGGTGCATATGCAGAAAATTCTCCCACCATGATGCAGCTGCTCCAGTAAGATAGTGCGGTGCATAAAGTACCTTTTCACGATCTGAGCATTGTGCCACAATCAATTTCCTTTCAATGTCTCGAAGCCAATCATCGGCCTCAAGAGGTTTGTCAGTGTGGGAAAATGCTGGCGGACGTGTCTTCTGTAACTCAGACAATTTAGAATGCTGCTGGTGTGGCTCGCGGTGATTCCCCATATTAATGACATGGTTCATCATTTCCTGATGATGTTGCTGGCTTAGCTCGTAAAGTCGACATACTTGAGAAAACGCTGTCTCGCTGCCGTGCTGACTTGACTGTCCCTGCGTGAAATTGTTACCTGTCTGTGTGCCATAATTTTCCTCTAGCGGGCTTGGCATGGAACGTGTCCAGGGACGAGTCATTTTTCACTCTGGGGTATCATTGCAGAAATCATGAGAAAAAACTGAGAGGCAAAAATAAACCAAGATTTGCAAAAGCAGCAAAGCACAAGCTCCAAAGATTTTTAAAAAGGCAACTTGACTGCGCACGGAGAAGGACCGCTTAGTACACATCTTACACGCGAGTCGTAATTGTACATACTTCACTCAGGATGTGCGTACACATACCTGACATGTTAGTTATGCTAGTGCACTTCTCCAAGTTCCTACATGATGCGCAAACAAACTACTTCCATCAACCTATTTTACATATAACACATATCACACAAGCGAGCACATCGTGTCACGGACAGGCGCATTAGTCGGAGATGTTGAAGACTTCCCTCGGCTTGCCGAGGGTAAGACCCAGTGGCGATGGAGACTCAACTTCCTCCTCACTAATAGGCTCCAGGCGTGGAGTACTGGTACGAGAAGTTAATGCGGGCGCGGCAGGTGGTGCAGCTCTGACTGGGGTAGGAGAAATGACCTGGTCAAACTCCTCAGTGGTAGGCAGGCGACGAGCGGTGGCTAAGATGGCAGGTGCGTAAGATGCTGAGGACGAGAAAAATGTTAGTGGTGGTGAAGTATGGAGTAGCTCCCTCCTGTTGGCGGAACCACTCTGGACTAAGTCCATATGAGCAGCCACCAAGTCGTCCACAAGGTTATCAAAGGCTGCCTCAAGAGCCTTGAGGTATTCAACCAATGATTCGATGGCTTCATCACGTTCTCCCCTTGCGCAAGCAAACGCATAGTGGCATGTGTAAGGCACGTGGCATGGGAGGTAACGGTAGCGACGAGTCTTCATTGAAGGAAGGGCATCCCAGAGACGAGCTATCGCCTCACGGGCAGCCATTTGCATGGCATGCCTCTCCGTAGGCATGGCCCTGCCCACAAATCGGAAGCGGCATGCTTCAGAACGCCCTCCCTTGAATTGCACCGCGGCCTGGTGCATTGACATGCTATCACTGATCTTGTGACGGTAGAGTGTAAACTCTGGACGGGTCGATGGCCCGATCACGACCTTGGTGATGGTGACGAGGAGCTTGATAAACCCCTCAGGAATGTTGGCGAACACTTGAGAATCGCAGTCGCCACTGGCCATCTACAAAAGTAGACAAAAATTCTGAATAGTCAAGTCATAAATTTATGATGACTAACAGAAAATTACTACAAATGCAAAAATGTTGAAATAGCACTTAATACGCTAATAACCGATTAGCGATCGCACCTAGTGGCTTCCTACAGTCAGCCTGGCTCTGATACCACGGTAGTCAGGACCGGTTTTTCAGTAAAATAATTACCGGGAGACCGACCTTTTTATCTAACCAGCACAGAAGAATACTTCTTACTGGTAGACAAATCCTTGATGCAGAATTCCAGAGTACTGAATATTGTACAAGGTTGAGCTGAGGATGCTCAACAATTTATTACAAGTACGCCGATATAATACATATGGGCGAATATGACACAATGGTGGGGGTGGCATAACTACTAACTCGTAAAAACAAAGAAGAAGAGGTGGCGGGTATGTCACAGTGTAATGGGTGACATGACTCCAATATCATACAGTTCATTGAGTGTTGGAGTGAGACCCGACGAATTTATTTGGTCGTTGGCGGAAGTGGCTAAAAAACAGTGATCAACTCCAGGATCGCAAGAGACTGACTGGGACTCCACTAGACGTCAGACTCGCTATCGAACTCTTCATCCATGAAATCGCCTTCGTCAACATCTGGCCAAATCAACAAGCCAGGTGAGTACTTTGAATGTAGTCGCAAGACAGTTTGGACATGAGATATAACAAATGCAAACATGATGCATGTGAGTATTCTAGCAACATGTATCCGAATAATATAATTTCTGCGCTACATGTAAAAATGGAAGTCGGGCGGTAGTCGTCCCGAAATCCATAAGGTAAATAAAAGAAAACCAAACGAGTGTCTGAGCGACCCTCGTGAGGGAAAATGAATAAAAACATGCCAAAGTTGGACGTCTGAGCGACATCACATAAAGGGCTTATCACAAAAATAAATAATGAGAATGCCACAGTCGGACGTCTGAGCGACATCACATAAAGGGCTTATATAAAAAAAATGACGAGAATGCCACAGTCGGACGTCTGAGCGACATCACATAAAGGGCTTATAACAAAAATAAATGACGAGAATGCCACAGTCGGACGTCTGAGTGACATCACATAAAGGCCTTATATCAAAAATAAATGACAAGAATGCCACAGTCGGACGTCTGAGCAACATCGCATAAAGGGCTTATATCAAAATAAATAACAAGAATGCCACAGTCGGACGTTTGAGTGACATCACATAAAGGGCTTATATCAAAAATAAATAACAAGAATGCCACAGTCGGACGTCTGAGCGACATCACATAAAGGGCTTATATGATCAATGGTATAACGGTGAAATCCTTCAAGGGATAAATCAGTGCATAGATAACCGGTTAGTTCATCGACCCAAGATGAACCTGGAAAAGAATCACCACTCTTATTACTATCATAAATTACTAGAGACGGTCACCAGGGTTGACACGAAGATTGACTCTAGGCCATAAACATGGCTACTCGGAAGATTTTGACTCTACAGAGCTTGTACTCTGAAATCACAGCCAACGGATTCCACTAGCCACGGGGACTAGTTCCGTCTACGGTATTTTAGAAGAAACACAACTGACCAGTACACACCCATTTCACATCCTACTGCTCGGAATCACCCGAGGTAACATTCACGAAAAACTTTAAGACGGGGAGGCCACAACCTCGAATAGCATGGGATCAAATTTATATATGCGCGCTCTAAGGGGTGCCCCCCTCTCGGTCCCAACCGGAAACACCCATGCCCCCTGACCGGATGACGGGCTTTAATCCAGGGCCAAGGAACCCTCATCCCAACCCCTCTAATTGGTGTGTACACGGAAAGAGGTTGGCAACTGACTAAACCGTAATCTTAGCAGACGGCATATGACAGTACCAAAAAGGAGATGAACAGAATCACGACTTGATCCACATTGATACTAGAGTTAACCATTTACTGGAATGCTCCAACAATACCAGTACACAACCCATCATATCACCGCATGATCGGGGTAGTCCAACCATTATCATTCGGGGCTCACCCGAAGCTTGCTTGCATGAAAATATAATCATCACAAATGCTTATATGACCATGCTATGAAGAAGAACTACTCAAGCAAACATGCAACACACTCATCATATCAAAGGTTCAAACATGCTTGCCTGGTTTGGAGTAGTCGGAGTCTAACTCGGTGAAGTTCGCGGCTCCGTCACGTTCTTCGGTATCTACGTATTCAAATAAAACGCATACTAATATAAATACCGCGTGTGCAAAAAAGTTGACCCAAATATTTTTCAAATAAATATGAAAAAAAACTACACAGAAAACTAAAGAGGACAGAAAAGGAATCAACTCAAAATCATCTTTTGTTTAAAAGATATTAGAGTTTCTGTCGAGGGACTTGTGTGTAATGAAACAGAAAGTTTCCAGGGGCTAGAATATAAAAACAGAAAACGAATCGGTATGCAGTACGCCAGCCGAATAGGAAAACGCACTTTGCCTGAAGGCGCCTTCCAGAAAAACGTTTCGGAAAGGAAAGAGAGGCTGATGAGGGGGTCCCACTCGTCAGGTTTTAAAAACTGAAAGAGAGTCGCGTCGGCGCCAGAGAGCTGCGGTGGTCGCCGGCGCCGATCCACGTCGAAGTAGAGGGAGGGAGTGGTACCTATGGGTTCTTGGTGTTCTTCCGCGTCGGTTGGTGGTGGAGTTGAGCGTCGGTGAGCCCCACGTCGACGGCGACCCTATCTCCGGCGGACGGCGGCTCAGGTGCTCATGGGCCTTGTTGGAGAGAGTAGGTGGGGTCAAATTGGAGTGGGGGTTAGTCTTCAATAGGTATGAGGAGGTTACGAACGAGTCCAGGGTGGTGGAGGAGCTCTCACCAGAGAGAACGCTATTGGAACCCGAGGCGGACAGAGGTGGCCGGAGTTGAGGAAGAAGGGCCCATCGAGGCTCTTCCAGTGGCTTGGTGTGGTCTAGTGAGGTAGTGGAGATGTGCGGGGTCGAGAGCGAGATCGGAGGCGCTATATATAGCCGGCCTGAGGCGGTTGCCGTGAACGGGATAAGTCTGGCGATCGATTACGGCGGCGCTCTGGCTGGACGGTTGGTTTAGGAGCTTGAGCATCGACCAGGAGGTGTACTGATTCCATTTCTGTGCCTAACTCAGCAAAGTAGGGGTGGTTACGGCCTGTCCCCGACGGAACGGCCGTGCGGCACGTCGGCGGCAGAGAGCGCGCCCTGTGCGTGCCAGGCCATGGCGACGGTGCTGCAGGCATGCGCTGGCGATGGAGAAGGCCACACGGAGCTCCCGGGTGGCTTGGGCGGTGCCAAACGGCATTGTGCCACAGGGTGCCTCCTGTTGGCCGCCACGGGTGGCTCTGCCGCCGCGGAAGATACCGGTGTGGGCGGGCCAGGGTGCCACCGACGCCAAGAACCATCCAAGCGCGCGTGCGGTGCTCTGGATAAGAGCGAGGTGCAGTGCAGCATCGATCCAAAGGGGCACTGGTGAGATTGACGAACACTGACTGACGAAACTGACGAAGCTACACTGTCGCCTATTAACTTCAGTTAACTTTTGAGAAACTGACAGAAACAGTGCACGCCAGGTGTTTGATGAAATGATTTTGGCATGTGGAAAATCTTTCTGGAGCTGATATTTGGTGGAGTGGTTTCTTGATGCATCTAGAGGCTGCCTGAATTTTCACAGAATTTTAGGAAGAAGGAAAATATGAATTTCACCAAAATTTGCAAATCTGGTCCAAACTTGCAGCAAGTGAAATTTGATTTTTTTTGAACTGTGGACCAGTGAAACAAGTTGGATCTAGGTTGTGGGTACTAAGGACTATCCAGGGGAGTTGGTTTGGAATCAAATATCAAAATGAACATGGTGGTTCCTTTGTAAATCACCATGGTTCATTTCAAAGGACGGAAATTGTTTTTGGTGCAAAATAAATAGAAGAAAAATCCCAATAAGGTTGAAACCCTCTGGAATTGATGAGAGACTTGTTTCAAGGTGAAGAGGAGGTCTTGGCGAGAAATACTTTCATTGGGTGTCATGGTAAGAGAAAAGTTTGAGAGGGAAGACAAATCCAAGATTCTTATAAGATGGATATTCATGGAGGGAAAAGAATCAAACAAACCTTAAAGAGAAAAACAACTTGTGTTGAGCTAACGCAAGAAGAAACCTTCAAGACCAGAATTAAGCTTGAGAAGAACACACAAACTTTGTTCAGAAAAGTTTTTAGAAAGGGGTTTTAAGAGAAGATCAAATATCCCCCTTCCAAAAGACCACAAGTTTGGAATAAAACAAATCAAAAAAAATTGGAGTGTTACACTGCCCCCTCGCCCTCTGGCCCCCGGCGGGCGCGGAACAGCCTCCGCCTCAAGGACAAGGGGGTCAGCCCCCTCCCGCCCCGGGGCCGCCTGGTCAGCTCCGGCTGTTCCAGTCTGCGCCCGATCCTCCATCACTGGGGACTCTAGATGCCACAAGTCAACAGCCTCTGGAACCACGCTACGGGTCGGGTCCTCTGCGGCCTTGACGTCCGCTTCCGCTTGCTGCTTGGCTGCTGCGTCCTCCCGCGCCTTGGCCGTGGCATTGGCCTACGCCTGCTCCGCGGTCGGTGCCTCGGCCTCGCCCGAGCCGCGGCATCCCGCTCCTCCTGCGCGTTGTGCGCGTTCCTCTCCATTGCCTCCCGGAGGGAGGCGGCCGGGTCCACGCGGAGGTCCCCCTCTAAAGGATACGAGGATAGCTTACAGAACACTAAAGGATACAAGGTTAAACTTATCTGTTTGGCTTGTCGGGGACTGCAGTCCCGGGCAATCTTTTCAAATCCTTGTCGAAGCCATGTCCACGGTAGGAACCTGCAACTCCATTTAGATGAGAATGAATGCATGATGCGATCCTATCTATATGCATATGAAAATGCTCATGAAATTCTTATGCAGTGATCTTGGTTGGGGGCCCCCCTCTCAGCGCTTCTTTATTTTCTCTTCGACAGGGTTATCGGCCCTGCTTTGTACAAGGGGTTACATGTAGCTAAGGCAAGGCCTGCACAAAAGTGTGGCTGTCGGGCAGTACCCGGCAGCCTCGCACCTTACGGGTAGTACTTACGGAAATGCTCAATATTCCATGAGTTTTGCAACTGAGTGCCATCCCCGGTCTCTAGACGGACTGTGCCACGTGTAGTGACTCATACCACCTGGTAAGTGCATTCCCACTTTGGTGACAGCCTGTTTGTACCCTTGGCGGACTGAACGCGCCTAACAACAAGGTCACCTTCCTCAAAACACCAGGCATTAACCCTGCAGCTATGATAGTGATGCAGGGCCTTCTGGTAGCATGCAGCACGCGTAGCAGCCCGGAGATGGTTCTCCTTGAGTGGGACTGCATCGTCACACTAGTGCTGATCTTGCACTACTTCATCGTAGGCAAGCACTCGAGGGGACCCCTAAATAAGTTCCGTGGGGATAAATGATTCTGCCCCATAGACCTGGGAGAAGGGAGTATGCCCGGTAGCTCAATTAGGTGTCATTCTAAGGGACCAGAGAACTATCGATAGCTCCTCGATCCACCGCCTACCGTGCTTCTGCAGCGTATCAGAAGTTCGTGTCTTGAGTCCACGAAGCAGTTCAGCGTTCGCCCTCTCATCTTGTCTATTGATCCGGGGGTGTGCCACATAAGCGAATGATATTTTGCATCTGAGGGTATGAACATATTGCATGAAGGTGTGGCTCGTGAACTGGGTGCCATTGTTAGTGATGATCCTTGACGGAACTCCGAAACGACACACCAATTCTTTCAAGAAGTTGATAGCTGATAGAGCAATTAACTTTCTCACGACAGTCACTTCTCGCCACTTTATAAACTTGTCGATGGCAACGAAAAAGAATTCAAAGCCCCTGATTTCTCGGGGGAAGAGGATATCGCGACCCAGACCGAAAATGGCCATGATAGAGGGATTGTCTGAAGAGCTTGGGCAGGCATGTGTATTTTCTTGGAATGGAACTGGCAGGCCTCACATTTCGTGACTAACTCAACTGCTTCTTCGAGGGCTCTGGGGCAATAGAATCCTTGCCGGTATGCTTTCCAAACTAATGCCCTTGATGGAGCCGCACATTCCTTTGTGAATCTCAGCCAGCAGCTCCTTTCTATTCTCCCGGCAAATACACTTCAATTTCACACCATTGGGCCTCCTCCTATACACAGTGTCATCAAGTAACTGATACATACTGGCCCTCCGGGCTACTCTTTCAGCTTCATCTTGATTGCCATGGAGTTCTCCAGTTTGGAGGAAGCTGACAATGTGCCTTTCCAAAGTTGGAGCCTGGTGCTCGGCAACGAGGACTAGCGGCACCTCCTCTGCTGTGGGAGCACTAGCCTCGTTCACGACATCCATAGGCTCGGCTGGAGGGGGTGATCCGGCAGGCTGTGAGGAGTTGTTTCTAGCAGGGTCTCTACCGGGAGCAAATAGCTTTACCGTGGGAGGCTTACCATAGTCCAATTTTCTCCTTTTCCGGGCCATTTTGGCTAGTGATACGGAGGGTCGAGAGATATGGAGAACAAAAGTTCCTGGTTCCATAGGAAGCTTTTGCGCAGCACACTTTGACTTGTGATCAGGTATGTTGTTTTCTGCATGGGGTACGTGCTATGTTTGCAACCCATCAAAGTGCTCCTCCAATCTCCTCACTATCTCGACGTATGATTCCATCAATGGGATTTGATAATCCTTGTTGACTTGTCTCACCACAAGCTGTGAATCTCCTTGAAGGATCATCTTCTTAATTCCCAATTCCACTGCAATCCTGAGCCCAACAAGGAGCCTTTCATTCTGAGCTGTATTGTTGGTTGCTTCTTCCCGAGCAAAGTGAATCTGGACGACGTACTTCAAGTGCTCTCCGGAGGGGGCAACTAGAAGCACACCATCCCCTGCACCTTGTAGGGAAAAAGCACAATAAAAATACATGATCCAATCTTGGGGTGATTCCTTGCCAGGGATGGCTTTCACTGTCCTTTCCTCATCAGGGGTTGGCGCCCATTCTGCGATAAACTCTCCCAATGCCCTGCTCTGAATAGTTGATGTGCTCTCAAACTTCAAACCAAAGTTGGACAGCTGCAAAGCCCATTCCACTGTTCTGCTAGTTGCCTCGGGGTTTCGGAGTATCCTTTGCAACGGAAAACGAGTAACAACCGTGACCTCATGGGCTTGGAAGTAGTGGTGCAGTTTCCTTGAGGCCATAATGAGACCAAAGATCAACTTTTGCATGCTAGAGTACCTCGATCTAGCCCCCCTGTAACAAGGAGCTGAAGAAGTACACTGGGTGCTCCACCATTTTCTTCCTTGCCACGTCCCTAGGGTCATTTTCATTGTCGTGCTCATTGCTGACATAGTCCTTTTCTGACTCTGTTGTTCTCTGTTCAGTCTCTGCCTCATCCACCTCTCGCTGCGCTACCAGGGCTGCACTGACCACCGAGTTGGTTGTCGCCAGGTATAGCAACAATGGTTCTTGGGGTTTGGGTGCAACCAATGTGGGTACGGACGATGGGTCGACTTTTAACTCTTGCAGAGCTGCATCTGCTTCCGGGGTCTACTTCACAGGCCCTGCAATCTTCGAAACCTTGAAGAACGGCAGGGCACGCTCGGTAGACTTGGAGATGAATCTGCTCAGCACGACAACGCATGCCGTCAAGCGCCTTACATCCTTAACTGTCCTTGGTGCTTGGATCTGATCAATGGCCATGATCTTGTTGGGGTTGGCTTCGATCTCCCGATGGGACACGAAGAATCCAAGTAGCTTGCCGGAGGGAACACCAAATACACAGTTCTCCAGATTGAGCTTCAGATTGATCTTGCGCAGATTAGCAAATGTCTCTTCCAAATCCTGGATAAGGGTGGCCTTATCCTTGGTTTTGGCCATGATGTCATCCATATAAGCTTCTATATTTTTGTGCAACTATGGCTCAAAACCGATCTGGACTGCCCTTGGGAAAGTGGACCTGTCACTCTTTAATCCGAATGGCATGCAGACAAAGAAGTAAGTACCACATGGAGTGATGAATGATGTCTTATCTTCATCTTCTTTGGACCTTAAGATCTAAAGATACCCGGAGTATGCGTCCAGAAAGGAGAGAAAATCACATATTGAGGTAGAATCCACAATCTAGTCAATGCGCAACAAGGGAAATGGGTCCTTTGGACAAGTCTTGTTGACGTCTGTGAAATCAATGCAAAGCCTCCACTTCTCATTACCCTTCCGAACCACTACTGGATTTGCCAACCACGTAGGGTGCAGTACTCCTCTGACTAAAGCAGCGGCCTCCAACTTCTTGATCTCTTCGACAATGAACTGCTGCCTCTCCATGGTATGCTTCCGTACTTTCTGCTTGACGGGTCGGGCATGTGGACAGACAGCAAGGTGGTGCTCAATTACCTCCCTAGGAAAACCGGGGATATCGGATGGTTGCTAAGAAAACACATCAATTTTCGCCCACAGGAAGGCAATGAGCGCGCTTTCCCATTTTTCATCGAGGGTGGCGCTGATAGTGAAAGTTCCATCAACACCAGCCAGCCCTGCCTGGACCTTCTTCACTTGGGGTGTAGTAACCTTGGATCTCTCGCTGTTGGAACACTCCAGCACATCGTCCACGGGTGTCGTGCACTCGGAGGGGGCATGCTTCCCGGACTCCTTGCCGGAGGTCCTACAATCCCTCTTCTTTCCTCTCCATTACTAGCATCATCACGGATCTCCTCCTCTTGGCCCCTGGCGGGTTCTCCTTGGTACAGAAAGGGTCTACCGGGACGATTTGCTTCACCGCCCTGGCCCTTACCGCCAGCAGCATTTTGACCTTTTTCCTTATCACGCTTATCATACTCTACCCTCTGTTTCTTGATGAGCTGCTCAACCTGATAACACTCCTAAAGATCGTGGATTTGGTCCTATGGATCTTCTAGTACGGCCCATCGCCTTTCCCAACTTTTTTGGCAGCAGCGGCTTCCCGGCAGGCAGCGCATGCGGCAGCTTCCTTGCCGGGGCCCCAACCTTGTCCTTCTTGTCGGTACTAGGCATGCCCGATCATTCCACAATCATCACTGCCTAATCCCTCGGCTTCTTATTGCGCTTCTTTTCCCTCTCTCTGGCTAGTTGATTCATCCTCATCCTCTGAATCAACATCAATGTAATCTTCTTCCCCGGGAAACTTCATTCCTTCCTCCATCCAAGCACATTTATCCACCAGTGTATATAGATCTTTCACGGTCTTGGGCAACCACACGTTCATTTTGGAACAAATGCGGCGGTTGCGCACATTGGACTGGAAAGCTGCTATAACAGCTGTCGGATGGATATTTGGAATGTTTCTATGAACTTTACTGAATCTTTGCAAATACTTATGGAGGGTTTCTCCTTCCTTCTGCTGGTGAAGCTGCAGATCACTGGGCCTACCGGGCTCTTGGTGGCCACCGAGGAAGGCACCGATGAACTCATGGCATAGGTCCGCCCGTGAAGAAATGGAGTTCTCTGGCAGGTGCATCAACTAAGACCTCACATTGGTCTTGAGAGCCAAAGGGAAGTAGTTGGCGAACACCTTCTCATCTCTTCCCCCGGCAGCCTGAACAATGACGGTGTAGATGCTTAGGAAATCTATCGGGTTCAGCCTCCCGTCGTACTTCTCAGGTATCTCTGGCTTCAATGTGCGAACGGACGGCCAACGGACTTGCCGCAGCTCTCATGTAAAGGTAGGGCAGCCAACCTCGAAAGGAAAACACCCGCCAGCACTGAGCGTAGGCTCATCGACGTTGGAGTCGTCACGCCCGTCGGCTTGGTGGGGGAAGTCGCGGTGCCGTTCGGCGACACCGCGCGCATCTCCCCGTCGTCTATCTTTTGGGGTCCGACATTGGCCTGGATGTAATCGAGGGCCAGGAGAAGCCTTCAAGACGTTGTCGGAGTCCTGATTCTGTTGCGCCCTCGCCGGCTGCAGTGGTGGGGACTGCACCGTGGGGACGACCTCCTTCGTACGTCCAGCAGTGCGGGCGGTGGCGGTCACTTGGGGAGGTTGCAGTGGGCAAGCTCGTCGCAAGCCCCCAGCTTCGGCAAAACCGAGAAGGCTTTGGATGGTGGCACGCCATTCATCGATCTTCTCGGCTGCTGGCCGGAACCTCAGTAGTAGGTGAGCTCACGCCATCGCCTCTGTGGCTACGCTTGGTATAGATGTCGATGGCGTCGACTCGCTCCTGATGATGCCAGCGGCGGCGTTGGCGGTGCCGCGTCCATGCTGTTGTGGGATGACCACCTGGGCAGCGGGGTCGCACGGCGGTGGCGGTCAAAGATCAGTGGTTCCATCGAGCACCGCGTTCTGGTTGGCTCACCTAGGAGGAGGCGCATGCACCGCGGTCGCTCCTGTGGTATCGCGATTGGAGGGCGACGGCTCGTCCCGGATCGAGTGCCATTGATGTGGCTGTGCCAGTCAGTGAGAGGAGGGGTCACGGACGGAGTGACCCCCTCGCCCACACCTTGTAGGGCACAACCATCAAGGCGTTGCAATGTTGTTCTCTTCCAGTAGCTGTGGCCCCCGTGTCGACCGCGGGGGCAGTGGTGATGACGCCACCTGCTCCAACCACGTCCCCAGCGGCGTCCACGTCCTTGTGTGCCTCCGCAGCCTCCGCGGTGTTAGAGGCTGCTGGCGGTGGAGCCTTCGAAGTGGAGGGATAGGCCGAGGCACAAGATTTCTTCTTGGGTGCCATGGTCGATGGCGTTGTCAAAGACGAAGATGGTAATGAATATGACGCACTGCGCACACTTTCAGGTTCGCGCAAGCGATCCCCCTACCTGGCGCACCAAAAGATGTCGCGGGATATCCGCGGCCACCTATGGGACCGGGTGGCCCTTTGCGGGTTCAGTCGGGGGACGTCGCGTTGCACAAAGAGCAGATCAGCGTACGGCAGCACGACAGACATCACACAAGCGGTTTACCCAGGTCTGGGCCACCGCGAGGCGTAAGACCCTACTCCTGCTTTGGCCGATTGATTGTGGAATGAGTGAGGTGGTGCGTGGTACACTGTCACGACCGGTCCTTCAGTAAAATAATTACCGGAAGGCCGATCTCTTTATTAAACCAGCGAGGAATAATATTCCTATTGGCAGACAATTCCTTGATACAGAATTTCCACTACACTGAATATTATACAAGGTTGAGCTAGGGGTGGCTCAACAAATTTTATTACAAGCACGCCAACATATTACATAGAGGCGGATATGGCACAAGGCAGGGTGGCATAATACTGGCTCGTAATAAAAGGCGGTGGAATACGTCACAGTGATGTGGGTGGTGTGACTCCAATGTTTTACAGTTCATCGAGTGTCGGAGTGAGACCCGATGAATTTATTTGGTGGTAGGCGGAAGCGGTTATAAAACAGTGATCAACTCCAGGATCGCAAGGAACTGACTGGGACTCTTCTAAGCGTCGGACTCGCTATCGAACTCTTCATCCATGAGATCGCCTTCGTCCACATCTGGCCAAATCAACAAGCCAGGTGAGTACTTTGAATGTACTCGCAAGACAGTTTGGACTTAAGATATAACAAATGCCAACATGAATGCATATGAGTATTCCAGCAAAAATGCAACCGGAACAAAATATGAATGCACTGAAAGTAAAGAATGGAAGTCGGGCGGTAATCCTCCCGAAATCCAAAAGATAAAAATAACGAGACCAAACGAGGGTCTGGGTGACGCCTCGTAGGAAAATAATAAATGATAACAGGCCACAGTCGGGCGTCTGAGCGACACCACATAAAGGGCTTATAACAAAAATAAATAACAAGAATGCCACAGTCGGACGTCTAAGCGACATCACATAAAGGGCTTATAACGTAAATAAATAACAAGAATGACATAGTCGGACGTCTAAGCGACATCACATAAAGGGCTTA